>QVRM01006579.1:80000-157500 GCA_003439945.1 Dermanyssus gallinae | reverse complement strand
TTTCAGCAATAAATTCTTCAAAGACAAGCGTATGCTGAAAGAAGATCACGAAAACGAGTAGATGATAGGTAGGTGGCGTAAGTGAGAGACAGTGTGCACACCAAATCAAGGTGACTCTGTAACCTGGAAGTTGCCCATGTTACTCGATACATGAAATTGATGTTTTTAACGCTGCGTGCACTTTTTCTCCTCTTTCCCGACTCTCTGTTAATATATGTATATATATATATATATATATATATATATATATATATATACATATATTAATATATATATATATATATATACATATATTAATATATATATATATATATATATATATATATATATATATATATATATATATATATCAAATGTAATCTATTTGCTGACCTGCGAGTATTACACGGATTTTCCCATATAGTTACAATTAGATTATCTGACTGTGTTTATATCTTTATGGGCTCGCGGACACGCACATACGTTCTACTCAAACTAGGCGTGTGGGCAGCATACAGTGAATCCCATAGGACCAGACGCTGTCCTCGGTTTATTGCACCACATAGACAGTCGCTAAGTGTGAATCTCAAAGCACTAAATCGTCCGCAGCATAGCTGCGTGCAGAACCAGCGACCGGCGTAAATGCGGAATGCTGCAAGCCTTTCGGGACGACACCCGTGAGTCTTGCATCATCGGCGTCACAGATATCAACGTCACGCCGGGTGCGAGTCCTAAAGCTAAGGCCCAGGGCAGCACGCCCCAGCTGTCGGCCTTGATTTGCCACACAGATGCCACTCGCACCAAGTTTCGAGTCTGCGTGTGCTACTTCGATCTGACGCGTCTCCGTGCGCCTGTGGCCAACAGGCAGACGCTGCATGTAAATGAAACGCTCACCTCTCACAGGAGGTCTCTCGCCTAGACTATAGAAGTGATATGTAAGTAAGTAATATGATATAATATGCATCCTGAGGAGAAGAGTAATCCTGCCCATCTCTAACCAAAGCAGTGACATTGCGCTGAGAAGGCACAACTTCAAGGGCAGGTTCTAGAGTCAACAGGCCAACGGTTATGTAATGTCAAAACAAAATCATAGCTATCCACAACGCGTGATGTTTTGCCGTGTTGAACGAATTGAACGGAGCACTCGGAGAAACAAATTTCAATTTCCAAATTCACAAATTTCTCCCGTACTGTAAGTAGCAATCATAGTCAAACCTTCAATCCCTACAACCAAGCCGGGGCCCACGGCAGCTTTGCCCGAACGCTGCAAGCGGCACTTCGTTTCCGCCAGCGAATTTTAAACCTCAATCTTGTAAATCGCAAATCGATCCCATCGAGAGCAGCTGCTCGCCCAGTGCCCAGTGACAATTAGTTGATTCTGTGTCTGTCGATTTAGGCTAGTAGGCGAGTGGCTCCACTAGTGCCACAAGAACAGTTTGGGGAAACCCTAGATCTATTTCAACATGTCTGGCCGGCGGTGCATTGAGGGTATGCGTGACGGCGATTTCAAGCTCGCAGAGGACAAACGATGGTCTAGGCACCGCACTAGTATCTTATGACTTTTGAGACAATCCTATTGTTTTGTATGGCAATGCTTCCGAGACAAAGCGACCTCGGTGTTTAGATGTTCAAGTGGCAACAAGGTACGTCGAAATTTTCCCTTATCTTGCTTTTATAGTAGAGGTGTTTTTTACTCAATTTCTTGAGTCGGTGTTGGTTGTTAGCACAGCGCTAGGTTATGACACAAAGGCGTCAAAGCATGCACTTGCTGACGGGCAGTTCTGCCTCATGCCCCCTTCTCTGAAGTCTCTCTCTCTCTCTTTCGTTGTTAACGCGTCCGGCAATGAACGCGCTATTGTGTTTCTGTGAAATAGCTTGTAGTCCTATTGCTATACTCTGTGTGCATCTGACGTATGATTTCACTTCGTTGAGTGTTATTTTACTTCTCACGGTAATTGTTAAGTGGAACGGTATACAAGAGCGTTAAACCCAAAGGACACGTGGTAACTGTGAATCATCTGAAACAAACCTACCGCGCATCCTGGGTGTGCTGAAGGCGTTGTGCCACTTTAGATGGCCATTTATGCATTTGAAAATTCACATATCCGCATTAGGATATGAACAGACGTCAATTCGTCAGCAAGCTGGCACAATGCTGTCGATTGTATGGCTGTTATATGAGCGTCATCGCCATGACGATTATGACCGGATCAGCACTTGAAGTAACTGCTACTTCCTAATCCTAAAGTAACATGACTGTTTGCGAGCATACCGTGGAAACGCCTATTTATGCGTATGGCGCGGTACCACATTGACCCTCGGGCGGCTATCTCTGTGCAAAGTAGCAGTGAGTAAATGATAAGATCCATAATTAAATTAAATTAAATGCAGCAAAAAGTTTTTGATCGAATTAATACATTTTGCTTGTTTGCCAGCAGACGTTTATCCGGTCATATGCTTTAGTGCGCAAAAAAGCGCACATTTTCTATTGGTGCTTGTAGGATCTAGTTCCCAGGAAAGCAGGGAACGAAAGCATTTTTATCAGCACTTGTCAGTCAGAGCATTACGGGGGGGGGGGGAGTCCAGAAACGCTATTAAATAAAAAGCAAAGTCAATCTACAAAATACTAATTGTGTGCATATATAATGATTAATATATCTCGAAAATATGCGTTGTTTGTGGATAAGATAGGTCAAAATTTACTTTACCGGTGTGCCGTTCTGCCTTTCGTGATGACAGTTCAGAGCAATTGATTTCTGCAATGAGTGCGAATTTAACTAGGACAATCAGATCTGTAAGAGCAGATTTTAGCAGCTCGTGTCTATTACGGGGTGGTCAAGTTTTTATAAGGCGGGCCCATTAAAAAAGAACGCGGTTTATTTTAGAATATTCACTATATGACTTAAAACGAATAGCAAATTTTTTGTTGTCCGCTTAATTGCTCGAAAATGATTGCATTTGAACAGCATCTGACTTTATCGCACGAATGCGCAAAATGTAGTTGAATTTGGCCGAACGTCTCATGTCCTTTATGTAATGCGAGCACAATTCGAGAAGATACAGCATATACACGCAGAAGTCCATGTGCAGCCTACTTTTGGTTATAAATTGCAAAATTACGTCTATTTACCATGTATTGCTTGAGGCGAAAACGCTTTGTAGAAAAGCAACAGTCATGGATAGTTACAGTGGCGGAGTCGTTACCTGAATTGAGCTATTTTTATTAAACGATGACAGCTCAGGAATCACTTAAACCACTATATGCGACGGAACGCTTAAAAGTTTGCAAGATTAGTTGTCCCACATATATTTGTAGAAACATGCGTGGATAAACTCACACGAGGATGTACCAAATCAGTATGCATTTCACCAAACAACTAGTAGGCAGTGGGTACATTGGTAGATCCCCTTTGTAAGTCACAAACAAATGCGAGGATGTACCACAGTATATATATATATATATATATATATATATATATACTTTTTATTTCTTATAACTAACGATAACATTTGTATAAATTGAACATGCTTACCTGCACACCCATAGATTAATTGCGGTAAAGCAAGTAATGTGCTGGTTCTCAGCACAACTCACTACTGATCACTCACGTGTGATCACTCACGCCATGACATAGGACGGGCCGTATACAATTTCTTTAGAGTATCACGCGTTCACGAACATTGGAATGAGCCAATATCTCGAATTGGTCATACCAAGTGGAGTGGATAGATTGTATTAAACATCATCACTTATTTCGGAAGCGGATGATGGTTTTCATTTAACCAAAACGGCGATGCAGTAAATCTACTCTTTATTAGTTATACCGTGCTGGGCGTTGGTTGGAGACAGTGTTTGCAAAAAGAAGAGAAAACTGTAGAAAAAAAGAAAAGGAAAATGTAATACATAGGTTACTAATGTCGCATTCGGTCATCATATCGCCAATTAGCTACTTGAATAAGATATAGGCAAATTTTTGTGTGCGTAACTCCTATAGTGTTTTGACATGTCCTAGATTTATAGGCCGTGCCTAACAGAAAGCGCAAGGCTAAGTGCGATCCACTCAAGTTGTGGTTTTGTTTTGACTAAGTGAGATACTATTAGGATCGAGAGGATGGCTCTGTAAACCACATCCGGTGCTTTTTTAGTGGTTCGAAGATCTCAGTGTGATGTAGATTGCTCGGTCATTATGCCGGTCATACTGCCACGACCAAAATGGCAACCTGGAGGCTAGAGAGAATTAGTGCAGGAATGTGTCGTGAAGTACACAATTGTTTGCCGATAGAGATTGTTATCATTAGCTTTGATCAATAATAAGAAGAAACGACACCGAAGAAGAAACCATGCGGCAAACGACACCGAAAAAGAAACCATGCGGCATCCCGAAACACTGAATACACATAAAGACCTTTGCACAAAACTTTGGCTGAGAATCTGTTCATGGTTGCCGATCCTATAACTACCAAGAAATAAACTATTAAGTGATAATTCGTACTTTATTTATTTGTTTTTCATTTACGTAGACAGAGCTTTTACGCATAGACTTTACTAATACAAAATTAAGAAGTTTACGAGAACGAATCGGTTAACTAATAGCGTCGAGTAGACATATTTAAACGTACCATATTCATGGTATGTTTTTAAACATGTGTACACTTTAACGTACCATATTCATGATATATTTTTAAACATGTCTAGACTGATACTGTACCTATAAGTGTAGATGCGCTGCAGATAACGACGCCTAGATTAAGAAACGAACAGTCGAAATCAACGTGGTAAATGTCAAACCTCAAAGCCCTTCTCTAACTAGAGTTCCTTCTCTAACTAGAGTTCCTTCTCTAACTAGAGTTCCTTCTCTAACTAGAGTTCCTTCTCTAACTAGAGTTCCTTCTCTAACTAGAGTTCCTTCTCTAACAGTATGCAAATTGATATGTCATAACAGTTCTACGTCATCTCATATAACAAATTGATATGTCATAACAGTTCTACGTCATCTCATATAACAAATTGATATGTCATAACAGTTCTACGTCATCTCATATAACAAATTGATGTCATAACAGTTCTACGTCATCTCATATAACACGGAGGTACGTTTGCAAAAATTTTAACTTTGTCTTTACTTCAATTTTGCTTCTAATCCTAGTGGGGCTGCCCCCCCGCTCGTGCTGACCTCAGTGACCAAGCGATTTCATTGACCAGCGCAGATCATTCTCTACCACCACCGTCAGAGACAATACAACGGTTCGGTTCGGAAATCACACCGCGGTGGCGGCGGCGGCGGCGAGCGTCGAGCGTCGTCCGACCTCTGGCAAGCGCCTGGCGTCCACCTAGACACTTCGACCCATGAACGTCTTGTACAGGTAATAGCCCAGTACGCCGACAACCACAACCCCGGCGAGCACCCATTTGTGGCACATCAGCCGCATGGGACATCTCGACAGGGGACACGGCGGTGAACAGGGCTGGGCCGCGCAACTCAATCCGGGCTTTCGCTCATTTACGGCGCCGGCGGAGGCCGCCGACGGTTTCTTGGCCTCTGCGCGAGCCATTTCGATGAACAACGCTTACCTCGTTCTACTGACCGGTCGGCAGCTTCCACTTCGTTTCTTTGGATCGATCACTGGCTAAATCGGCACCGTTATCTACATATAGTATATTTATATAATTATATGATGTATATTTATATATGTATATGTTTATATAGACAATGCGGAGACCTGCACAACTGGCCGGCGAAAAGCATGACATCATGACAGCCCGGCAATCTTTTCGAATGGGAGTATTTTCTCACACTGTGTTAGTAAGCCCAGTGACTGACTTACACATTTTATGTATAGTAGTTTATAAATATATATATATATATATATATATATATATTACTGGTGTCGGAATAACACTGGTAGCAACTTGTTGTTGTTGCTTCATAATTAACACTCACAGCCTCTATTTCCGCTAGTAGCGTCGTTTCCAACGAGGCTGTGTTTCACATTAACTCTGGTTCGTCGTGCTATCTGGTCGAACCGGTCTTTGCCTATCTTAGTACGTCGTCGCGTCTTCTCGGATAGTCCGTAGTGCGCAGCTAAGGGGCCGAAATGCGGGCTTAGGTGTTGCTACAACTAAACTTCCCTCCACCTTAAAAGAACTCGATTCCAGTTTGTTACGGCACTTGAGTGTTTCTTTCTTGCAAAAAGTCCGGTGTTTTGGACAGCCGTCATACTCAGTTCTATGCTTCGAGGCTAGGTACTACACCTTTTCCCCCAATTTTGAATAACTTGTATCAAGACCCATCGTGAATGGGTAAATTCTATGGGTTATTCCTTGAGGTCAGCTTTTCAGTTAGGTGAGTGTATTCAATTTTATTTAACTCGTAACGGGGTTAACAATTGTCCCCTAGCGAACGTGACGACAAACTACATCAGCCCTAGGTCCAGGCCTGGTGTAGACCACCTGGACAAGCACCGCCGTGGCGTTTCCACGTTGTATATCTAATGATAGCCTTTGCCGAAAAAACTCACCAGCGCGTGAGTCCCCCGTAGCCAATCTGAGACACTTGCATATCTTAGTAATAACTCCCTCAGTAATTTTACTTGGGCCCCCTAAGGTCTCAATGGCAAAAGGTCGAAAGTCCATAGAGTCTCCAATATGTGCATACTTTCGACACTAATTTTCTTCCGCATGCGAAACAGCATAACCAGCCTGGGTAGCGCCGTGACTGACCATTGAAGGTGCTAAAGAGTCAGTCACGGTAGCGTCCCAGACAAGTGTCTTCCCACCTTCAAAAGCTGTTAGGGTCATCCCATCAGGTCGACGAGAGTCGTCTGTGTACAAGTCTGCGGGTTCGAGGACACAAGGGTAGCCGGAAGACCTTAGAGCACGGGCTAGGGTATCATTTAACGCAGCATGTCTCGTCCTACGGCCTAAACTGCGAATGCAAGATAAGCCATGGTGACCAAGAGGTGAGACCTTTTTGCCACAGCTGCACTCATGTCCCTCGACTAGAGGGACACCAAGGCGGAGGCCAACGCAGATCCTGACGACAAAGTCATTTAAGAGAGTTCCAACGGGAGCACTCGGTAAAGCATTGAGCCATGCACCATCACCACTAGATGAAACTGCTCGGAGCCGTGCTTTTTCCACCTCGTCTTCTGTTGAATTAAAAAGATTAGCGAGTTGTATATCCTCCAACGGCGCGGTCCAGCTTACCTGGGAAGTAGGTTCTTCTGGAGGGGGTGCTCCAGTGCGTGCCAAGAGACACTCCTTAGAATCTTCTAGTAGAGAACGTAACATCTCGACGGCTGAGAAGTCTAGTATCTTTGACGCTCTATGCCAGTTAGGTTTTATCTCGAGACGGGTTATGCGTGGGCTATAAGTGCCTCTTGTCCTAAATTGGAGTCCTTCATGTTATGAACGGGTCCGTTTTCAAGACGTGGACGGCGTTGCCGATTTTGGCGTCAATTGTGCTGTTGTCGAAATTGTCGCGTGGTTGACCAATTCATCCTCTTCTCGTCGGACTCGTATACAGTCAGGGCGAAAGAGTATGATTGCATGTTAATCGTCGGAACACCGCTTCTGTTCGTTCGGGTGGAATCAAGTCTTAGCACCTCGACCTAACTGTTTCCAGGTATATGGCGGCTGATGGCAGATATGTCTAGTTTTAGCCCAAAGCAACAGGCAGCACCTGTAGCTGATGATATGTTTCTCTGTCAATTATATAATTTATCAGTTCGGCTAGATTTTTCATCGTCACCACTTTTTATGAGGGTATGATGGGCTGCCTCGGTGTTGAGGCAGTTAAAGCTAGTCCGCGTTTGTGCTGCTTGTGAACTTACTCCGCGTTTCTGCTACTATCGTGATGAACGAGAGACAGGCCTAATTTCGAATCGAATTATCGAATCTTTTCGGCTAACATAAGCCGAGACTTACTTGTGATTAGACTTAGTAAAAAAAAATGTGAAAAATAAGACTCGTTGGAAGGTCGGCGTTGCATGTTGTGTGCAAGCGAGAAGCGGTGCTCTGTCTAAACCGTTTCTGGGGTATGACCCCATGCTCTCTAGTTGTGTGTGGTATTGTGACTATGCCTAGGCGACAGTTAAGTGCTCAGAAGGAAACCAGGAGCGAAGCTCGGTGGTTCGTAGTTACGGTGTATGATCCGAACGTATGTATGTATCTATATATATAAGGTCTTTCAAAATGTACGTTGGATCCTTTCAAAAAAATCTTGCGCTCAACTCTGCCTTTCTTGCAGTCTGCTATACTTGTAAAAAAATCGAAACTTGGCCGATAAATCCAAAATGCAACGTTACTATCTAACGCGTTTAAATTTGGTCTCTGTGTAGTTGTTGAATGGCGCTTCAACGTAAACCGTACGACCATGGTAGTTTCTGTTTGGCGGCAAAATTCAAAGCACTAGAATTTTCGGATTCGCTCTCATATATATATATATATATATATATATATATATACATACATACATATACATTTATATATTGAAACAAAGGATTTTTACAAAATGTTGTCACGTCAAAACATCCGGTAAATAGATGTTAATTTTTTGAACCCACTGGACTAACTTTTACAAAATACAACTCATACTGGCTCAACATAGGCTGTCGCAATAGATACTGATATTCGCAAATGTTAAACTATTGGGCAAGCGGCTGAACTAGAAGAACCAAGTAAATAATGCAGTGTGAAAGTACTTAAATATTTTAACTACTTCCGCCGCTGTGTCCGCCGCGGAGCGCTATCGAATCGCGTAATACTAACTTCGACGGGAGCAGCCAAACAGCTAACTAGCAAGTGTCATAACTTACTTTAGAACTTTGTATGCTTCCGGTATGTACCTGCGACTTTTGTGTAGTAAATTTAGAAGCATATAGCTGTATTTTTTTAAGTATAAACTACCTTTTTCGCTCGTATTTCATTAGTGCTTGCATCACATTTGAACATCTACGTTGTCATACGTCATTATGGATCTAGTTAAACAATGTCATGCTGCTATATTACTTTGCAAAAACAAGCAGATAAGTCCAGTGTAAGCATAGTATGGTCTGGCTGCATATAGAGATTACGTAATCACACAAGTAGTTTTTCTCTAGCTAAACTAGGAAGAAGCGGGCTCGATTACTCCTAGAGCTAGGAGGAGCTTAAACGAGAGCCCTTGCTCTCCCGATGAGCCTCAAAGTGGCTACAGTCATATGACCCGCCTCAGTGACCACAGCCATGCTGAGCGGAGTCATAGAGGAGCAACGACAGGATGGTTTAAGCCTGGTATAAGACGTTTTTTGTTAGCTCACTGAAACTCCGAATTTAGCCAAGTAAAAGTGTTAAGTGAAATAGGCTCTCCTGTAGTGTGTAGCATGTTCCTCACTATTGCCAGGTACGTCTTTAATTTAATAAACGCGCTTAGCAGCTTCTGCAGGAAGCCGCTATCTAATGAAACAAGACAAACCTGCAGCGCTTTTGTTGGAAGCCACTACCAAAAGAGTGCATACAAGTCTAGCAAGGTTTGTGCTGAAAGCCATAGTGGTGGTCCAAACTGTTGTTGTGTCCCATAGCAGCCTCCCTTCTATGGGCATTCCTAGGCACGAAGTTAGCGCTGGCCGTCCGGGAAAATAGTCGAATCGCGAGGTAGAGTTCCGCTCGCTTGCTCGCTCGTAATGGCATGTGGTTGGCTCCGAGTTGAACGTAAGAACGACGAAATCGTTCAGCGCAGCCCTGTAACGAGCCTTGTGAGCAGCGTAGTGCGAAGCAGCGTAGTAAGAAAACTAAGGCTGAAAGTTTGGTGGCAAACTTAGATTGGTATACTTTGCCTCGGCGACCGCCCGCCGTTCTCCAAGGTCTTCTAACAGCACCGACTGCTACTTCCGCGTCCACGCATGAATACAGTTTCGACCGCGCAGAGTTTGTTGTAATGCATACACGAGCATGTGAATGTCAAAAACATATGCTTAAAGTGCTTATCAATCTCACTCTAATTCTATTATCTTGCCTATCTCTGTTTAGCTCTTCCGATTTCGCGCTTCGGCAGCAAACACGTACACTGATTGGGCAACATATTTTGCAAGTTTTGTCACATTCATATTTTTGTCACAGCTTTGTCACGCTGTATAATATGCGCGTGCGGCCAAAACCTAGCCGAACGTCTTATCGCTGGGCACTGCCACAAAGGTCTTTCCAAGCCAGGGTTTCTGTTTACGACATAGAAGAACCTACTAACTGAAACTACGCTGTAGGTTTAGAGTTTGTTCATCAGCGGGATATTTTTGTAGACAGTGTGCTATTCACATCGATGTCTGAAATATAGCCGAGAAGTATTTCAAGGGATGAATTCATAATACACAATACACGTAAAGAGAACCAGTCCGTTCAGCTGATTGCACGTAAGACGTATTATGGCAATGCCGAGCTTAAACTTAGACTTAAAGCAAAATGACAAAAAGTCTAATTCTTTTGCTTTCTAGCTTTAGCGTCTAGACTGTTTTGGTGAATGTGATACCTTGAGATAAGTTTATCATCAGAGCAGTATAATGGTGGTGGCCTAAGACCCTGGTGATACGAATCGTGCACTCACTTATGACAGACTTGATATTAGGTAAACTGCAGCCCTGTTTGTGTACGACCAATTGTTACTTTTATACAGATACATATGTTAATAAACATCTGTTGAATCAATCGAATCCTACTACCAACAACTATGCTGACTAAATATGATATGACAAATAAGCATCTGTTAAAAGGATGAAAATATCCCTAATCGTTCTGCCAGGGTACTTTTGATTGAAATACATGACATACATTTCGGGAACCCCAATTTGATTGTATCTCTTCTAATTACACAACTGCAACTACAATACTGGATGGTAGATTATCATTCTAGCCACTACCTGGCGTGTTTGCATAGAGAGATGAGCAGCTGCCATAGGTTGAAACAAATGATAGCCTAGCTTACACCACAGTCAATCGGCTTGAGCTCGGACAACTTAAACACTTTCTCACTGTCACAGAAAAGAGCCCAATTACACTCGTGTGAGACCTGGTTATGCTTTGTAAGTTCACTGATAAAGGTCACCAAGTCAAACTTATTAACATATTGATGTTCTGAAAGTACGGAATCACCTGTTGTACTTTCCTTGCTATCCGTTCTACCTTGTCGACATCTTTCGAACAGACTAGCTTATAAATAAGCGGTGATGTTTGTTCGGTGAAGGCCGCGTTCTCACACGTGCCTTGACTGCGTAAACATGCGCGAAGTATTTATATTCGTATTTAAACTAGCTAAAATATTGCGTGATATATGACTTACCTGACGACTGGCGTTTTTTTCTCGCCAATAAAAGGTGCCCACAATTATCACCTTATTTAAAAATAAGGGCGACCGTGAAAAGCAAAATAAAGCAACAGGCAGTAAAGGCAGGTTGTTTTAAATCACCTTTAGGAAGAGTAAACATTATGACGCCGCAAGGATCAATCCTAGAACCGTTTATGCTTATCATTTTGATCAATTTCATTATAGAAGAGATCGCATCAGGACGGTCTTGTAGGCCCATCGTCTATGTTGCTGATCGTGTATACTAAACCCTACTTTTTCGAACTCATCTTTCTACAATACAGGCTGACGTACAGAAGGCGATGCAAGTAGTACAGTGCTTATTAATTTATCCATGCCCAAAAAAAAGGATCAAGGTGGTTTCTTATACCCTCAAAACCGTCAAAGTCTGCTGTCTCTTGGAAAGAGTTCTGAAGTGAGCGGAACAGATGAAGGGGCAGGACTTAAGCTGGGTATGGTGTATCCTTGCGCGTCTCATGCAAAATGCATCTACGATATGTTGCTGAGGTCGCCACAAATGCATGCGGACGGACGGGGGTGGACACGACGCCTTCCGACTGCACAGTGCCTTTCTGCGGTTCTGGCTAGCTTCTGGCAATACATTCTCTGCTGATCGTTGTGTTGACCTGTAGAAGCTCATATTACAGCACGCGCTTCCGATCTTTCCAGATACTGCATGATGGTCTTCTTAGCACAAGAGCCTGTTTTCACAACGGTGTTGGGCCTGGCGTCTTGCTTCGGCCATGCCTTCGTGCCCGATACGCTGTTGCAGACTGCCCTTTTCGTATCGATGCTAATGAATATAGTGATGCACCTTCAGTTATGTACGTATGTATATGCAATTGCGTTGTTAACCGAGAGCAGGTTTGGATTACGTACATTGCTTTTTGCTGAACTCGCCGCGAGTTATACAACTGAGTTTCGACCGCAAGCGCTCACGGTGGAGATGTTGTTGTCGGATGTTTGTTCTTTAATACATACTTCGCAATAACATTGCATTTCAAAGTGGCACCTAATTACAATTTTGTTTGTTGTTTTTTAAATGATTTCTTTAAGCTCTTTAATGTTTCGGGGTTTTTCTCTTACATTCCCCATAGGGCTTTATCATCCTTCTCAGGGGATGGGTACGTAAAATCGCGATTCATGACTAGAGCATTTCAACCAGTGCCACAATTTTGGAGTTCCTCCAGTGGCTCTGTTTTCGGTCATCTTTGTTTCTGTTCATATACGTATGTAGTACTCCGTGGAGTTCACAAGCGTCATCCGAAAGTAAGGCCAGTTTGTTTTGTTATCTAAGCGAGATGTCGTTCGGTAAAGCATTTAAAATTTGGCTTCTGACATACTACGAATAAATGACACATTAAGGCAAATTGCATTCGTTTGTTCAGATCCCATTGTGTGTGGTTGAACGTGTCAAAAACATAGATAATCGTACTTAAATCGCCGTTCGGTAACTTTGACTTGGCCGTCCATATTACACTAGACGAGGTACAGCTAAATGTTGGCTCTTTTGCTTTGATCCTATGAATCACTTTACAAAGTGATGTCAAGTGGGCACCACGCCGAGTAAATCGTGAATCGATTCAAGGTGGCTGTTGCTGGTCCAACCTTTTTGCAGAAATCGACTGTCTTTTTCCTGCGGGTTTGCTGGCTTAAGAGTGCATGTATAGAACATTATATATATATATATATATATATATATATAGAACGACCCACGGCTGTGTTTGTGCTTCCGAAACAATATATACCAAGATACTGATACTTCGTCGATCTTATTGTGCACGTTAGATTTTCATCGTTTATCGGCCTATACAGCTTTTAAATGTAACATAAAATGCCGACTTTAGTATGAGCAACGCTCACATATGTACTAAGCCATAAAATACGCATGATGTCGCATCTAATTGTCTTCAGAGGGTCTATATTGCGGATGCATTAACGTGATATTTTAGCGCATACAGACAGCTTGGTTTTTGCGTGCGCTTTGGTAAGCTATGTGAGAGTGAGGTACATTCGAAGGACACGAGGTTCTACCTCACAAAATTCAGGTACCGTGGCGTTGATTGCTTCGCTTTCGTTGTTTTTCCTCTTTTCTTTTTGCCGGCGTTGCACCTTCATTTAGAAGTACGTCGAGTATTTTCAAACGTCTCGCTGGCCGGCGGTCGCCTGTCCGCTTTCCTCTGGGCAGCAGCCTTCTTTTACGGGTGAATTTTTACGATACAGACTATGTGCCGAAATTCTAGTACGATATCGAGCGAAGCCGCAGGGCCACCGCTTACCGTATCTTCGATCGAAGCCGCTGTGTTCGGCGGGATGGTAATTCTGCGCAATAGTAGCGTACAACGCGTCTCTCTCACTCGCTCCGTATTGTCTCGAGACGAGGACGCCGATAGCACCAGCCGCGGCGGCGGCGGCGGTGACAATAATGAGGCTTTCGGATGAGATCACGTCCACACATGTACGTCCACACACATGCTCGCTGTGCTCACAAGGTCCCTCATCAGACAACCAACCGCACCCGTCTTCGACTCTTGGATCTATCTATCTAGCTAGATACACAAAAACCAACACAACCGCTACATTGCTAGTCAGCTGCACATCGTGTGATTGTTACATCCTATACTTGCGGTGCATATACATTGTTTATGTTGCGAAATAAGTCGTGGTGATTCCTCACTGGTAGGTGGTGACACATCCGAATCTATGTATGTATAGACGCCTAGAAGAAACGGTCAGTTGTACAGCCGACGATTGCATACATTGCGCAGCGAATAGGGATATAGGATCATCTTTTTTGGCGTTTTTCTTGTATTTCTGTTTCTCTCAGTTTAACATATAGTAGACACATAGATACGCAAGCAGCCTGTGCCTTTGTGTTAATTTTGAGCGTTTTTTAGCCGGTGTTGTTGTTGCTGCTGCGTTCGTTTTCGTCTCCTCGTTTTCTTCTATCCAACTCACCTTCTGTGTCCTCCTAATATGAGAGTATCTATATCGAGCAGGGGTCGTGTCTGTAAGTAAATTAACTTGCTGGGGGCAAACTTGGTTGAAGTACTAGGATATATATAGCTCAGTTCCGTGCTAGAGGACTACTCATCTTCTGGGAGGTTTGGATATTACAATTTTTTCTTTAATACCATAGACCTTTTGAGCTCACTACCAGTGCTGCGTTGAGTCAATGTCGTTCACGATTGCGCGGCGTCTTTCTAGCGTATTCGTGGCATGTATGTGCTGGGTCGCGGGCACACGGCAGAATGAGGTCTGGTCGAGGGCCGGCGGGTTTTGCCGTGCTCCGATTTCTGTGTGTGCATTTTGGCTTAGCCGATGTAGCTAACGGTCCCATCCTGCGCAAACATCCGAGCTTGCACTCGTACACTACGGCAGATGTTCTCGTAATGCTCTCAGCACTACTGCGGCTGATGCTGCTGCAGCAATTTTTGTTTATGGTTGCTTGCGTTGAAAGGCAAGTATACTCTCTATTCCAGAAGCTATGCTGTGCAGAACGCCACAACCAAGTGAAGTTGCTAACGGTACGGCTAGTCTAGGTTTGTTAACAGTGATGTGAACGTTATGCATTCGCGAAGCAAACTATTAGTACGCGATTTGTACTAGTATTTGTCATGCTTATAAATGATTGTACAGATTATAAGTTACAAACGGGTCACCTTATAACGAACTAGGTTGCTTGCGCAGGGTGACAGCTTAATATGCAGGATGTTTTCTTGCGGACGCTCACATGACATAACTGAAAATGGGAACAGGGATCTTAAACGGATATCGTAAGCAAAACCAGACCTACACTGCCGTCCGTCAAGCTTCGATACGAAATCGTCGATTGTAGTGTACTGTAACAATTTAGTCCGAACAAAATTGTAATACATCAATTGAAGCGCACATACATAAATCATGACAAGCTTATTTCACACCGTTTTGCTGGCCGGGTTTCTCTAGCCATTGTAACTGTTGCCAGCACGCAGTTCTACTTGTGTATAACTACTGCGCCTTTTTAATAGCTAATATTTAACTAGCATATCGGCCAAGTAAGGGGCAAGCATAAGGCAAAGAAACAGATGCTTGGTTTATTTACTGCCCATTTTAACGCCATGAGTCAGACTATAAACTGGCATCAATTGTCCGTAGCCGAATTTTATTGCCTTTTTGGTTGTCATGTTTTGAAGCTTAGGTTTTCCAAGTACACCGCCTTTGGAAACAGGAAACAGCAAACTATTTTCTATATACCTGCGGCAAGGATTGAGATAGCAAATTGATCACCAAAATAGGATCATTCAATGTTAAAATGTTATTAATATGTTTATGTTGCATCTAACAAACACGCGGAACACAGGAAGTGTATAAATATATATCAGTTTGTAAAAGGGCGGGTAAACCATTTTCAATACAACAGAAGGCAAAGTAGTTACCGGCGACACAAAGCATTATAATGAACACTTTCTTATGGGCACCAAAAAAGCCTAGCCCGACCGCATATCATATCTAAATCATGGCTCAATCTGCGTAGCATAGTGAGCTTGAATTATGTTAACGTTCGGTAATAATATAAAGCAAATATACAGAATATTTGCTTATTCGTAAACCACGCTCAAGCTTCGACCAGATATACATATTCTGTAACCCTTTTCGAAGGGGATCAATCAGTAAGGGAGACTGACAATTCGGGCAACGAGTTAACTTCCGTACCGTCGTATTTAAAGCACCAGGATGTCTTGCGCTGGAGGCTTAGACGCTCCGACAGAAAATGCCGAACATGGTAAAAACAACCACAAGTGAGAAATAGGCAGCAAATATAACATAGACGATCAACACTCTCCTGTCACCGTCCAGAGAGGTAATGTTGCAGCTGTCATGCTGAACCTTACACCTTAGATCACACGTCCGCACATGACATATGTCATTTTCACGCCAAGCCTAAATAAATATCCTTATCTCTACAGAAAACAGAAAATTGATTTATTCCTTTAGCATTTGTCTAAACACACGCAAACAGGTGCCAGATATTTACGGAAAGGCCAGTTCCTGAGACATTGCTGTCCGCGGCCAATTGTTAAGGAAAACGGTGCACTCCGTATAGCTGCCATAAAAGAAAAAAGCAAAAAATATTTTAGCTTACGCGTTCAAACAACACGTTATTAATAACTAAGCTAAATAAATAATCATAATAATCACACTTCACAATGATCCCAGCTGAGCAACGCTGCTAGTAATACTGAAGCTTATGAAAAAGCGTGGGGCACAGGAGTACGTACATGAAAACACCTAAGGCTCCGCTGAAAAAAATGATCCGATTTAAGCCGGAAATAGACCCCGCCTATTTGAGGTGTGGCGTTTACTTTGAGACAATGGCACATACCATCCTTAAATACAATAACGGTTACTTCACAGAAGACCAACTGGTGACAGCATGAAAACAGCGTGTACATATCAACCGTTCAAGGGAGCGCTGGCAGAAGAAAGCCGGATATATACGCTGAGTGATGCTTGTCTTAATAATAATAATAATAATAATAATAATAATAATAAACGTCATTACTATAAACTTAAAATAAATACGCGCGGCATAATTTTGTTAGAAGAAACAACCAGCTGCGAATAACACTACGACGGCGTTTCGTTGAGCTGGACAGGTAGTTATGACAATCATGTTGTTATTACATTGCACGAGGAAATTGTGAGGATCAACAATATATCTCTAAAACCAGCACAGTAAGTGATGACGTCCTTAGTGAACTACCGACTGTGCCCATAATCGACTTGCATATCTTCCTATGGTATCTTGAGGGCCATACGAATGCCGTTCATTGTTTGTGTGACCGTAAAGTCGATTCGCGGTCCTTCGTAATACGTAAACGTAGTTTAACTTATCATCCACTAAAAACAATATCCGTATAGGCAGGCGTTGCTACAATCCGCTTTATAAAGGCGAATCCGTTATCCGCATCATAAAGGCGAATACGAGCTTAAGCCTGATATTAGAGAAGCTGCCTGAAAAATATGTTTGGCCAAGTATTTCAGCTTTTCTTCATTCCTTGGCAGGTGTATTGCAAAGGTCTTTGAATTTGCTTTCGTCTCAGCTAGAAGTTTAATACGGCACAACGCCCCACGGTACACGTGCAACTAGGGGTGACAAAACAAAACATTTCAAAGCTTCTGTGAACTGTTATACTACATAAAAACCGACCAGGTCCTAGGCCATTAGGCACTTCACGAGCATAATCAACGCCAGGCGCGAGATATAGGCCATCCGACCGATGCAAAATCGTACGCCAAAAGGTTAGGAATCATAATGAAGATCCCAGAGAGTGAATGTTCACAAAAACTGGGAACAGCCGGCAACCACTGAGAAGGCAACTCATGCTCGATGTATGAGTTGTCTTCTCAGTATTTCTGTCATCAAAAACTGTCTAGATTATAGAAACTTAATGTCTCGCGCTGCTCGTGACGTGTGACGTGTTCCAACAAAAATCTATCTACATCATCAGTCATCATTACGGCAATAGCCGTCAATTACCGCTATACGCGCTATTCGTCCGAGTGGCGATGACTCCAACAGGAACAATACTTTTAATGGATGCGACGGAAAGAAAATTATAGTAGCAGCAGAGCTAGTAGTTATCGACACGATGCACGGCATTTGGCGTAAACATGAGATCGTCAAGGTAGCCAACCACCTAATAGGCGGCCCGAGGAAAACCAAGTCAAAGCTCGCCGTAAAGCCTAAAGGCATCACGGTCGCTGAGCTTAGACCGCAAGCCCGCCTGTCTTCTCGACGACGAAAGCCTAGGAACAGAAATGGCAAATTGCTACCTCAGCAACAGTCGCGTCAAACGTGATATACGAGAAACATGTGGTAATAAGCATTATCGAAAGAAGGAGTTTGAGGCATAGCAATTAGGGCTGGCTGCGGTGACAGAAAGCTAGGGGGAATGTATTCCGAGAAGAATCTGAGCCCCGGTGGCTGACAAAAGTGACAGTATGTCGCAATGGATGATGACGATAATAATAATAATAATAAGGAGTGCCACTGACCTAGCTCCGGTCTGCTACGCTGCTTCACTGGTGCAATTTGGTCCGGTGGCAGCTTTGTTAGTGGAAGAGGCAGTTCGACCACAAATAAGATATGAAACCAGTAAAGCACGGGACACTATTAGAACCATGCTAGACCCGGACTTTTTAGAAGAATATCCTAGCCAATATAACCTAGATAAGTTCAAAAACAAACAAAAGAGCAGAGAAATCTTAGACGAGCTTGTTTCCCGGAGAGACCGCGCCGTATTCTTAGCGGCACAAGATAACTTCAGTGGGGGTTAGCTTAAAGCCTTACCCTCGCCTCAGCTCGGCACCATGCTAGATCCCAACTCTTTCCGCATGATGTCAGCACTTAGAATCGGCGCTAGCGTCTGCGAGCCATTTCAGTGCAAACTGTGTGGGGAGGTGGTAGATTCCAGTGGCCTACACCCACTGAGTTGCCCGAAGAGCGCCGGTAGATCGTCCAGACATGCTGAACTAAACGGTGTGATCATAAGGTCCCTTAGGAAAGCCGGTATACCATCTACACTTGAACTGAGAGGTTTAGTGTCCGCTGGCGAAGAAAGACCTGATGGGGTGACCATTGCATTATGGTCACATGGAAAGTCCCTAGCTTGGGATGCAGCGGTTTCGTGCACAACCGCGGCTTCCTATTTACACTACAGCTCTGTTGAGCCTGGGTGGGTAGCAAAGCACGCGGACGCCAGTAACGGTTTAAATATGCTGGACTGGAAACAAGATATATATATTTGTGCCTATCGCCATGGAGACACTAGGACCAATCAGCAAGGGAACCGAAGCATTTCGCAAAGATTTAAGTAAGCGAATTTAGGAGGTCACGAACGACCGAAGAGAGGGTCAATTCTTGAGGCAAGCGTTGTCCTTGGCCGTTTGCAGAGGGAACGCGGCATCTATTTTAGGCGCCATGGAGTGAACTGATTATTTAAAAAAACTTTGCAATAATACGTTCAGACCTCACAACTGTAATATTGTTTAACATGTAATAAATAATAATAATAATAATAATAATAATAATTTTTTTTTTTTTAACAATGGTTTATTTTATCAATATGTACATGTATCACAATTATCAATATATTACTTATATAATATCTACAATATTGCTTATATTATTATTATTGCTTGAGTGTCGGTGACCACTCAACATCACTTTGGCGTTGCCTCTCTGTAATTCCAATGACACTCTCTGTCGAAGGAAAGCGGTCGATCTTGGCTCCGCTGTGGCCTCGAAGAGCTTCTTCCCAAGCTCCTTTGTCAGTTTGAGTGCATCCTTGCCCCAAACGCCAGATGACTCGAGGCCGAACGCCATTACAACGTGGTCCTCAAGGAGATGCGCGTATAAGCGCCGTTTGTGCATCTCCCGTGGGTGGATAATGTTGCCGACGCCCGCGTTGGCTAGTGCACGATATTATAATAATAATAATAATAATAATAATAATAATAATAATAATAATAATAATAATAATAATAATAATAACAGCAACAACCATCGTTTTCCATGATACAAGATTATCATAATGAACGCTATTGTCGTCATAACGACGAGTATCAACAATAACGTTAGCAATACTACATTCGAGTAAAGTGACAATTTACTATTAACGTTTGTTGTAAATAATATGTTTAAAACTTTACTTATTTGGAATATTTAATTTACTTATATATATTCCCTTTGTCTTTCGGGCTTACCTCGCTTTGTGGGAGCACGCGGAGGCTTGCTGAACACAGAACGCTTCGTAACCTCGACGGGTGTTGAATCCTTGACAACCTCCATTGGACGCTTACCAGCCAAATGGAGTATGGGATTCGTCATTGCTTCTATTGTGAACTCGAGTGGAAGCCAGCGACCGCCAAATAAAATTAGAACCTGTACAACCACAATATCCTGCTCTCTGATTAACGCCAATATGTATTCCTTAAGCGTGTGCCGGGCGGGACGTCGTCTCAAGAGCCTGCACCAACCGTATGCTTAGCTGCCAACTCTGCCGCATCACTGGCATTGTAAACTACATATATGAGGAACATCTGATCCAAACCGGCCGAACGAACCCAAGTGATAGCGCGGCGTAATACACAAGAGCGAGGTCCGTGGCAGCTTTATGCCGAGTTTATGCAAGGGTTTCCCTTATCTGGGTGTTGCCATAGAACTCAACGTTTAAAACTCCACCTAGTAAATGTCGCGCCGCGTGAGCATATGCTTGTAAAGCACGACGACATGGAATAGTCAGGGAGATGCGCAGCGTGTAGTTTAACTTCGGCGACTTCAAAGGCGTAAAGCTGCTTGCGAATACATTGCGGTCAGGCGAGGACGTGTCTGCAACAATGCGATGGGCTTACGAAAAGAGTCTTTGAAATAATTTGTAAGCCGTAATACCAAGTTGTAATGGCGTTCGTTTCCTTGAGTCATCGTAGTAGCGTATGTAGGGCAACGATACACTTAAACTCAAAATGAGCTTGGGAAAAAGCTCTTCGAGGTCAGAGCGGAGCCAAGATCGACAGCGCTCCTCCGACAAAGGGTGTCGTTGGAACTATGTACACAAAAGGCAACGTAGAGATGATGTTCAGTAATCACCAAAAATCGACCAATTGATGCTGACGTTTTGTGATCGTTGTGTGTCCAGATATATGCGACATAAAATATGCGTGTTGTTTGCACCTACCGTTGCGTATTTTACTGGGAGTGCTGTGTTATGAGCTCGTTAGGTAATGCAACGAAATGTGTGTTCTCATATTAACGTCCACTTCTCTAGCTTCGGAGTATCCTTCTTTGCATCGACGTGTATCAAAAACATCTGCCATCATTCTTAACATTTTTTACCATACATTTCTACGGATTTTTTTGTGACATTATGCTAACTGCTTACAGGTAAGTACTGATGCAGGTAATGATAGTTTATGTATTTTATATTGCTGTTTTGTGTTAACAACGGTCTAACTGCTGGGCAGTCCGTCATAGGGCAGCGTTTCTAGGTGTTAGATGTTAACTTTGAGATTGAGCACCTTGAAACAATCCCTAAAAAAGAAACTTCATTTGGTAAGCTACTGTATTTATTCCTCTTGAGGCAGAAGCATCTACGTGTGATTGCTTTAAATATGAAATTACTTGAGATTCTGCCACAAACCGTTTACGTAGCATAACATAAATGCACTTTATTACTACATGAAACGGTGTACGTATGCTTGTATGATTATGTGGCATGATTCGCTTATTATAGGATACGATTGCATCCTAAGAACCTGAGCTCAACTGTGATAAAGGTCGCAATGATTTGTGTGTAGGCACCTGGCTACCTGCCATACAAGCAGACCATTGATGAGCCAACGTTTAATATTTATATATATATATATATATATATATATATATATATATATATATATATATATATATATATATCCAATACACTGGTACACATGACATGTATTAGTAATACATGCACATGGATGAATTATTTATTGCTAACGATTATTAGGCCTAACGTTCATTAGAACTGCAACATTGTAACGAGTCAGAACTACTTACTACTGGCTGCGAAAGGTGCACGTACGCTGGTCTACGAGAGGAAATCACAAGCTGCGCCGACGACAAAATGTCCGCTTTTTCAATTCCGGGCCCACAATGCGGGACAAGTTGACGATTGACAAAATGGTGTTTGCAGTACGCGTCGGTTTTTTGTTCAAATGCCCATCGTGCCACACACCAGTAGTAGCAACGCGCACACACACACTTGGTGAGGCCAACCATGAAAAGGCTTTTCTCTTTTCTTCAAGAAGGAGACAGAGATTAATATAGAAAGCGACAGAACCTCGTAAATCAGCAATGTCGCCTTCTCAGCGCCCTCTGTTCTAGTGCTTTGCCCGCGTCATAGTGGCGGCGGTAGTGCCAACAGCAGCTGCAGCAGCCGCAAGAACATTTCTGCTTCGACTCACAAACCGCTTCAACGCTTCCGTTTTCAAGGGCAGAAAAGACAATCGAGTGAAATGCGGCGGCGGCGGTGGCGGCAAACACGTTTCAAACCCGAGGGGGACGGGATCGGGGTCCTCCTACCATAGTAACACTATGTGGCGGCTCAGATAACGAGATTCGTGTCAGGAAGAGATACATGAATGAATAAATCAATATATAGATTGATAATGGATAGGTGGATAGGTAGATAGTAGTAGTAGTAGCGACAAAGAGAGGACAAGGGAAAAGTGAAAGCACGATACGAGGCGCGCGTACGCCCGACGAACGCCAGAAAAATAGTGAATTTGTAAAGTGACTACGGCGATAATGACGACGCCGTCGATGAGTCACTGCTGCTGACGCATCTGCGACGTCAATTGAACAACAGCTGTTTGTTGTCGGTGGCGTATTGCTTACGAAACATTAAATCGCCAACCCTATGGCCTGTCCCCTTTTGGTTTTGGTTTGCCCTTCTCATTTCGATGATGTGTAACCCGCTTCCGGGCTGTTCCCCAACTCCGGTTTCCATGCTCCTAAAGACAACGAAATAGCGCTCCGTCGCCTACATTGTGAAGACTAATAGAGTGAAACGACAACCGACAGACCCCACACATACATACAGATACACTCTCACATACACATGAGTAACCCAGCAGACAGACCGGCTCAACAAATTCTTGCCTGTTTTCATGCCGTAAGCGTATTTTAATGCACTGGTGGTAGTGGTAGAGAGAATCCACAAACCACGATTAGCAACCAAAAAAGGCCAGCCAGCCACCCACCAACCCGGCAGAGGAGCCAGAAAGAACCAACAACAAGACACGCCAGGCGAAAAAAGAACAATGGTGCACACGCAATGGGTAATCAGGTGAAAGGGGTTAACCAGTAATCCTTGTATTATTATAACATACAAGCAGCGGCGGGGACGGCGGCGGCGGATTTTGGCAAAATGCGTTTGCCACTGCGGGGAAAAAGCGCCCGGAAAAGGGCTTTCATTGTAGTGGGTAACGAAATTAAGACTCGATGTACCGCCTGGCCAAATACCTATTGCATTAAATAGACCTGCATTAGTTATGTTTACTAAACATAAACGTTTAATCGTTTTATTGAGTTATTTGCTCATAGTAAGGAAAACGGTGGAGAGCCCATGTGCTCAGTTTCAGACACCTGCTTTAATAAGCATGCGTATGTATATATGCTGAATAAAAACTCAGCACTCCGTTTGAGCTGGTCTCGTTTTTGAAGGCGGCACATTTAATTTTAAACGTTTACGCTTATTTATTTAATATGTTCTATTTATCTAATCGGTATGCTCCAGTGGGCTAGACTCGTGCCTGCTCTAATCCTAATGGGTAGCAATAGTGGCTTTGGCGGTAAGAGTACTTTTTTAAAAATCAAAGATGGCACCTAATTAAACCCGGAACAACAAAACACTTCTTCTGTCCGATACTAGCAATAAATGGGTTTATTGTGCTTAGAACGCGCCTTCCCTGGCGAACCTGGACAAATGGTTAGGATTGTGTTGAGAGATGCCTCAAAGAAGCGAAGGCTGATGTTTTTCCCGATGTAAACTCTTACTTTCTACTAGATTAACCCTTCTTCGATCGACGGCAGTATATGCAAATATAGTGAAATTTGTAATTTAGATTTTCCTCAACGTGTGGTATTGTAATGAAGTCTACGTAAAAAGTACTTGGTATTGTAGTGAGAACTATGTCATCGTCGGTTAAACTTTATTATTTGAACTGAAAAAGAATTGACCATGTAAAACTACCACTAATACAAGAAAATGTTATATTAGCACAAGACAGGAAAGTGTCTTTGGAATGTCTAGTATTCTGCGTCTATTGCAATCGCTTGCGCATAAACAATGAATTCATTCGTGCAGCTGCCTTGTAGCTTGCAGCGATATGTAACTTACAACTATTATTAAAGCAAGTAGCAGTGATAAGCAATTTATAAACTATACCAAAATACATATTAACTAGGATCAAGTGTCATCTCAAAAATCCATTTTAAATGCAAGCAACTATGGAAAGCTCGACCAAAGGCCATGTATGAATATATAATTTGATTTACAATAGAACAAAGGTAGACGCTTAGTATCTTAGTGGGCTCATTTATAAAGTTTACGCATTTGGGATGAAAATGTTTATTTTGAAACTTAGCGTTTATTACGCTAAATTGCAAAATAAATGGTGCTTATTCACTAAGCTACAAAATAAATTTGTGCTTAAAAGCTTAGCTACAAAACAAATGGTGCAACGTGATCTGTGCTCGACAAGCTGTAGCTAACTGCTAAGGAAATAAAACAATTTTCTTTTAGGCCTTTGATTTGCTCTTGCTGCGTCTGATGATAACATAGTCACGTCTTTTTCTTCGTAATCTACTAACACAGAACAATTTCAAAGGGACGCTGGGGCCAGAGGGACAGCGGGACCATCCTGATTGAGATTTAGCTCCAATGTCAAGGCAAAGCACAGAGCGTGGTGGTGGCCAGGGGTCAGCAGCAAGACCAAGGTTCTGTCGGCCAAGAGAAACTGCCACAAATTGCTTCTACGTAGCGTGACGCTCGCTGCAAAGGATCCCCAACGTCACGACCTTGTATTTGCGACGAACGACCGTCGAAGTATGGGATCTCTGTTTCGGAGTACAATGTGTTTGTCTCGCAGGCCGAGATGTTTGTTTCAGTGTACGATGTGTTCCTTTTGCGGTTGGCCAGCATTTCGTCGAGCAGCCGGAGCATCATCATTGTCATATCCGTCAGTGTTGTCTTCCACGCCGCTTCTGTATGTCTCGCCAAGAAAAATAATTCCCACGAAAAATCACGCTTCTATTCACAGCTTGCCGGCTCGTGCAGACAAAATTACTGTGCAAGGAGTCGTTGCCGGCCTGGCAGCTGGCGGGGTGAGGAGGTGGAGGGGTTGGGAGATATGATGGATGTATAGCGGTTTTGTCATCATCCCAGCCCATGTCACTACTGCTGGGCGGGCCAGTAATGGCCTGGGCCAAAATGCATCATTTGCCCTGCCGCGTCAGTGGCCGATATCAGGGAACAAAGAAGGCTCTCGTTACGAACGCTGGTGACTTCGTTTCGTGAACGCTACGTGGAATATTCAAATTTCCTGCGCAGCAACAAAGCAAAAGTACGTGCGTATGAGATTTTCCTGACCCGGCGGTCGTGGGAGGTGGGAGATCAACCCGTCGTCCCCCGGAGACAAGTGATAACAGCACGCCTTGACACACGTGACAGCTCGCCTTTGTAGAGACAGGAAATCTGCGGAGATTTGGACTGCAGGTGTTGCTCCGGGGTAAAGATTACGAAGTTGGCGTTCTCCACCACCTGGCCGTATTTGTCTAGTTTCGTACCTCGTTATTTGAGTGAGGTACAACGCGTAGGTAAACCTTCCTTCCTAACTCTGTGTTCGTGCAGTTCTTAAAGAAGCCGCCATCATTAGACCTGAAAGGTTTATCATTATATGATCAGTGCCTTACTGGTGATGACTGTGGTTGAGCTTTTCGGAAAGTCAAAATCGTGCCGCTGATATTCGCAACCGAATCGCGACGATATAACCTGACTAAATATGGATGTTAAACAAAACTAGAGCGCACCGACGACTATGAGAGGAGATTGAAAGTGGTCGCCTTGCAGCACTCATAGCAATTTGAATACGTACAAAAGTATGATTTGTGTACTTGTTTAAGTATGCATTCCGGTTAGAATTCCGACTGAGGAAACGACCTACGTATTGGGACCTTGATGATCAATTCAAGAGTTAAATTTAAAAAACCATAACACGTTTTAGAGAAGCTGCGCAAACAAAACCACATTCCTGCACCACCCAATTCTGCACATATAACATACGCAGCGCTGGACACCAAAACACCATACTAATTACTGTTATCTACTGACACATTGTCGTTTCTTATTATTTCCATAACTATTCGAAATTAGCCACATAATATCAAGACAACATGACTACATAGCCTATTGCATAAAACAAACCTTCCTAAAGTGAGTACGCTGTAGGCACATAATCATTTATATCGAGCAAAGGGTAGCTTGGAATCAATAAATAATGTTTCAAACGAGAACTTACAAAAGTCTCACTATTTCATTTGAAAAGCGCAGGAACAAGCTGAAATCAAAGAGCGCATTTTTTTAAAGTCTAAGATTAAGTAATAGAACCAATAAATGTCACAACAACACAATAGTTGCTCTATTGTTAACCATGTAACTTTCAAGTGGTATGCCTGAAGAATATATATAAAAATATGGCATTACAGACTTCAAACAACGTTGACTGTAGACATTACTTAAGATTTTAAGACCTTACTCATCTACCTTAGACAAGATATAAGTCAACAAGATGAGGTTAATGAAATGTACCTTGAGATCGAAAACGTAAATTGGGTTTCGTCTAGGTGCGACCAAATATTCTAAAAATTGGCTACCGTAAAAGCATCTCAGCAAGGAGTAAAACATCGCGTGGTACAGAGTATTTCGGCTCTCCGACCTCTTAGTGTGGCATTTAAACTATACGCCAATGCGATGGCTGTTGTTGTGACATGAAACGCCCCCAAGCTCAAAAACCAGAACAAATTGTGTACTCAAGGTATGCGCGTTATTACTACTGCACGGTCTACATCTGCCTTGCAAAACGATGTGGTAATTCTCACTAAGGAGCGTTCTCTACAGCTCCCCTTAAAATCTCAAGAACATGCTAATTTTTTTTCCAAAAGGGGGTTAATTATCGCAGTTCATACCTCAGTATTAACTTAACGGGCACTCCTCGCGCACGCTTCAACTGCTGTTCAGCAGTCCTGGGAAACTACCTTCCACACGCGAGGTACCTTTAATTTCTTAAAGCGGCTTCAGACTACACTAGGAGAGTGCAATGTTTTGTATGCAGCACTTCTCTGATAATAACCAGCATTCCTAGTGACTTTCCGATGCTTCCGAAACAAAGCATTAATGTCGCATGGCTTTATGACAGCTTAGGCTTACGGAGATAAAACAAAACTGTAAAATAAAAATATCTAACCCCAGAATCCTTAGTTACTTGAGTTAGTTTTTGTGCACTCTAAATTGCTTAGATCATGCATTATTAATTCCGACATAGAGAACCCGTACACGGGCATTAGCCTTAAAAAAAACTTTACCTGGATGTACTTAACTATAAATAAATCATTTCCAGGCAAAAACGGTTGAACCCTCCTAGATGGGTGACCCCTTGGCAAGTACTTTAGAATGCCAGAGATTTTTCCGATATATATATATATATATATATATATATATATATATATATATATATATATATATATATATTGTTACAATCATATATATACAGGGTATTACAGGAATATTTGATCAACGATATATGGAATTGTAGAGCCTGTTAAGGCAAATATTTTTCACAATGGAACATGGCATCTAAGAGGCCCTGTTTCGGAATGAGAGTTAAATTACTACAATTTGTGACATTAGTGTTTTTGCCCGACATAGGAGCATATAATGTGCTGTTGCGAGACAACTAGGTTTCCTAGACAGAAGCTAAACACACCGCCGTGTTCGTGAGAAAGTTCTGCTTCTTTCGAAGAACTCATAAGGCCGGTCAGAAGATGCTACATGGTCACTTAGAAGAGAATTCGCCAAAATGAAGTTATTTTATTAACCTTCACGCCCAATACCTCAAAATCATTACCTTACGACCACTTACAGCGCTCTAAACTAACATATTCAGGCAAATGCGCATTTCATGACGATCATTTTGGTACCACACTTATGGCAATGCGAGCTGTGGTTGCGGAGTACTTACGATTTTTTGGTGAGATGTCCAGATTAAGTGCATGTAAAATGACTGTGTGGCGACGTTCACTACCGCCGACGTGTCGCGCGACAGCCGCAGCTGAATCGCTATTGACGCCTTTATTAGAGCGTACCATGCCTCGGCTCTTCCCAAACGTCCTCTCAATGCCCGCCTCATTCGTTGAAGGGCTTGTGCCCCACAAAGCGGTTATGACGGGCACGTGCGCGTCTATGCAGTTTACCTGCCAGTTTGCATGTCCATCGTCATCCTTGATGACGAGTGCCTATTGCCATCCCGGTTCTCCAGCTGCAGGATCATATTTCTGTCCTTGCTTTTGGTGACCTTCTTTATTGACGCCCGTTGTCCTGTCTCGCTGTCCAAATGCCTTGCAATTTGCTGCCCTTCCGCGTTAGTTCCAGGTCACTAGAATTTTGAAATATTTTTCACAGACCTACATAAACACGCCCGCATCATTCGATTTTGGGCCTCAGGTTTAGGATACAGCATCTGACATTTCCTCCGTGTTCTTTGCAAACCGCAGTGGTAACCAATAATAATAATAATGTTATCTTGTGCCACGCAAGGGAAACATCCCCGGCTGAGCAATTGGAGAGAAGAGGAAAGAAGTAGTTTATTGTGTAGACACATGGCTATTAAACCGTAAAAGCGTAAGCACGATGTAAAAAAAAGCAAACGGAAATAATACGCAGCATAAGAAAAGCAGTCAAAAACAACGCTAGTTTAAAAAAATAAAAGTACTACCGCAGAGGAATAAAGTGAGGCACGAGCTATCTGGACAGATCCGACGGAATTTTGAAGAAGACACTTTTGAGCTTTCGATCAAATGGCGATGGCAAAAAATAAATTAGTAACCACAACAATGGCTGCAAACGAAGAAGTCGACCCGTTCCGGCTAATGAAGATATTTGAAAGCACCAGAGAGGAACAGGAAACTGCGCAAGGACAAACGAAGAAGAGCGAGAATAACACCGACAGAGACGGGAGGAATGATAAACGACACAAATAATAAAAAGAGCGGCAAAACGTTTAGGCGTACCTTTGTCGATCTGCGAAGGTAACCCGGAGATCGAAGTGTCTCGAGGAATACGAAATGGGCTCAGCCAAGGTCTACGAGATAAAGCAAGAGGTGGGTGTTAATGTTGCCGAATAGGGCGACGTGCATGGTAAGACGACTTGTTTATCTCGCAATTTATGAATGGTAGTTTGCGACGGTTAAGTGGTCCTAATATTGTGTTGCGAAGTGGTCTAGGGGACTAGTGCGCTAGTCATGGTTGGCATCAACCGGGGTGTTGCCGGTTCGATCCCTGAGGTTGATCGAAATTTCTTTGAACGTGCTCATTGAGAATAGATGATAGACCATTCCGCTGACAGTTAGCGGCCATGCGTATACCAGAAGACTTGCATGTCTTATTATAAACCATTTGGGTGTTTGTGCACGACAGTAGTCGTGAAAAATAGCTTTTCTCGAGTATGCAAAGCAAAGCTATTCACCCTAGATTCAGTTTGGGTGACTTTGGGCCGTCATCATCATCATCAACATAATCATCATCAGCCCAGCAAGCGGTGTCACTATTCGAATTAACGCTATGAATATCGTAAGGAAAAGCTATTTGTAAGGCAATTTAGTTCTGGAACTAATTAAACATACAGTGCTCCAGACCGTTCATCTCGGATGTTCAAAATATGGCATAGTATTTCCGTTGATCTGTTACCGAAGGTCAATGAAATGCCGGTCTCTCGCTGGTAACGAAACATCAAAGAAGGTAAAACCCCATTCACATTGAAATTACCTTAACATTTCCATTGAACTACGTTTCGCAGAAAATTCATATTCAAGGGTGTGCAGATTTTTTTTTCAGTCATAGCGCAATAAAGTTTGGCATTCACCTCAGCTAAATGAGAAGCCATTAAAACAGATCTAAAAGTTGTTGGTATGCATATAAATTCACAGCCTCCGAATGCAAGGCAATACATAGGTTTACCACGAAACCACGTTGTGTAGTAAAATCTGAGGCTACCGTTTGTTCTGTTAGAACTCTGTCTAGACATATGTATATTTTAGCATTGTTCGGCCTTGCAGAATATGCAGGCTAGCTCTATTTATTTCAACCAATTGCTACCCAGCAGTCTTCAGTAAAGAAGTTTGAAAGAGACTTGAAGCTGCTTACGTCAGCGAAGGCCGGCATCTCTGTCCGAAGAGGAGTTTGACATGGCCCCTTTGTTTTTTTGTGCAAGGCCACTTGCGTCTACTTGGACACGAATAAAATCGAGCTAAAACAACGAACCGAGTTAGCGGTAACTCTATCCACATAAGTCTTCCAAACAACCTAAGAAAGACACTAGATTTTCTACTGGACCCAGTGGACAGCCGAGACGTTGGGAGACAGTTGCGTTGGTTTTGGTACTGCCTTAACTGCGGACCGCAACAGCAACAAAACATCTGTTCGACTTTCGATGTGTGACTGAATGGCGCAATCTCAGTTGATGCAGGGTTAGTGCGCTAGTCGTGGTTGTCATCTGCTAGGGAATCTCCGGTGTGATCCCTGTTGTTGTTCGATAGAGATTGATGGTAAACCATACCGTTAATAATCAGCGTACATGCTGCTGCCGCAAGCACTGTTGGAGTAACTCTAGGTATCCCAACATATTCGGCCTTTGGTGCATTAAAGATATGCCTCATGGTAAGCCCCCAGGGAAAGAAAGATCTTTTTTCATATATACATTATTAGTGCCGACGGCTACTAATTTGTGTCTATTTAAATTGCTAGCATAATTTACGTTTTTAATGTTTAACGTTGGTATGCGCGTTCTGAAATGCTTTGTTGCTTTAATTTTTCTATATGCGCTTTGCCGGGTATTATAAATTGGCAGCAATATTGCTAAGTGCAATGCCTCAACACTAATAATCCTACATGGTGTCCGAGCGTCAAGTTGAGACCATTGCAACCTCAACAGTGCTTGTCACAATAGTGACATTAGACTTTGAATTAAAAAAAGTGGTACCAAAAACATAAACGATGCAAACAGTGTAGCAAGTATTAGCACTCCGTTTTCTCCGGTGGAAATATGCGACAAAATAATAAAAAGAGGAGCACAAAGGCAAGCAGCAGTGACGGTAACAACATACAAAGAGCTTTCTGCTAGAATTTAGGCGTCGGATTGCGAAATCTCCCAAGAATACCGCATGCGCTATCTGACACTTTACGTTTAAAAAATGCGAACTTTAGCCAAGCATGCGGCAGTGTCATCGTGTACATTGATGGTAAGCATGGCAACAAGGAAAGCCCTTGAATCCAGAATGAAGACCTAAACCCCCGGTGCGATTGATATGTCTAGTCGTGAATTGATGATGAACACGCCCAGCTCAGGATTTATTCCTATACATGGATGTACTCACCATAATGCAGCCGGAAGTAACGGTAGTATGACTAGCAAAAAGGATGCGCTAAAGCTATGACTGCCGCCTCCCGTCACCACAACGACGAGCAACAACATCGAGGATCTCGTCCAGCCGACAAGGCTTCGGGCGCAGAGACGTCGTTTTTGTGGAATTTCCTGGATAAACCCAAAGTTTCACACTCGCGAGGTGGCTAGCGGTGATTTCCACAGACGACAAAGTAGTGCCGCCTTTCGACGAAGAGTAGTCGTAGTAGGAGGAGGAGGAGGAGAAGGAGGAAAAAGAGGAAGGATTTGGCAACGACGACGACAACGACGACGACTGTAAAAGCAGTGGTAACAGCAACAGCAGCAGCATCAACGCTATGCTGTAGCGGGCATTTCCGAAAAAGACGGCGAACAAAACGCCTCGCCCCTGCAGACAGGCGCAGTGCCGCGCAAAGAAGGGGGGCAGGCTATAGAGACCAGAGACGTTGTGGGCTATGGCCGGTTACAGCAAATCGCCGAGTTGAACGCCTCCGCTCCCCCCCCCGAGCGAAAATGCGAGCGTGGGTGCTGCTGCTTCACCGGCGTGCTGCTGGCCAACTTTAGAGGGAGTCTCCGTCTGCACCGCAAGGACGTAGGCGGGCCTGGGGGCTGCCGATCCCCGCCTAGCCCTTCTCTCATCCCTCCGAACTGCCCGTATGCCCATCCTAACGTCTACCCAAACCTCAATCCCCTCTTACGCCTCATCATGTGCTTGACTGCCTCCGAACGACTCGGCACGGGCCGGCACGCCAGGCCAACTGGCCGCTTGGACGAACGGGTGCGCCCGACCGAAGCGGCTTGTCCCTGAGGCTGAGGAACCGGCGAATCCTGCACGAGCAAGAGAGAAATAACTAGAAATGATGGGAAAAAGCAGGCAAACGGCGATACTGGGCGAAGGGAGGTGGGGGGTGGGGGAGAGGAGCAAAACGGCGACCTGCCAACGAAGGTAGAAGTGGAATCTTGAAATGAAGTCGTCCCACTTCAGCCGGTAGCTTTGCTCGACGAACATTTCGACCACTCATTCGTCTCTTTTCACCACTGTCTTTCATCCAGCAAGGCGTCAGCCCTCATTCCGAGCCTACCGAACGATCCACGCGAGTTGTTGATTACACGTATGCATGTTGTGGTTCTTGTTGTTATACCTAGTTCCTTTGTTGTTGTTGTTGCAATTGTGGCTGTTGTGCTTGCTGCTAAAGGCAATGGCGAGAATGTTTAGATGTTTTGGTCGGCTGTTGATTTCCGTAAAACTCAGAACTCCGTTGTTTTGCTCAACTCATTTTAGCAATAAAAAAAGAAATATTGCTACTCAAAGAGAATTAAAACCGAGCGTTAGGTACCCGAGCTACTACTGCTGCAAAACCAGCTCAATGCTTTGTCAGGGCAGAACCAGCCCCAGAGAGACGTTAGTTACTAGTAGATGAATCCTGCTAAATTTATTGGTGACCTTACTTGTAATGCCCAGAAAATACCGACAAACGAGCGCAATCATTAACACTGCACTTCATTCTCACGTAATTTTGATTGCTCTTTCAAACTCTGAAGTATACCGTTTAAGTACATAAAACTATGCAAACGTACTCACGCCGCTAAACGAAGCCAGCAACATTACAATCACAGTTACGCCCAATGGCAGTGTGGCTTATTTACGTCACGTGTTCAACTTGTTCAACACTACTAGTAATACAAATTTCCTTTATGATTGCTTGATATTTGTCATGACAATTATAAGGCACAAATGTGCGTAATCGAAGTTCTACCTACCCTCTATAGAGTCTTAGTCTATAATATTTAAGACGAAATATAAGCAGTACCTCTACAGACCGCCAATAACAGAATTTAATTAAAAGGAAACCCCAATGTAATCCCACGCACAAATGTCATGAAACCCTATTATATCCGTGATTTTGGTCATATGACCCACTGTGTCTACGACAGTAGGCAACGTATGTGCATAGAAACCAGTGCATGATACTTTTATTCTTTCTTTATTTTGGCATGCTCTGTGACTCGTCTAAATTAAATTGAGCATATGCAAATGCAGTTACGCTGCTATTGTATTAATATTGTAAGGTGTCTGCTTGACTTTTATTAATTACTAGCCTCGCAATGGAAGTCGCGTTCTCTAAAGTTAATAGCAAGCTCCCGGGCGGGACAAGATCATTGCTAAATTTAATAGCAAGTTCTCGGGCACCCTTGCCAAGGACGGGTGTGAGCTGAACTTGCTGGGTATAGCGGTGTTCTGCGAGATGGTCGGCCTGGTACTAGCGGACAAAACGAATAAAAAACAACTTTTCCGACTCTACCAGCGGCTAGGAAATCTTAAGAGACGCCAAGTCTACTTTCTGTTTTTTTTACACACGAATGGAAATGTAAAAAGTCTTGTACGTAATACAGAAATCACCTGCTTTCCTTCTGCCGGCCGAAACCTTGGACCTCGACGACCAGGTGACAAGCCTTGGAATGCATTCTCGATCTGACGCTCGAAGACAAGGCATGGACGCCGAAGCAAGCCTACCGACCGGCCCGGCTGGGAGGAATGGGCATTCGCTCGGTCACGACCTGCGAGTTAGATGCGGTCGACATTAGACTGGAAGCGGTTTTATCTGACGCCGCCGGATCGTAGCTTGACGTCCGAACTCGTTGGCAGTAAGGTGGCCGACGATCAGTTCCGCGCCGCCAGTGGCCCTGAACTCAGCATTGCCATGTTTGAAAGAGGAATCGCCATGCGGTGGAAGGGTGAATGAACGCGGCCCACACTGAACTAAGCTGGCCGGGCTCGCGCAGAGCCGCCACGACGCCACCAATGACATCATCAGGCGCGACTTCAGACAAGCCGGCTACCGCGTTAGTACAGGAGTCGGTGCACTACAGAGGGACGACAGGGGACAGACGTTGACCGAATGGCTTTACCCACCGGGACAAGAATTAATTTTTTTTAAGGAGCTTGTTTTTAATTCTAGACTATCCTCCGTCCCCTACGGGCTTGGAACTTAACCTGAGGCATATCTTAATAACTATCGTCGTATGATTTGGCAATAGATGTAATTACATCGTCAATGCATTGCTGTGGTATATTATTAAACCCCTCGTGAATAGCAATTATGGGGTCGAAAATTTTGGTAGAGCCACACTTTTTGCTCTAGCTCATCGTTTTAGGCTACTCCACACACGCTTGATGGGATTTGAAAGAAAGACGAATACGCTAAAACTTCTTTACTTGAGCGGCCTCCACAAGCTTGATTCTTCTGCCCAAAGAAGATTGCACCCTAAACCATATTTGAACCGCCGTCGCTGTAATTGGCACGTTCCACAATGCAAGATTGCGTAAACTGCTTTCTTCGTCGCGGGTACCCTATTTACCGCTATTTATCGCTTCCGGAGAGAGACACTCTGGTAATACTCGAGAATACAACAGCTTGTCCAATTATTCGACTTTACGGAAACCGGCGTCGTGCTTATTAGTGAGCTACAGTCACTTGTGGACGTACCGGTGGGCCAGTAAGGTCTGGCATTCTTTTCATCTTGGTGCAGTTTTCGCCTAAAAATCGCACACTAAAGCTACCGGCGGTTTGATATCGCCCAGCAGATTCCGCAAACGCTGGATTGGTTTAAACAGCGCAACAACCTGGACAGCTCTCTTTAGCATGATACTCATTGCTTCGGACTCGTGCTGGTTCTATCTGACTGATAGTAACTATCTTACTAAAGGCTTGGTGATTGCTTCCGAATTAAACAGAGGCGTATTTCGAACATTCTTTATTTTACTTCGTTATAGAGTTTAGAACAGTTTCAGCATTTGTTTCAACATTCTGGTCGTGTTTGCGTCTATTTCAGTATTGGTTAGAGTCAATTTCAGTATTGCGCTACTACTGTGAGCGAAAGAAATATGCCTAGGTCAAATACTATGGGTGAGTTAATTCTTTCGGAAGTTTACATATATATATATATATATATATATATATATATAGTGGTTATTACACAACCAAAGCAAGCTTACCGCTGAATTGACTTACATCTATGTGAAGTTGGCGTCTTATTATGACATCTCTGAGCCTATTACAGCGGCGTTCGCTGTGTATTTGTGCATACACATGCTTGTTCTATGGACAGACGTACCGTTTACGTTCTGGAACTACTATGAGCACCACTATCATTAGTACTGCTACTTGACGTCGGGTGAAACCCCCGGGGGGATCCAGAGCCTCCGAAGGTTTCCGAAGACGAGCAAGCTGCTGTTGCTTGGCCATTCGTCCATCTATTGCCACCGGCAACGAATAAATTGGTTTTTCGGCCCTATTCATTATATTTCGGTTGATGGAAGAAATATGTGAATTTAGTGCGCGTCAGACACTCTAATTCTTCTCAACAGGCTCGAGAGCTACTAGATAGGTCGGACGGAGTACAGATTGCAACATGTCTGTGAAACCAATAATAGCTTTTCACTGCATCTCCGTTCTGAGCGTAAGGTTCACGTGTAGATACGGTAAAGATTGCGAGGAACTGTACTTGCGTTTTTAAATGTATGACTGAGAAACTGACAGCGATTACCTTTAGCCACTACCGCAAACAAAATTCTCCGTATTGCATGACTGTATGAAGCCTCCACCCAATATATCGCTATGCACGCTACCCCGCAGAACGAATCGCACTCTCTTCTCTGCGGGATGACATTCATGGCAATACGCGCTAAATGCGCCGTATACGTATAGCATCAGTCCTAGCTCGTAACATGAGACAGATTGATACATTTATCTAATAAACATGTATTTTTACTCTTATAATACGCTCCAGGCGCTTTTTAATATGGTTAGTGCTCTGTTATCTTGCGACAAAGATCTGTCGTCCGGCCGTTTGTTGAGTTTCCTTTCTCCAACAATAAAGCTGTGCGGACTACAAAATTTCGCGAATAGATCACCATTGTATGTTCATTAAAAGCATGGTGGTAAAATGCTTTTCATGTGGATAGCTCTGACTGGTAAGCTTTTTTTCTAGAAGGAAGTCTACTACCGTTGACTGACTTATTACTTTTTTTTCTGAAAGACGTGCTAGCCGGTATGTTTTGCTGTCATTGCGACCATCTAACATTGACCAGCCACGACCTGCATTAAAATGAAGTTTTTCATCAAGCTGGCTAGAACTAACCATTTTCTAGTTCCCAAGTTATATCTCTATGATGAGTAGCATTTGTAAGCTAGCCTAAGCAAATTCGTTATGCGTGACATTGAACTATAGTCCGTTAGATAAGCAAGATAACCTAGGTTGGTATATCATCTGTACAGTCTATACAATTTTTGTCACAGATTTTTTTGTACGTGCTATTCAAAGTCGTCGCTACGAAAAGTTATTACAACGGCTTAATTTAGTTTAGTGACTGAGAACGGCAATGGTGGAATAATAGCAAAACAAAATGAATCACTAGAATAGAATGGTCTAAAGTTTCCAAAGTTCTCACATTTGTCGAAACACCTCACTTCGGGCCAGCTTCAGACACGTTTTGGCTGAAAGGAACCGACCGACGCGATCTCGGACGGTTAGAAGATGCCGTGCTTGGGTATAGAAAATTGATGATTTTCCTTCTTCCAGGAAACGTGCGACGCACATTTCCTTTCGTGCTGGACTACGCTGTGACCGTCCCGCCACATCCTTGGTGTCAGAGTGGCGACAGCAACCGGCCAAGAGTTGCAAACACTAGACCGCCCCTTTGTGAGCGGCCTTCTTTTCGTCTTCTTTGAGCGCCCCTTGTTTAGAGCGCCTGCAGCCGGCCGGCTGCCCTCGTCGCCGCAGAGGTCAGGGCCTACAGGGCATTCAGGCCCTACTGACCATAGGCCGGCCTAGCCAACGCCACTGCTGGCGCTCTCAAAAATCGCGCCCACTCACACACATCCAAAGAGTATGTGCATGGTGCGAAAGAGCGTAATATATTAGCAAGCTGTTGCCTGTCTGTGAATCTAGCGTAAATGAACAAAGGAGCTAAGCGTGGGCCCGTCCGTTGGAGCCCGCAAGATAACGACACTTTGTAGCTTTTGGTCAGAAGCAAGACTGAGCGCGACCACTTTTACTAGTACTTGTCTAACTAAAGCGGTTGAACACATCGATACTTAGACGTTTAAAGAATATATGCCTTTATAGAGTGGAACAAAGGAGCATACAAAAAAAGATAAAGAAATGTATTTATTTAAAAATAAAAACAAATACCTATTTAGGGTGCAGAAGGGAGTAGTCTATCTTTAACCCTCACACGTCGCTTGATTTTGATTTTTTTCACACCATTCGTGTAAATACCTACTATATCTATAGACTTAAACGTCTACAGTTTGCTAAGAACATTATCTAGCTGCAAATTTGAGTTTAAAAATTGGCGCACCGAATCGATTTCGACACACTGGCCGACATGATATCGACGGCCTTACATAGTTTACAAATACAATTTACGTCCGGGTCGTGAAATCCCTGTGTCCTGCAAAGAACATGATGAAACCCATGAACCACAAACCTAGTGATAAACTGTCTATTTGACCTAATACTGACTTCCAACTGGTGCTGATCATGGCTCGGGTTGTGAACAAGAGCGGGTACATGTGTTTGAGCTTCGCTTTATGAGTGCCAACGAACTCGCAGTAGGACTCAGGGAGGCGTGTCGAGCAATAAGTTTACGAGTCGGTTGTGGGTCGACGTATGTACGGCTGTGACGATATTTTGTCCTAGCTCTTTTCTCGATTTGCACAGAGAACGATCTTCCAGTGGTTAAAATTGTTAGTCCGAGTAAAAAATTAACCACCTGCAGGTTTTCCCTATCTAGACAAAACGCGTCGGGCCGACAGAGTCTGCCAACCGTTCCGAAGCTTTATAGCTACAGTTTTAGATTTGTTGATTATAAATCCGACGTCGGTAACATAGTTGCTGAGAGTTGCAAGCGCTTGTTGTAAGTCAAATCATCTTGCCATACATCTTGAGGTCATCTGCAGGTTCACGGGTTGATGTCGTCGTTTAATGCGCGAGGGGTCATTTAAGAGAAGAGAAAATAGCAGGGAACTTGGACTGTCTCCTCGAGCAAATCCCGGGGCCTGATCGACTCCCTTCCTTTCGATGACTCCATCCTCCATGATCATCGTTCTTCTGCAAGATATCTTCCAGGAAACCTAGTATATTATGCGCTACTCCTTGTAGCGTTAGTTTTCTCGGTATAATCTCTTGTGACTCGCAATCAAACGCGGCTTAAAAGTCAACAAAGACATAGATATCGTGTTTTCTGTTTTTTTTTTCTACAATTGTATTTGTACTGTATGATGCTACAGCATACGATGTCATTGTGAGTCGTATCGTAAAAGAATGAAACTGTAGTTTCTATAAATCATAGCTCCAAATCGTGGCAGGACGGTGTCAGGAGTATGGCCGACAACCCCAACATGTTGAATCGCGGGTTTGATCCCATGACATAAACCATAGGTAAGAAGTATACGCTGAGGATTAGCGCACTAGTCCCTAGACCATGCTGCCACTTCTGTTTTCAGTTACTAGCGACAATTCTCTCTCATTACGCTGCATTTCGTTTATTTTTCTATGGTCTAGTGTAATTATGCAGCAGCTAGATGTAAGTGAATATTGTGTTTTTTTTCGATTATGTCGTGTAATTATGCAAAACCTAGAGCTATATAATTTCGGCGATTCTATAAAGCAAACGCCATCATCATCTTGCCTGCCTTATCTGCGTATATATCAATCACTCGCTCTTTCAATCTCTCCCTCTCCCCTATACACGCGTACGCACTGGGCTACAGTATTGGACGTATCCGTAGACGTGTTTGTATTTACATTCATGCGTAGAGTGTAGTTATATAATATGCCTGTGTGTGTGTGCCCCAGTGGGAATTTGTGTGCACCCAACATCGATAAAAGATTGCCTATCGAATAAGTTCGTGAGGTATTTCGGTGGATTGGCAAGTGGCTGGCTTCAACAATAATTTGCCATAGTAGCACAAACAGAAACTGCTGTGGCTGCGGCTGCTGCTGCTGCTGCTGCAGCTGCTGCTGCTGCTGCTGCTGCTGGAGTCGTTTGCAAGCTTACTTAGGCGCCAAAGCCTCTTTTGCTATTCGCCACTATCTTTCCTATAGAGCTTGCTATAGGATCGCCACTATCTTTCCTATAGAGCTTGCTATAGGATCGCCATATCTATCCTATAGAGCTTGCTATTGTTGTTGTCGTTGTGTTTGTTGTTGTTGCTGGTGGTGGTGGTGGTGGTGGCGGTGGTACTTCTTCCTATTGTTGTTTATGTTATGGCAGACGACGGCAGTGTCTCGCACTCAGGCCCCCTTGCGCCTCTGAAGACGACAGTGCGTCACACTTCCCTTCGCTGTGAAGACGGATAGTCTATCGGTTCGTGCCTCCATCCGTTAGGAAACTGTGGCCACAGTGGGGCCGTTGCCTACCCCCGGGCCACTCCCGAAAACGCCGCGATGGAAGCTGAGGCAGCACTTTCTACACGTTATTCACTGCAGCGAGGTCTTTGCCGACAACAGCAACCCCATCCGCGGTGGCGGCGCCCCCCCTCCTCCTCCCCGTAACAATAACGCAGGGAAAACAGGTAATGCCCGTTGCCAGAGAGGCTACATCAGAAAGGGGTCGGGTAGGCGGGAAAGGTGGTGTTAGATAGTTATATTTATCATTACTCGGTTGACATGTATACCTGAATACACATGTCACCCTTTTATATCAGGGACACCTAGAGTGGCAGCGCGATGAACTGAGAAGCGTGCAGAGCAGGTTCTGCTCTGCTGGAACAAACGGTATCGTCGACCGTTTGTGAGAGGGAGCTGCGGACGAGACAACGGCGAGGGACACCAAAATCTGCAAATCTTAAGAAAAATGATTCTTATCATCAATACCCTTTCGGCTCGATCCTGGGCTGTGCAGTCAGCAACACCTAACAACGTTGTGTTGTCATTGAAGGTAAATCGATGAGAGGCAAAACTGCAAGATGTAGATAAGCCAAGAGAAAGCGAAAAGGCGAGATGGAGAACAGCAAAGAAAAGTTAGAGAAACACATACGGAGCAGAAAAGCAAAGAAAGAAAGTATATGTGTGCACGTATACATGTACACGTGAGTGTATAAGATATTGTGAGGAAGGGAAACATGCAGAAGGAACAGGGACAGAAAAGAAATAAACGACTCAGAGAAGCTATTGCGTAAATGAAGAATGAACGGACCTTTATTAGGCGGGAAAGAGGCAAATAGGTGAATGATACATACGCGTAAATAAATGAACGGGAAGAAGCAATATACTGCAAATAGTAGTAAACACATAGAACAAAGAGGCGAGGTGAACTGAAGCGCACGCAAGACAGAGGGAAAGAGTAAATATATTTAGATTTGCCCTTGTGTGCGTGTGTATTTGTTTGCCACCATACTATGTGTCTACCTACGAGAGGAAAAATATAAGGAAAAGAAAGGGGATCAATGACGTCACGAATAACTCGCCATCGCTGAATGCCTTCGTTGAGTTTCGAAACACGTTCTTTTGACGAGGGGCTATGATCAGATCGGGGTTGCACCTGATAGCCTTGCCCAGCCTATATATCTTTTTTCTTTGTTCTTTTTGTTTCTTTCACCATTTTCGCACGCCACTTCCTACCCAATGTTTCCAAATTAAGTTACTCGGGAATGAAATAAGCACACGCAACACGAACAAACAGCAACTATTGCGTTACTTTGAGTCTTCCAGGTGAAGTTGAGTGTATTTGCCTGAGTGAAAAATTGCTTCTTGCCGAGCTCACCGCCAATCGATCCTAACTATGTGTTGTGGATCCGTTGAAGCAATCGATCCTAACTGTGTGTTGTGGAACAGTCGAAGCATGATTTCGAATAACATCGTCGGTATTAGCACTAAGGAATAATTGCATATTTTTAAATTGCTACAAAATACGTAACATTGCACATAGCAGGTCAGCCTTCCGTGTTCCCTTTCGGTGACGTTGTACAAACCACGAAGAGTCGAGAAAAGTACGAAACAAAATTATGAACAATGTTAACAAGTTGTGAGGTCTGAACGTTTTATCGCAATTCTTCTAAAGAATTATTTTACTCCATGGCGCCTAAAATGAAAGTGGCGTTGCCTTTGCAAACGGCCAAAGACAACGCTTGCCTCAAGAAATGACCCCCTCTTCGATTGCTCGTGACCTACTGAATGCGCTTAATTCTTTCGGAAATACTTCGGTTTCCTTGCTGATGTGTCCTAATGTTTCCATGGCAATAATAATAATAATAATAATAATAATAATAATAATAATAATAATAATAATAATAATAATATTTTTTTCGTTGCACCTGTGTTGATGGGGCCAAGTGTATCCAATATAATGGGTACAATGTAGTAGCTCCTTGATAGCTTGAGATATTTCCTTCGTTTTTTAAAATCCGCGCGCGCTGCAACTCATCCAGGTTCATCTGCGCTGTGGCGTAAATACGCCAAGGCCGCCGTGCATGAAACTGTTACATCACATACAAGGCATTTTTCGTGTGACCATAGCGGAATGGTGACCCCGTCAGGTCGCAGCTCACCGCTGCCATTAAGACCCTTCGGCTCGGGTGTAGATGGTATTCCTGCTTTTCTAAGGGCTCTCCTTACTATGGCGTACAGTTTAGTGTTGTAAGTATGCCGGGACTTTTACACTTAACAGGTGTAGACCGTCGGAGTCAGCAGGATGGCCGCCTTGTATGGGATGTAACAGTCTCATGCACGACAGTCTTGTCGTATTTACGCCACAGCGCAGTTAAATCTGGATGGGTTGCAGGGCGCGCGGATTCTGAAAAATAATAATAATAATAATAATAATAATAATAATAATAATAATAATAATAATAATAATAATAATAATAATAATAATAAAACGATCCACAGTGTCCATAAAGCTGCGCATTGTCTTAGAACTTCAGCTCGCCAATGCGAGATTGATTCTTGACACGCTGCCGATGGGAAGAGACATGAAGAAACTGATGTCTCTATAGGGAGTTCAATCTGTTCAATCATTTACCGACTGGCTTTGATAACAAAATAAATAACTGTTCGCATTCGCTGAAGCTATCTGAGACGATAACCGTGTGCAGCGTGACACAAAAGGTCGCGCGGCTCATCGTACCTCAATAGTTTATGTCTACTACAGGCGATGTCTACTACAGGCATGATGCGTCTAGGGCGCTGCAGTAATTGGTTCCGAGGAGCGTCCGTCCATAATCAAAGCAAGAGTAACCGTGATCGTAGCTAACCTACGAGAGCAAAATCAGCGGCAAGAGAAGCAGCTATGGTCCGGAGTTCTCTCCCCAGCAGGGACGAATGTCACGAGCTGTCGTGAGAGGTCCCGAAATCGTAGACCCTAGGAATGAGGTAAGCCGAATTAGTAATATTGAGTTGCGTCGGTGGCAGGCGGTACGATGGACTGGATTTTCTCGCCGCTTGAACTGGCGCCGCTGCCACCGCCGCTGCCGCCGTGATGTAATCAGCTGAAAACTGAACTCGTCAAGACCAGACAACTAAGCTGACTGCCAACGAATGGCACACAGCACAGATAGGAGAATTAGCAACAGCGCAAAGCCTCTCACCAGTCGAAGACTAGAGAAACGTTCTCTTTCTGCTGCCGCACTGTATAACATGCCCTGAGCAACTTGAACAAGCTCACCCGAGAGCCGTCCACCTTAGGGAGCGGCCCCGCGTCCCCTATCCGTACACTGGCAAGACGTTGTTTTTTCTTTCGTAGCAACTATCACAGACGTGTCGACGACGACGACGACGACGATTTTGCGAGGCACCTATGCGAGGCCACCACATAGGTGTGTCTCTGTGTGTGTTTTTCTCCGCGCCTCTCTGTCGGCGGATCTGGTCCTGTGCGCGCCATTCTGTACGACCGCAACCTGGCCGGGGCAAACCTGACTACATCATCATAAAACGCGATAACAGCTCTTCTCCCTTTTCCCTTCTCCCTTCTCCCTCCGCCCGTCCTCATCCGCTTTTCCGTCTTCTCTTCCTTTGCACTTCTGGCTTTTGCTCTTCGTGCTGGCCGACGAAGGGTGACTTCTGTGACGGCCAGCCTCCTCGTTCATTTTGCCTGGGGCGGGCCCTCGACACGGGTCATCGTCCGCGAACTGTCCTGTTGGGACTACTCGAAGCGTGTTGCGAGTGTGTGCTCGTTGTCGTCCCGCACCACACCACGGCTCTGTTGCGGGACTCGCCGTGCTTTCTTCGAGCTGTCCACGCTCATGGCGAGCCAATGGTGGAGGCAGGAGCTGCGCTGGCCTTGCTTCTTGGTGGCTTTTCAGCTAGCTCTGTTCTTCCCTACCTACCTAACCCCAGTACATCCCTCCCCCCCCCCCGCCCCCGCCTACCTCCTAGAACTAGCTGATCTCTTCGTCAGCAGCTTCTCGCCTGCAAGCTGTGGCTAGTAGTGGCGGCGAAGTGTCAATTTATCTTCGTTATTTGTGTCAATGATGCGCACTCGCCAGCACAACGCCACCGCCGCCAATGTTCGGCGAACGGACTGCACTCGCCGCGTCCTGTCATCCGTACAACAAACAATTGCGTGCGTATGCAACGATCTCGTTTATGTGGTGGCTATGTTTCTAAACAGCTACGTTTTGCTCGCTCGCACTTAATTCTATGCGGAATTCTGTGGTGGCTTCAGAAAAGCAGTTAACACATGTTTTGTGCCACATCGATCTGTTGGCACTGTCAGAGGGTGCAGCTATACGATGATAGGACGGCGACTAGAAGAGCAACGGCACCAAAGCTAACGTCACCATCACCAAAACTACTATGATGATAGATAATTATCTATACTATAATGAGAAAGGCGAGACGTATCGTCGTGTCGACGAGCGCAAAACGTCGACATGTCATTTGCCGCCTGTATAAGACAGAAGGGAGCTGCAGTGGCCCGCTTCGAACGGCCGTCTGCGGTTGACTGTGTCGGATGAACGCGACGCGAAGAAGTTTATAACTGTCGTACCATCATCGCGGGCAACAAGCCTCTGCGGTTGTCCGCCTGCTATCGCAGAAAAAGGAAAGAGAGCCGCGGGTGCTTTTACCACTGCTATTGCCATTGCTGCTGCTGTTGTTGTTGTGGTTATTGTTGTTGTTGTTATTTTTGTTGTTGTTGTTGTTGTCGTTGTTGTTGTCGTCGTCGTCGCTGCTGCTGCTGCTGCCGTTGATGACGACTACCTTCTAGAATCGTAATGGTACCGCGAAAGCACCTAGCTACATCCAGGCGGAGAAGCGGGCCATGTCGTAAACCCCCTGATACCTGGCCGTTGTTGCGGTATTGTCGAGAAGGCAACTAACTCTATATGCTGCCCCGACAAAAGGCTGCAAGCCCAAAGCCCCACGGTTGCTGCTGCTGCGGCCGGCTGTTTCTGCTGTTGTGAACGTCGACGGCTGATCATTCAACGGAGCTGCACAAATAGCATGTGTGACAAGATAAGGTCTTGGAGTTCTCCTGTCCTACGTGTTCTCGCTACTCTGACCAGACGTGTAGTGCTGCTCTGCTGTTGTTAATAGCATCGATACAATATGAGCAAGATTACATCAATATGTGCCAAATAGCGCTCGCTTATTTAACAAAAAACAACGTTTCTTTTGTCTTACAGAAGTACGTATATTAAAAACATTAAATGTGCGACCACGGTAACTGCACCACACACCTTTCTACGTGACAATAAATATGATTTTTTGTTTATGCTTATATGTGCTCAATGGCTCGTTCTGGGTCGAGAAAGAACCTATTCCTCTGAATTCACGGCGTCATGGAGCAACTGCCTTACGCTGGAAGTGTTGCACGAATTATGGCTGCAAAGCACAAGTACGTTTACAGGCGCGAAGAGAGTTGCTCTTTCAAGCCATTAGGAGAGGGTGTTGACATCTGCGCCTACACAGTTAAAAGTCATACGATAGAGATTTTTGTAAAGTGCTTGTCTCATCATCGCCGTCTATCTATTGAACTCAGAGTATACCCGTCATAATATTTTCTATTGTAATATAAAACGGTGGGCTCTTGGCTTCTGTTTCCTGTCATTTCAACGAGAAAGAAAACGTAGCAAGAAATTGAAGTTATTAGATAAGCGTGCATCAAATCTCATTGGAGGCTGTTGGGATATAGTGATGTCGAGACTTATATAATATACAGATACTGAGAAATTGTTCGTTGTGTTAGTAGTAATTACAGTGCAATATAAGGTTACCTCTATTCAAGATCTCAAGTGAGTTGAGTGTAGAGGTACATATCAAGTGCAGACCGTGCATGCACAGCTCTGATCAACAACCCCCACAAACTCCAGTTCTTCCGTGTAACAATGATTATGGTAATAAGGACAATGACGGGCGGGCAATACCTAGATTAATTAACCTGTACACAATTCACTTGCTAGTTGTGGGTGTCCCCGAAAACTTAGTTAGACGTCGGATAATTGCGACGTTCTCTTCCATACTGCTTTCGCTCTACGCGCGGGCATCTTAAAGGACTGTGACTACATTCATACGGCTAGGAACGTAGCAAAACATAGAAGGTTGGAAAAAACGCATGCTGTGTGCTGCGATCTCAGGTGTAACGACAGTCTTTGAATACCCTTGCAGCGAAGGCCACTAAATTGCTACGTTCAGAATCCACACAAGTGTCAATATAGGTCAAATTTCAATCGGTTATGGTGCAAACCGTTAGGTCTCAATTTATATGTATGCAGCTCATGTGCAGAAAGAGAATCACTAAAGGCGCAGTTCACCGTCTGCTCTTGGATAGTTTGCATTGTGTATGTGGAGCTCCGCTAAATGTAGGCAATTTAGGTGGTTGGCTAGCTCTCGGACAGCTAGTGTTCTTGTGCCTCTCATTTCCATAAACTCGTTGATGTACTGGTGTGTGTCCTGTGAGCTGGTGAGTAGTTATGGTGATGTTTCTAAGGTGCCTGTAAGTTATGGTGATGTTTCTAAGATGTCCTATGGTGATGTTTCTAAGGTGCCTGCATCAGATGAAACCCCTTTGATGCAATTCGTATTGGATCTGATGGCAATATCGGATGATTAAAAGGCGGCTGCATTAGTTGAAAACCCCAACGCTGTGTGCAGTGGTTTGGCACTGATGGAAACGGCCGTCTTTCCTTTAAATTAAAACGTCTACCGTTGTGGTTAGTCGAAATTAATTTACCTGCGGTGATCAAAAGTCTAGCTATGTTAAAGTAGTTACTGCAAATGATGACTTAATTTGCCAACGGAACCAAGTGATGAACAACAAGCACACACCCAGATGGCCGAAGTTACTGTGCACTCCTGCAATAATATGCGTCGTGAGACAAAACTGTGTGAGAACAATCCGTTGACACTTGGTGATTAGACTCGTCAACCCCTATAGACGCCAAGCAAGCACGAGGGTCGGCCTGGAATGTGCGGTGAGTGTTTGCACACACCTACCTCGATTCCGACTCTCGAAAGTAGAACTTCTGCGGCCCTTAGCATATATATATATATATATATATATATTACTACTTCTCCTATGCGGAGATATCGATAGCAATCCTATGCCTCTCTGTGCGACCTGTAGAGACCAATTTTAGCACATCAGTGACCGCACAATCTGTAAAGGATGCAGCAAGCCAGTGCACGCTCATGGCGCCCTCCAAGTTCCTGTAACATTTCGACCCCCTGTACGCCCTTAGAAAGGAGTTTTACGTATTGTCGCCAAAAATACGAGGGTAAAACCGCCCTGCAACTGCGACACCTACTTAGGGATTTAGGGAAACAAATCGATGATATTGTAAAACATATTATTGGCACGAATAGCCTTGTGAAATCGAGTGACAACATGACTAATCAGTCCCACAGTCAGCACAACAGCCTCTTCAGAATAGTGAGGAATAAAGTATACATGCGCCCCTCGTGTCAGCAGTTGCTGTATGTAGCACCGCGTCGCCTCTACCGGCGCAACACAGTGCTGTGCGCACACCGAATAGAGGAAAGTGCAGCCCTACGCAACAGGCACTAACATGAAGGCATGACAGATTTGACAGCCGTAGAAGGGCGCGACGTATCTGAACGACCGAGAACGAAAACACTGTTTGCCAGCCGGCTACAGCTGTCACATACATCTGATGCGCTAAAAGATTGCGTGACGTGGAGGTTGCAGGTACAGAGGCTGGTGGGAAACTAGCAAAATTGGCTGGGTTAAATTATATATACTATATATATATATATATATATATATATATATATATATATATATATATATATATATATTACAACTGCTTTTATGGGAAAGTGAACGCTGACAAATTTGGTGATCTATTAGATCCAGAATGTTTGGCTCGCCGGCACCCGCCTTCACTTACACTTCCGCGGCCAGCTCAAGCTTTACCGAATCTACGGCGCAACTAAACGCACCTCCAGAGGCGGCGGGAAACGAAGCCGGCCTAATGAGGAGCGTGCGATGTCAAGCACACCAAACTGAGTGATGCGACACTAACACGGCATACAGCAACACTAATAAGCATGTGCCGGACCCGCGATCAGAATGTCTCTTATGGAATGCTGAGTCATTAGAACCACGGTGCACGATGTCAAGACTAGACGATGTTAAGGATTATGACGACTTCATAGGTTATTGTCCGCTAACGATAAAATACTTATACCATAAGATACTGACACACCTCTAGTGGAACGCCCCAAGGAGCTGGATCAAATAGCGAGACAGTGGGCTGCGTGGTATCTTTGCACTGTAGAGGTGTCAAACACCACGTCTTCGTGAGCACTAGAACGTCCATCCCGTTCAGCGCTAAGGTAGGCATACGACCTAACGAATGGTCAGAACCTTCGCAGTTCCACTATATGATTATCAGTGTGTCTGCTGGCGACCTACTAAGCCACCATATCGTATAATTTCGGCTAATGTGGCAGCCGGGTGTACTGGCGTAGTTCGTGGCTTGCCGCGGTTGGCTTGTTATACCAACGCCCTTCGAAAGGGGGGTAGCGGGTGTTCTTGTGTTCGATCTTGGTCACTTTGGGGGCGTTGTGCACAGATACGTGTGTCCATTCTTGTATGGTTTTGTATCTCGGCGGGGTTTGTCGTTGACAGATCTTAGTCCCGTCTGCGGCCACTTGCTGGACGCCAACATTGGGTTTTTCGACGGGGGTCACGTGTTTCTTCGGCTCGCCTCCGGCCGCCTCCCCTCCGGCCGCCTCCCCTCCGTCCGCTTCTTGGGCGTGAATTTCAATCCTAACAAACGGTTGCCTTTCGATATATTGCCTTTACAACGGCTTCAGTATTCTTCAGTTTTCCTTTGTACAAATATACGTTTTGATAAACCGTACGGCAATGCACATGTTGCATCGGAATTATATGGACACTCCGAACCTCCCTACGGGCGATCAGAGTGTCGTTTGCTTCTTTGCACTTAATGCTAAACTGAGAGACGGTGACGATAGTTAGTCGCGGCTCGCTGTTCTGTTCACGCACTTTTGTTGAGAACGCTGTCACCGTTTTGAGAAATGCATTTTTTCTAAACTCATAGCAATATTTTAATCCCGCTGTTTGCCTTTGGCTAGCTTGCGCCACGTGTTATTCAGATTATGCATAGCTTTCTGACATGATCGGTTCTGTCGTGCGTTGACTGGTTCTTCCGCAAACGTAGAATTCGTAGCAGGTACCAAGACACAACTATGTAGGTCAAAAAGAGGCAGAATAGCTACTTTTATCAATTTTGTCCTCACTCCTAAACAAGACAATTCCTTTCTATTGGAAACAAATTATTTTCTTGCCGAATTCTACCAAACCTTAAAGTAAGTACACATTGTTGTATGATAGACCATGTATATATATGTATGTGCATAATGCAATGTACTATGCCGGCAGGAGGAATTGTTTGTTGCTTCGATTCCCCTAAGCTCTAGACAGTTGCAGTCGAGTCTCTATAGATAGTCAACCGAGGACGCATAAAGGGAATTAGCAACACCAACAACAACAACGACAACAACACGAACAGCAAAGATAACAACAGAAGAGGACAAGGCTAGTTGCAGTTGTCACACACGCTACAGCCGCTTCCATAGTCATCCAGCGGCAAAAGGCCATAAGGCAGGGCCGTGGAGAGGAAGAGGGGGAAGCCAACTTCTTGAGAGGTTTCCCACAGGGAAACTGGAACGTAAAGGTTTGCGCCTGTCCCGCTCCTCGAGACTAGACAAACGTTCGATCTCCAGTCGTGTTCCTCTGCGGCGGAAAGCCGGGCCCGCGCTGGTGTGGGCGGCTGTGTATCGCAGCCTACTAGTATCGCTCGAATAGCCTGACTCAACCTCTGCAAGAAGGACGCGTGTCGTCGCAGACCTCGCCGTGCCAGCCGAGTGTAGCAACGCCGACGGACAGGAGGAAGTGGGGAGCGGGGGGGGGGGGGGCGGGATGTGGCAGCGGCATCGATGAAACAGTTGCAGGTAGACCCTGCGAGAAACAGCGAGAGACAGGAGGCGCAGGGAAGGCAACAGGAACAGCAACAACAATCGAAATACAGCCGCGCGGCCCGCTGTGAGCTGCAAGGAATTCGGCGCAGTTCGTCCTCATAGAAATCGACCTGGAACCTACCCTTTGTATATACCGTCTCGGTTCGCTCTGTCGAGCGTGCACTCGGAGTCTGAGCATCCGTAGTAGAAGTACTTGTATAATAGTAGGACTAGTAGTACTAGTAGTAGTAATAGTAGTATTAGTGAGTCGTCTGTACTAGCCGCACGAAGCTGAGAATAGACTCGATGCGAATCGGCTCTTCGAGTCGATCGCAGCGAATGCCTCGATCGGCATGTTGACATCTACACCACTACTTCTCTACTACGAACGATTGCTGCTGTACAAAAGGTAGGCTCCGAGAAAGTCTCACCGTGCCGCTGTCCGCTTCTTCGTAGTGTTTTTGTTGTTGTCGTTGTTGTTGTTTGCCATTGTTTTTTTGTGGCTTGAAGTGTTGTTGTTTCTTTGTTGTTTGATGTTGCTGTTTGTTGTTTGCCGTTGCTGTTATATTTTGTTTTTATTGTTTTTATTATTGTTATTGTTTTTGTGGTGTTATTGCTGTTGTTTGGCGTTGTTGTTATTGTTGCTGTCATAATTGTTTGGTGTTGTTGTTATTGTTGATGTCGTCGCTGTTTGCTATTGTTGTTGGTCGCCGTTGTGTTGTGTGTTGTTGTTTGGTGTTGTCTGCTGTTTTAGTTGCTCTTGTTTGTTGTTGCTGCTATTGCTGTCTGCTGTTGTTGTCATTCGCTCTTATGATTTGTTGTTGTTGTTGTTGTTGTTGTTGTCGTCGTTGCTACTGTTGTTTTTAATTCTGTTGTTGTTTGCTTTTGCCACTTGTTGTTTCTGTTGTTTGACGTTGTCGAAGCTATCGTCGTAATGGCATTGACGCGAATCATGCGTCGTCGGACCTCGTGGCTCGGTTGATTAAACACGTAATCCTACAGTGGTAAAGTAGAGTCCATGTTGTCCAGCTTCCAATAGACCGGAATTTCAAGTTGATCCGATAGACAAGCAGCATCGATCACTTACTGTGCTGTCTGTACTATTGTTCTGTTCTTCTAACGGGTTTTGTGCAGCGAGCCTATCCGTATAAATAAATGCAATAAAGCAGACACGGTTCTCGTTACTCTCCTCATTTGTCTCACTGAGGATGAAATTTGATTGAAGCCACTCCAGTGTTTTTAGGACTTCGGTCGGATCACTGGCCATAAACATGTGCAACTATGTCTAGCTTGAACGTCAGGTCGAACTCCGTGCTCTTCACTGCCATGTCAAAGCATGAATGGAATTTTGACACACTAAATCGGGTATAAGTCCTATGTATACTGCACAATTCACAATGCATCAATTTTGGGTGACCCACGTCCGCAATCTTGGCCGAATCGCATTGCAATTTCGGCTAAGCCACAATGCAACTTTGGCTGAGCCACATTGCAATTTCGGTTGTGGGGCACAACATGGACTCTTTCAGTAGTTAGTGGTCATCGATCTAGTCTCACAACAATGTTAATTAACATCCGCAAACTTATAATCTCGCTCAGTAAGATGATTGTCAAAGGCCTCCGTTCTCAGTAAGACCTACGTCGTTTTATCTCCTCCGCAAAGAGTGGTGTCGAGACAAACAGATCGACAAGCCGGTTGCGGTTAGCACGGTGGACTAGTGGCACTTTTAGAAAATTTGTCTTAATTTAGTCGAGTACTTTCAAGTTCGCTATAACTTATATCCAATTGCGTAAGCAGCGGTTCTTATTGCACAATAGTACACCATGAAATGACGGGAAGTCCTTGCAGGATCTTTCCTCAATATGCCTGATTAAATGAAACAGGCACACTGAGAAGGCTACTCCAAGGTACGGAAGTGCTGAACAAATTTTATTGGTACTGACATCATTCGAAATTCAACTCCTTCGGCGAACTTACCTCTGCAGCAAAATGTATTCGCACTAGTTGTTGATGCTTATACTAGGGAGTTAAGAATGACATTCGTTTGAAGTGATGCAAGCGATTGCTGCAAGTAAAATCGACTCCTCGAGTAGAATGCAGTGTCATCGGTATATATGTATAAATGTACTCACTGGTGAGTGGCGCCGCTAAATTTTATGCGGCAAAACGCTTATCAAGTTTGAGAACAATAGTGGGCTGAGATTATCGCCTTGTACGACCCCAGTAGTCTGATGAATTGGGGTGTGTTAGGTTACCCCGTGTTCGAGGATTACAGACCCTACCTATAGCACAACCTGTATTGAACCTCGTGTTACAGCTGGAACATCACATAACGCTCCTTCTCGAGTATTATTATCTAGGACTGCCTGAAGGTCTACGAAAACAGCAAAGTAAAAGTTTCGTTCACTTTGGAGGCCATTTAAATGCTGTTGAGAAGAATAACGCAAACCAGCATCGTCGATCTCTTTCGCCTAAAACCGTGTTCCTGTTCTGATGAGCACTTGGTGCTTATTAAGAAATCATTCAACCGACTCGCTATCAATGAAGGTGGAACTTTGTAATTGACGCTTTCTTTTTGGTATGCCACGGTAGGACGTCAAGGGATTTCTTTTTCTTTTCGGTATCTCACCCAAAAGGCTGACTTTCGATTCGTCAGTCAAGTAGTGCGTGTCGAAAATAACTATTTAGTCTTTCAGGCGTTACTGGACAGACTGTTGGATGCGTCTCGGAGCGTAACCACCTGTGTGCATGAAGCCGGGACCCTCTGATAAATTTGTTTTGCGCTTATATCTCTTAATTCGGTTTGGCTTCCGACGCCGCCCTTCAAAACGCCGACGGGCATTTGTATGCAGACAGGTCATTTCCGGGCGACTTTTCCAGGACATACTTTTGAATTATATCGTGTTTGAGAGACCGGCATTCTTGGGCATATCAACGAGTTTTTCGGGTTTTGCTGAGTTTCACGGCACGCGCTGTGCAGTATAACATTTTATATTTGTGTTGCATTGAATTTGACATTCAAGGGATTGAGGACATACAGAACCCGGCAGCTCCAGTAAGCGGGTTGAGCTGATCGTAGTGTTTAGCCGTTGCCGCCTTTGGCCTGCTCCATGATGATGTACTGTGAGCGCCATTGCAACTAGAAGGTGTCGTTTGATACCGAAGGCCAGAGTATTTATTTGCGGACCTTTGTATTTCATTCGAAATCTATACTTGTGAACATGCTATTCCGTTGCTTTATTATCAAGGACCCCAAATGTGTATATTCGCCTGTATAAAGCAATTGTGCTATCTAAACTTTCATATTTTTACCGGTCTGGAATCCATACTTGTGCAAGCACTTAAGCATAATTGAAGGTGCTCAGAGGAGACTCCTAAAAAAACAGTGTATGCACTGCAAGACGCTAACGAGCTGATAAATGCGCCTGTTCTAACGTAGTCCCATTTCGCGATGAAATAGCTAAGGTCCCCGCAAAGCCCGATTGTTTTGTTAAGGTCAACTTTAGCCAAGCAATACACTATCTAACAGGTCGGGAACAGTTCCCGAGTGGCTGGAGCAATTCTATTTAGAATTGCCTACGCGCACAACGCAGTTGTCCTCTATGCATAATACTTCTACTCTCTGAGCTTATTGTTATATAGCACAACAACGCCATTGCTTGCTCTTTCAGAGCCTTCAGTCTATTGCCCAAAACATTCTATCAGATACAAACTTTTTAGATTTGGTTATTATTCTCTTTTTAACAAGCTAGCTTCTTAATGGTTTCATGGAATAGGTTGTTATTGCTGGGTGGCCTGTATATGACGTCTGGCTGTCTCCGTCACCGCTGGTCTTCAGGTAGTTTCTCATTATTCTGTTTTTCTTGTTTTTGTCGTCCTCGTATATTTAAATAACCAATTTTTAGAGCTTGTCCCACTTTTTCTAATCCTCTTTCCTCGACGCATCTTTTTATATTGCTGTGGGTTGAGTTTACGTGTTCCATCTCCCTCTCTCGTGACTCCTGCAATTTCTACTCCACCCTCTCCCCCCCCCCTTCAGTTACCCCCTCGGTATTCAACCGCATGCCATAGCTACAAATGTGCTTTCCCGTTTCCCCCTGTTATCCTGCTGTTGTTATATTGGTAGACCTCCTACCCTCCGTCTGTAGATTGCCGTTCCCGTTGTTGCTATTGTATCCCTTACTGTATTTTTGTCGGTAGATTATCTGTCAGCCTTCTCTGTTATTGTGCACTTGCTCTGCCGCCATCTCTGATGTTCCACCGTAATCTTCCCAGATGCCGTAAAAAAACTTGTTATTTTTCTGGCGATTTCATTTATCAACACCGTCCGCAAAAGTGCTCGCATTATTGGCGTCATACGTCTTTTCTGTTGCTGTTACCCTCTGCAATGACTTCTGCCTTTCGCTAACTTATTTGTCGGCTCTTATGATGAAGGTAAGTTTCTTTGACAAGTCAACTCGACGAATGGCACCGCGGTTCCGGCAGGCTACTACTATGTCATCTGTACACATAGCGACGATTATGTGTACGGATATAATCGTCCGTATTATATCCGTACACATAATCGTCCTTATGCTTAGCTTGTCTACAAGCTCCTCCCGCACATGGCTAGAGCGCCTAAGCTCCTCTAGCACATGGGTCTGCGATGAGTGAGAAAAGGCTAGACAACTGAGAGGGTCCCCCTTAAGGTATTCTCAGGTTTCGACTTAGCTGGAAGGTGCCCTCGCCCCTTGCGTTCACTTTAAGGAGGTCTTTAGCAAAGAAGGTGGAAAACACTTGTAGAAGAAAACCACCCACTCTAGCGTGTTCAAATGCACTGACTAGTAAGTGACTTGGGTCTTCGTCAAATACCTTGATACAGTTAATAAAAACGGCCTAAAATTCATCATCATTGTTATTTCACTCATATTGAGTATGTTATAACAGTGACACTTATATCGTTGTCAGCTGCTCTCGGCATGTTATTCGCGAGAGGCAGTGTGTCTTCGCTAGAGCCAGGCAGGTAGACGCGTGATCGTGTACTCCTCGTAGAAGTTCGTATTCGATTATACCAGGTGATGATAGCCATGAACTATGTATCTGGTATAGACGTGGCAATTGTCACATCCAAGACCAGACTAGAGGTGAGAGGCACTAAAAAAATCCAGGTCTCCAACTTCTCGTCAGACTTGTTCAACTTTATTTTCCCATTCCGAAATGAAGCTTTTAAATAGTCTGTACGCAGCGTCTTCAACCTCAATCGGATTATCTCAACAATTGATGTACATCCTGATATTAAGTACACAAAACGGCTCTTTGCCCGCATTGACAGGCAAAGTCTTCGCTTCATGTACATTATGAAACACCTTTCAAGCAAACCAAAATTTGCCCGGGTGAGCATTATATGATATTGATGTGATACCATGATACTCTACATACTCTCGTCAAGATCATACATCAGCCTTGGGACAATTTCGAGGTGGAAGAGTGTCACTGCCGTCGGGACGGGCAGCCGCCGGACCTCGCCGACCTCTCGGTACAAAGAGGGCTATGTGCACTGTTGTAGAGCTGAAATCCTAGACACCAAAAAGAGTTGACAAATTCTAGGGATTGGCCGCGGCCGTTGTTGCCGTTCTTGCCCATAAATAGCAGAGTAAGCCTAGACTCCTGTTAAGCATGGGTTGTGTTTCTGTCGCTGAGTACCTGGTTTCCAAGAATTCTCGGTTGTTCAATAAATCGGTCTGTTGCAAGGGCAGAACGGCTGTAACGTGCAGCACCAACTGCTCCTTTATCTATTGTGTCGGTAAACAATGTAGACGTGGAGCTCATTCTGCTCTCTAAAGGATACGCATCTTCTCTTCTTCATCCTACCGGCGTTTACGTTCAGCAGTGTCTTGTAGGTTGCTCTCTATTGGCCACAGAACGTGATACGATCAGCAACTACCCAATTATATGTTTAACAATGAAAATTTGTTTAATAATAAGAGTTATAAATATAGCATTTTCTAACGTTCATGCTGATTGAACTAGTGGAGTAATGAGACTATCGAATTTAAGGTGGGGCGACATGGTCACGCCCAAATCTCTCACTGTGTGAAACGGATAAAATCATTTGTATTGCATCATTTGGATTCTGCATCGATTGCCATTTGTAAGCGTATTGTCCGCCGTTGCTACAAATGGGTTTATATATTTGAAAGTTATCAGCATACATTTAACATGTGATTAAATTCAGAATATGTCTATATATATCTAAACAAAAAAAAATACTGAAAAGTAGAGAGCTCAAACATATGTTTGTGGAAATCCAGATAGACAATTCGATTCGGACCCATAATGATTATTTACCTTACCGATAAAATAAGTATATGATTCACTTTGCCAAATGCTTCACTAATATAAAAATCACAAAAAGGTAAACGAAAACAGTCATATAATATGAGGCAGAGCTTAATCCTAAGTCAATGATAGCAGTTAAATTGCAGTGTTTTCCCCTTAGTAAAATTGACCGGGTCGTTTCCTGTCTAAAAGCAGCTTCATGTTAGAATATTTAAAACCGTGACATCCAATCTTTTTCAAAAATAATAATATATAATTCAATCTATTTTTGTACCATTAGTTGGTGATTCTTCTTGTCTGATCGTTGAACTTCTGGAATATGAGAGATACAGCAGATAGTTTGAGATATACGGGCACCAAATTTTAATCATAGTAACTATGGTTCAGATACAGAAGAACTCAGATTTTCACAGTTAGAACAACCTAAAAATAAATGCAGTCTAACACCAGAGTTAAATTATTATTCTGTTTATTGAATGTACCAATGCTTTCTATTCCCTTTAGACGCCTGTTGGCATATTTAGGTTGTTAAAAATGCAGTTAAATTTCCCGACCCTTATTGAAAGACACACTTTTGCACATCGAACCAGGTTTTATTTTTCTTTAAGGTAAATTCACACATGAGGCTTTCTCATACAGATCTTATTGCGCAGCAGAGTCAAGAGAACCAGAGAGAGGACCGCGTAAGATTGTTTGCTTAGCAGATGGCCAAAGGGCCGCATGCAAATTCAAATAGCATTCGCCTATTTAGCGATTAGTTACGTCTTTTTTTCTTTTAGAAGTACGTCTATTGATAACAATACATATTAGACCATGATAATTGTACCACACACCCTTTTATGTAACAATAAAGGTGATTTGATGCTATGTTATGTGAATGAGACAAACATTTAAGCAGCTGTGCACTCTTTTACAATAACTAGTGCGTACATATTACTGTGTTGAATTGCTTTAATTGTCAAGATTATTTGTGCATTTAGTGTATATTACACATACAGACAAAATCATGACTGAGTTTTTTCTCAGCAGGTCGCAGGCCAGACCTTCGCATTAGCATATACAAGAGGGGCCTTGCGAAACTCTGCTAAGGCGCCTCGGTTGTCGATTTTAGGCGCCTGTCTCGGCCAGCCTTTCACATCTACAAACTACTCTTCTATAGGCTTTGTCTTGCTTGAACGATCGCAAGCGAAGTACGGTCGGCAAATCTCTACAAGTTGACGACGAGTGACGCGCTGGAAGTGGAATCGACTATGCAAGTAGGTCCTCAGGTCATCAGAAGACATGAAGGTAATCGCCTGAGCCTGTCGCTTCTTAATCTCACTGAAAAGAGATCGTTCGCTTTGCAAACACTGAGAACTCCAACGAGCTTATTATCGCCCTGAGCTACCTTGACGCCTGTGTTATCAAATAGCAAGCTGTTCGTTCGGCTTGCAATTGCGCTTCCGTCTTGAATGGACTACTGCGAAAATAGACAAATGCTTATTTTTGAACGAGTTTCGTTGATGGGTTTGCTAAATACTCTAGTATTGTAAATATGCACGTGCGTAGTTCTGTTGAACTATTTATTCTCAAATTTGTTGATATCTTATTATATAGGCATATTAAATACGCTTACGAATTAGGCACTATTTCACACAGAAAATATTAGGTTTGTTTATTTGTTATATATATATATATATTTTATGTATATATTTATGTATATATATATATATATATATATATATATATATATATATATATATATAAGCGATGCATAGAATTGTAGAGCTCGTTAAAGCAAATATTTTTCTAATAGAACATGGTCTCTAAGACGTCTTGTTTCGGAGTGAGAGTGAAATGATTACAATTTGTGACAATGGTGTTTTTGACAATCACGAACACGTTCATATTCGTGATAAAATACTGCTTCATATGCAAGGCCGGTCAGAAGACGCGACACGGTCGCTTAGAAGAGACTTCGCCAAAAATGAAGTTCTTTATTAACGTTCACGCCAAATACTTCAAAATCATAACCCTACAACCACTCACAGCGCTAAAACGGACATACTCAGCCAATGGGCAATTCAACGGCGATCATTTTGGTACTAAATATGTGTCAATGCAAGCTGTGGTTGCGGAGTAATTCCGAGTTTTCGGAGGGCATGTCGAGATTGAGTGCATGTACTCGTAAACTGACTGTGTGGCGACGTTCACTACCGCCGACGTGTCGCGCGACAGCCGCAGCGCGTAATTTTTTATGCACTTAATCTGGACATCCCGCCGAAAATCGTGATTACTCCGCAACCACAGCTCGCATGGACATATGTTTGGTACCAAATGGATCGTCATGAATTGCGCATTGGCTGAATATTCCGTTTTGAGCGCTATGAGTGGTTGTAGGGTTATGATTTTGAAGTATTTGGCGTGAACGCTAATAAAGAACTACATTTTTGGCGAATTCTTTTCTAAGCGACCATGGGGCGTTTTCTGACCGGCCTTGCATATTCTTCAGATGGAGCAGAATTTTATCACGAACACGAACTGGTTGTCTCGCAACAGCACATTTTGTGCTCCTATGTCGGACAAAAACACCATTGTCACAAATTGTAATAATTTCACTCTCACTCCGAAACAAGACGTCTTAGAGACCATGTTCTATTGGAAAAAATATTTGCTTTAACGAGCTCTACAATTCTATGCATCGCTTTAAAAACCTTCCTGTCACACCCTGTATATATTTATGTATATATATATATATATATATATATATATATATATATATATATATATATATACATATTGAGTGAGCACAGATTATTCATATTTCTTAATATGTGGCATATACAACCCCTCACGTTAGCCAGCCTCTACCTGTGGAGTAGCGTCAGCTGCTTCGATCTTGTTTTCCACGCTTATTCCACTCTTTTTCAATCATAGATATACAGAGACTAAAAGCTAGAAAGAGAGAAAGAGAGCAAGGGAGTTTAGCGGGATGAGGTAATGGCCGGGCTGACAAAGGCTGATTACCTATCAGGGTTTTGGATACGTAGGAAATGCAATCATCGTACTGGTTCCTGGTCTGCTAGTAGTTGGTCGTTACGTGACATGCCAACTGAATATGGTTGGCTTGCATCGAAAATCGATGCACCATCGTATGCATTTCTATCTGCCTTTGACTTTTTCGGAATTTCTGCTCCAGATACGCCGTAGACCCGTTTGGATCAACCGGGCCAACTTGATTAGTATTGCCCCTGAAACCATATATATATATATATATATATATATATATATAGGCAATGGAACTGTTGTCATCGATATAGAAAAAAAAGAATCGGAGAAGCCGGGCAGTCCGCAAAGCTCCCGCTCTTTCTACGAGTTGAGGTCGCTCGGAACTCACAGTCGTAGCTAACTGTCGTAATATCTGGGTCGCGGCCATTTGCCGCAGGCTGGCTTCAACAGTAATACGTGCGTGTGTCAGCCAAACACTGTCGATGCGTGTCGTCACCATCTTCAGCACGCTCTTTGGTTGCGATTCTTTGATTCGATTCGGCCATTGGGCAGCCACCTGGGCCGAACACTCGTTCAGGACGTACTGCGGTGATTTGGTACCTGTGTTGTTCTGTCATTGGTGATGTAATTGTAGGTTATACCGAACGGCCGCGTGGCGGTCAACGATCCTCCCACATACAATCGGCCCTGTGTGGGCTTGCTTATTTGGCGTTCTTAGGTTCGTAGCAGGTGTAGCACGGCAAGCACTGCATATAGTGCCACCCATCGGGAGGCGCATCTTCATTCGTTTAGCCTCGTTTGCTATGGTATCGTCCTACGTCTTGCCGTATCCCTTGTGGTAAGGTGTATCTTGAGGTATTGTGGCAAGGTTTCAACTGTACACAGGGCGAGCCAATTTATCAGTAATAATAATAATAATAATAATAATAATAATAATAATAATAATAATAATAATAATAATAATAATAATAATAATAATAATAATAATAATCACACTGTTTAGTTCAGCATGTCTGGAGGATCTACCGGCGCTCTTCGGGCAACTCAGTGAGTGTAGGCCACAGAAATCTACCATCTCTCGACACAGTTTGCACTGAAACGGCTCGCAGACGGGAGCGCCGATTCTATTATTATTATAACTCTATAGAGAACTGGAATGACAAGTAAAACGATGTATGAAACACGGATATTCTGTAAAGAGCGTGTGTTTGAGATGATAATAAACTGAACTAATAATAATAATAATAATAATAATAATAATAATAATAATATAATAATAATAATAATAATAATAATAATAATAATAATAATAATAATAATAATAATAATAATAATAATAATAATAATAATAATAATAATAATAATTGGAGTAAAGTAATGATTCAAAAGGTTTGCAATAATACGTTCAAGTCTCAGAACTGTAACATTGTTTAACATGGAATAAATATTAATATACTTAATGGATTATTCAGCTAAACGTCTGGCTACATAGGCGCTGCATACGCAATATATCAGGAAAACGGTTGGTACATTTATATATCGCATTATAATGCTGACGACGTTTTCGTAATTCTTCCCTTTCTACATCAAACTGAAAACCTCCCGACGCTTTGTAAGGACGCTTACGCCCGACAATCATTGTCTAGGTTGGCCATCTATACTAGGTAAAATACTGCGCCATGTTTACCGGCGAGTGTTAGACAAACCATTAGAATATGTTCACTAGGTCTTTCTGGTTCTGTTGTAACGGACTGTCGTTAACATCTATGTTAAACTTCTGACAGCATGATACACGTCAGTGACATATGCACCTAATCTAACACTTATGCAATGATGCTGAGATCAAAATATGACAATGATGGTAGTATTCATCCAAAGCTGGAGTAAGAGTGGGTATATCATAGATGCTACAATCGACGAAAAGTTGTCGTCGTTTGATGTTGTGACTCTCCTTTTTATCGTTGACATTGCTTCCTAACGACGTTTTCTCTTAGTTGCCTTTGTTGTGGTCTATGCGTTTTCAATCGCTGGAGGCCACGTAGCGTTACCGCCCCGAAAGAAGTCGATCGTGTGCTGAACAAAATCATTTCGTTGCGAGTGCAGCACGAAATGAAAGTGAGTAAAGCCTGGGTCGGAGATGTGGTGAAGGTTCTCGTTGGGAATGCCCACGTCAGCGGCAATTTTCAGAGCCTCCTAAATATTTGTCCCAACAAATGCACAAACGGCTTTAGATAAAACAAGTCGCACACACGTGTTCCTGTGTAGACGTATTTGGTTAGACACAAAAATACTTTATGACTATTTGGCCGCTTGTGGCAAATATATAGGGTTTGAAGCAACCTCCGAGATACGTCAACTGATTAAATAAATTAATAATAAATCGTGTAGATATCAAACAAAGGCGAGACAGAAAATGTGACTATATTGATAACATTACTAGAAAAATCTCTACAGTAGTATCTATATTGATAACATTACTAGAAAAATCTCTACAGTAGTAGCCATATTGATAACATTACTAGAAAATCTCTACAGAGCATTCATCCGTTTGTGCCGGCGCTGTTCGTTACCGAACTACGCAGACCATACAATAAATTAATTTCCTTTAGTAACTTCACACATGCTCTCTTACTGTTTCGGACCGAAACTAACCAATTCAATTTTACTCCAAATAGTTTCGTCGCTTATTACACAAACAGGGCAAAACACTGCAAAAAGCTGTCGTAGAGACGACGGTGCGTTGGTAGCATGGTGGCACCGCACTTTAACTTCTAAGCGGATGAATCCCCCAGGAAATCCTATTCGTCAGCGTGTGGTTAAACCTTGACTAATACATACAGAAATAGCGTATAGAACTGGGGTCATAATGAAGGTCGGGGCCATTTAAACGGCTTTACAATATAAAGAATAGTAGATATGTGTATTGCAACAGATGTTAGGCGACAATAAATAAAACATCGACAGAGGTTCTTATATTAACGACGATCATTTGCAGAACTGTTGAAACGGTGGTAGTAGTGGCCCGACTTAAAAATCAGCCCTAACTTACAAAAGCGTAGAACGTCAGAAGTGCGGACCACTTACAAAACCGCAAAATCTACTCAAACAATGACCATAAAGAAGCCAGATGAGTATTTCAGCAGACTATTTCTCTTGGTCAGACCAAGTGTGACCCTTTAGAAATACCCCGTTGAGCAGGGTAGATTTACCTGATTGCAGATAGATGTCAGCGCAGCTATATATATACAGCTGTTTTGTATCGCCTAAAAGATAAACTATGCAATTGTGCCTCTTTTTTAAATTACTTAAATGAAGACTCATTACACAGATGTGATTTCAAAATTAAATTACGAAACGCAGGCGACTTTAACGCCTGCGCGCTCGAATAGGGCTGTCGCAAGTTAAAAGGGACAGGAAGTTAGTGAGCCGAGTTGTACGTGTGACTCTAAAGGCTAAAAGTCAAGTGTTCTAGAAGGTACGGAATCACTCAGCTATTAAAGGTACCAATGCATTAAATATCGCCCTGCAAAGACTAAAATCCCACACCAGATATTCGTAATCAAATTTAACAATAGCACGCTGAAAAGTGAGCCAGGAAGCAAATTAACTCAATGCGAAGCGCGACATGACGGAGTGCTCAAAGAGTACTGCGCAAAAACGTCCAGAAACCCCAAACATTGACGCGTATGGAGAAACTGCACTGTCGATTAACTAAACTAATTACAAGATAGTAAGGATGGACGCAGGAAATTGCTAAAGCTAGAAAGGCATGCTTGGTATCTCAGAAGGCTTCCATCTGTAACAAGAGTGACATGCATGAGGTTTACGCTAGCATACGCAGAATTGCTTAAAGGATGCTACGATACCCAAACAAGAAGAGCAAAGAGGCAACTAAGAAGGCAAAAGGACCATGCCGGTCACAAAAAGCCTTCAGACAAAGTGACACGGAACACTACGGATTTGCTCTTCTCAGAGCAGCCCTCCAGGAAAACACCGGTAGCACGGGGCTCCGACGAGCTTTTAGAAGCTGCCCGACAGAAATGACAAGACTAAATGGAATCAAGAAAATAGAAGGAAAAACCTTCCATAGACCTGCAGCTGGGACCTCCTAGTACGATAATGTTCATATATTTCTAACGAATCATGAAAAATTATGTTCTCTGCACAGATCTGGAGGATTAACTAGAGCTAAAAGCAAACGATGCTCTAGAGTGGTGGTATGCCCTAAGAAGGACCAAGCGACAACCGGTGGTTAAAGTCTGCCGAGCATACCGGACGGTGTCGACCATCATCATTATCTTCTCGCTAAGCTAGAACCCGAGTGAGCTCTTACATAAGAAGCATATCATCGAATTAATGCTGGACACCAACGAAGGCAACAGCAGAGAAGGCAGGTTATGTGATTTTAGTGTCTACTTTCTGTTGCAAGAACACCTGCCCTAGTTAACTTCCACACTACCTGTGGAACACAACAATGTTGCGTGATTGCATTTGTATTGCAAGAGGGACAAGATAGTGGTTTGCATTGTAGTTAGGGCGTCAATATGCGTTACCTCTGGTGGCGCCAGATCGTCGTCGTCGCTAAAGTACATCTTGATGGGCGTGCGAATCTTGGGCGGAGGAATAAGAGGTGCTTGCGGAACACCATAATGTTGTTCGTTTTCAGACATCCCCTGTTCGAAAAGCGATCTCAAGTGACCCCATGCGCCGAAGTTGTAGTCAAACTCACGAATCGAACCATCGCAGGCCATCTGACGAGTCTGCCAAAGATACATAAATGCAATGTTCCGTCAGCGGTTGCGATCACCTCGTATGTCTAAGTAAATAAACAATTTATTTTCTGTATAATGCATTATGTACTAGTTACACATATATAACGAGGGATTAGCTTAGCCCATGTGCCTAGTGAGCCTGCATTGTGATTACCACGTGTCCGTTTCGTTTAGACCAGCCCGAGACCGCTTCAGAAGTGTGCCCCGAATGAAAGCAGCGTTTCCGCGTTTTTTAAAGTGTTGTTTAAAAAATAACGACGATCTGCTTTCACCGGTAAGTATATATATATATATATATATATATATTTATATATATACTTACCGATGAAAGCAGATCGTCGTTATTTTATATATATATATATATATATATATATATATATATATATGCAGGGTTTTCCACAACCGTATGCACTTATTTTAAAGTTTGGTTGAACTCGGCAAGAAAATAATTCCTCCCAATGGAAGGAGCGGGCGGACACGTCTTGTTTAGGAGTGAGGATAAAATTTATAAAAGAAGGTGTTCTGCCTTTTCCCTGCTTAGTTGTCTACGTTTCTTTTCAGAATCTACGTTTGCGGTTGAACCAGTCAACGCATAGGGGAATCGATCATACCGGCGTGTTCGTTGGAAGGTTCCGGATAACCAGAGGCACGCTAGCGAAAGGCGAACAGCTAAGTTGAGGAAATTCATAAATTATGTCTTAAAGAACCGTAAATGCTTTTCTATTACGGCTAAAAATTTACGCTCAAAAGACTATTCGCATATATATCTCGCAATAGCAAATTTAATACTTATAAATTTCGTACAATATATATATATATATATATATATATATATATATATATATATATATAGTTTTAGTCTAATGCAAATTTGACCGAATCCAACTGAACTAGAATTATCTAGAAAAGTAGGCACCCAGTCTCTGCCCGTTCAAAATCGTTAGGCAATTAACAGATACAATTTGTTAGACGTCTATATTTGTTTAGTCTTTTGTGATTATTTATGATAAATATAGGCTAGAAGAGAACAAAACTAAGCTGTGCTAGACTAAAGACACAGACATTTCAGACAGAGTGACCCGCATGCGCACAATGGGAACACGTGATACTTTTTACGATATAAAGTGTATATCTAAAATATTCACCTGTGTGTAGTAGGCAAGATTCTTCATAGACGTGCTGTCAGGAAAGTGCTGTGCGTAGATGGGTAGCCGGGTCTGTTGGGAGAACATAAATAATATTTAATTATAACACGATCTTTCTTCCTTAGACCACTCTTTTACACGACCTTTCTTAAACCCTCTCGTCTTCTCAGTTTAATCAAATGTCCCTTTTGCTCATCATCTAGCAGTTTATGTTCGCAAATCCTTAGCACTGTTTGTTATACATGTAACCCAGATCTTTATTTTATAAATGGATAATATGTATTGCAGAAATTGTTTTTTCATTATTGTTGTAACTGTTATGGATGTTATTTTTATTGCTATTTCAATTATTTGTAATATAGTGGTTTTGTTCATGTAAAATGGGGTAACGTTTACAGTAAGCGTATCTAATAGCCCAGCGTAAATCATGTTAAGCCTTGATAAGAATAAAACGCCTGACCCTAATTGAACTTCCACTACTATTTGTTGTCAGTCAGATTTTTCGCCATAATGCACTATTGCGGCTATGCTGGCACCGGGAATGCATTCTTTAAGCTTGTTGCCGCTTGTCGCCTGTTTAATCTCAAGTTGCATGCGGTATAACACAGTGGCGCTTTGACTGGCTATACAAATAGAACAAAAATAGACATATGCGTCCTTTTTTCCGACTTGTTAGAAGTATTAGTAATCAGCAAAACCTAGCACACTATCAATTTCGTATTATAAGAGCCTGACAAAATGCTATGGGCGCACGGGGCAGCTAGAGTTATCGAGCATTACCATAAATGTTAAGAGAATATCAGACGACGCTCTGGCAAGTAAGGCCAACCAAGATTGCATTTGTGTGGCCGAACCGAAAACGTACCATATTAATGCCATAGTCCGACTTTAACCCGACGATATTTAGGGCGATGAATCCGCAGACCCGCGGGAATCGCGAACAGAGATCGGCAAACACGTGGGTCGACGCTGTGGATCCAAAGGTTCTTAGCCAGTCCTGAGTACAACACAAGGAGACACGGAGGTCGTTCATTTTAGTTATGTTTTGCTCAAACTCTACAGCTAACTGTATACACTGTAATACTGTTTTATGTAAAAGCTTGCCATTTATTATTTAAATTATATATATATATATATATATATATATATATATATATTAAGAAATTTGTACTATTCTCTGTGTTCAATTTAAAGAAGCTCATGCCGAGTAAACGCTATAGGAAGACGTTTTTCGAATATAACTTAATTATTAAAGTCAAACATTTTTAACGTTTCACGTGGATTGCGTTTATAGCAAGTGGTTCAACTGTAACATGTAAGATCCTCCGGTGACAATGGAGCAGAACGAGTACCGTGCTGTAATATTTTTTTAAGGCCTAACTACAATGGAAATGAAAGTCAAATTAGATGCAATTCCTGGAATTAAAGCACCTGTGCACAGTACCCTTGCCAAATGGATTGCCCTATTTTAAAGATGTAGTATGGGCACCGAGGATACACCATGCTCTTGGTGGCCAAAAACAGCTTCAGATGAGAAAACTGTGGTAGAATTCTATAGACGCTGGGTGACTGACCGCTTTTGAACTGTTGACAAAACCCAGAGTGTCTCAGCATGTCCGCTTATGCAATCACTCAAAGCATCTCTGATATAGAAGGGTGACATGTGCATTTAGGTACAAATGTCAAGCAAATAATAATCGAAGTAACAAATTAAAAAAAAAAAAAATTATATATATATATATATATATATATATATATATATATATATATATATATATATATATATAGAGAGAGCGCAAACGACATTATCTCCAGCAATTGGAACAAATATTGTAAAATATCAAACCTACACCGATAAGCCAGCCTAGCTTTGAGAGGAAGTTAAGCCTTGAATTGCCTGCAAAGCAGACTCCACGAAAACCACCGTACGCGACGACTTTGGCGAATTTTTCGTTGTAATCCGGTCTCTTTGACAGCAGTGCAAAATACGATGCCACACCCTGAGATATTCCGACGTACGATACCTGTTTAATCAGCACGACCATATCAGTAGACAAAAATATCAGTTAGTGTGGGTTGTTTTTTCATTTTCATCTCTGATTCCCGTCCGCCACCGCATTTGCCATATATATATATACATGTATGTACATATATACATACATACATATATACATACAGGGTCTCCCAGAATTCGTTCAACAAACTTTGGCGTCTAGTACGATTCGGAGAAAAATAATTTTTCTAATGGAACAAGGGGGCGGAAATTTTATCTTTTTCTTAATTATCTGTAATACAAATTTAGTTATTCCATACTGTCCTAATTTATACTAACACATAACTTACATGCATGCAAAAAATCGAGTAGTATCTCAAAGTCAGTTTAAGGCTTTACATAAGCCTGAAGTAGAGTAAGATCATATCTCCTAGCCAGAGGCGAATAGCTGAGCAAAAAACTGTCGTTTGTTAGCGGTCAAATCCGCGTTATGTAAGAGCAGTAGATAAGGTGTACCAAAAGCAAAACAAAATGGTATCGTGCGCAATTTTTCTACGATGACGAAATGACTTAAGTGTTTGCGCTTCATTTCATTAGTTAGTTAGCAATTAACTAATTGCCCGCCCAGTAAATGATAAAACCTTTGGTTGTCCCGTATGTCGTGTAATGTAGTCGATTTGGGCGGCCATATCGAGATAGCCGTGCTCGACGAATGTAAAGTTGAAAAACTTCTGACGATCTACGTCGGGGTCAAGTGACACGTGGCGACGTCCGAAGCGGTTTCCTCGGTTGTTCAGCAGCCATACGTCAAAATCGGCCTCGGCAAACTGAAATGCTGAGCAAAATAGTGAATAATAATTGTAAACTAATTAAGTTCGCCGTTAAGTCAGAAAGACGTTAACAAATCGTCAGCATCCGCTTAGAAAGGCTCACATTGCAGTTTAACTGATTAACGACCGACACTACAAGTAGACGCATTTGCACGGTGAAGATGATACAAGCTCTCAGATACGTACACATATATGTGCGCGGGCATATACATCTCCCCTCAGTCACTAGAAAGTCTTCCTTTTGTAATCAGCCAGCAACTGAAAGGTTTGTCTGGAGGTTAAGGACAATGTTGAAGAATTTCTACGACAAAATACGGTGCAGGTACAGGTATAGGATGCAGCTGATACGTCAATGTAAGTCGAACTATGTATCACTCTGTATCGTACGTAGCGCATTGTGAAAGTATGGGCACTAGGTCATCTAAGTAGAGAAAAGACAGAGCTAGTCCCGCGGTAGTCATACGGTGGCATTCCGATAGCGAATGCGGAACAAAGAGAGCCTACTTACTACTATATACAATATCATTTGGGAGTTGTAGGCATGCACGCTGCGTGTACGCATTTCGCTAACTTTGCCTACCTCTCTTTCTTTTTTGAAATATATATATATATATATATATATATATATGTGTAGAGAGAGAGAGAGAGAGAGAGTGAGAGTATAGACATGCGACCGTAAAGAACCTTTATATTGACGACGAAACAGACTATTCAGTTCCAGACAGACACAAACCTAGACCGCGAGGGTCAGCGACGAAAATGGTAGAAGAGCCGCTCAGAATGGTGCCTATGACAACGATTTGTCTCTGGCTTGTTGCGTTACTGCCTCGACGGAAGAGGCGGTGGAGCGAGATGATATACCCATCTTCGGTGGTCATGTCGTGGGTTTCGAACTCGTAGTTTCGTGAGACAACGAAATGCTTCTGTAATGTGTTGTTATCGCTGTTAGTCGTCAGCATCCTCATCATCATCATCTTAGTCACACTAGGATCATGGTGTAAAGAGTCGGCACTAATATAATTTCGGCCCGATGCGATATGCAACAACTAAAAGCGTCATGACACCGCTGTTGACGATGTTGAGACCACGATGTATTGTCTTATTGCATTCGTTGTTACCCTTGTTTTCATCGTTATTGTCACTTCTGTTGTTGTTGCTGCTTGAGTTGTCACTACTGTTTTTGTCTGTTTGTTGTTGTTGTTGCTGTTGTTGGCGGGAGGGGGGGGGGTGGAAGGTAATGCACCATCTCTTTTTATTAAGACATCTGTGCTCCCCGTTTTTTTTCCGATTATGGTCGATTTTTAATTCACTCCGGCATTCACCTTGTTTAAATTGGGAACCATGAAAACCAATTTAGGAGTGGCCGGTCTGGGTCACGAACCCAGACCTCCCGAATGCAAGGCAAAGGCTTTTGCCACTAAGCCATCTTGCTTGGTTGTTGTCGTTGTTGTTGTTGCTGCTGTCGTTGTCGTCGTTGTCGTTGTTGTTGTTGTTGCTGCTGTCGTTGTCGTTGTTGTTGTTGTTGTTTTTGTTGTCGTTGTCGTCGTTGTTGTTGTTGTTGTTGTTGTTGCTGCTGCTGTTGTAGTTCGCGTTATTAGTACTAGTGTTGGTATTGTTGTTTCACATAACATATTCAAGGTTGCTGTTTAGCATGCTAATCACATTACGAATTCAGACGTACGACTCGTCGTGCTAGGCGAGTCGTGGAAGAGTCGCGTGCGTTTTCCTCAGTCGTACGACAAGATCACCTGCTCTGCTACCGGCGCCGAAGCGCTGGTAGTTTTGTTTGCGCTAACAACAACCGGCGGCGTGCACTGTGGGGACGGGGTGCGTACTTACGGTATCTTTGCCAAGATCAGCGTCCGGTACGACAGGCACAAACGTATCGAGGAGACTGAGAGCCAACTCGACCGGGGTCCTGCTTGCGAGCGACAAACCTAGCACGGTGACCGCGAGAACGGTCGGCCAAAGTCGCCACTTTGTATATCTTGCACGCTTAGTCTCGTCCTGCTGCATCTGGCTGCCGGCCTTGCAGCCATGGTCGGTCACTGCAGGCGGGACGCTTGCCTTCGCTTTCGGCTTCGGGCGGCGGTGGTGATGTCCCCGCTGTATCGCCTCGCTTGACAACACCTCGGCAGCGACGTCAGCCGCAACGTCGTGCTGAAGGGTCGAGGTTGCTGATGCCGGTGACTCCATTTGCGTCGGCGATGGCGGCTGCGGCGGCCGTTGTTTAGCTGCGACTCTAGCGTGCTCTACTCGTTGGCTGACCGACAGACCCACTACCACTACAACCACCACCACGGCCACCAGCGGAAAGTACTACGAAGAAACACTGCTATTGCAAATAGTCAACCCAGATGCAAATGGTCAACTTAGATGCAATGGTCAACCTAAATGCAATGGTCAACTTAGATGCAAATCGTCAACCTAGTTGCAATGGTCAACTTAGATGCAAATGCTCAACTCAGATGCAATGGTCAACTTAGATGCAATGGTCAACTTAGATGCAAATGGTCAACTTAGATGCAAACGGTCAACTTAGATGCAATGGGCGACTTAGATGCAAACGGTCAACCTAGTTCCAATGGTCAACTTAGATGCAGACGGTCAACCTAGATGCAATGCTCAGATGCAATGGTCAACTTAGATGCAGCGGTCAACTTAGATGCAATGGTCAACTTAGATGCAAATGGTCAACTTAGATGCAAACGGTCAACTTAGATGCAATGGGCGACTTAGATGCAAACGGTCAACCTAGTTGCAATGGTCAACTTAGATGCAGACGGTCAACCTAGATGCAATGCTCAGATGCAATGGTCAACTTAGATGCAGCGGTCAACTTAGATGCAATGGTCAACTTAGATGCAAATGGTCAACTTAGATGCAAACGGTCAACGCAGATGCAATGGTCAACGCAGATGCAAGTTGTCAACCTAGTTGCAATGGTCAACTTAGATGCAAACGGTCAACCTAGATGCAATGCTCAACTTAGATGCAAATGCTCAACTTAGATACAATCGGTCAAGTATGGCGTAAATGGTCAACTGCAAGATGTAATAGCAGCATGGGGAGAGATGCAGCCGGGAAGGGGTGGAGCTGGAGATGGTCTTGCACTCGAACGCCTTGCTGCACGCACTCGGTTGAGCACACACACACACTCGCCTCGTCTAAAGCCTCTAGACGTCTAACGTACCAGATCGGCCGTCTATAGTGTTCAGCCGTGTATCGGGGGGTCGACTCTTGTATCGTGTGTGTCGAGCGATATGCGCTGCCAAGTTCACCATAACACCTCCAGCCGAATACTATTTCTGGCACTTCCTCGATGCGCTAGATGACTAGGTACGGTCGCACAGCCCCAACGGCTACTATGGCTGTCACTGTCGCCGCTACTGCTATTGCTGCTCCGTGCTGCACCAGACCAGCAACAATACCGTTACCACCATGATCTTTGTCGTGGTAAACACATTTGTGTGCGTTTGCTTATCGTGCCCTTTCTCGGTCTCCCGGTCTACCTGACACGTTGTTGTTGGTTTATTGGCGAGGTTATGGTAGACCGAAGGACGCTGCATCAAAAGCAGCCACGCCAAAGCCAGAGACCAAACAATCGGCCAAACATCTTGGCAAATTTCGACGCACAACACAACACAACGCAGGACAGGCATGCGATTACGGGCAAAAATTCGGCGCTGCCGTTAGTTTGTTGACCATACGGGAACCGGACAGCGCGCGCGGGAGCGGGCGGGGGTGCAGCGGAGTAAGTAAAAAGAGGTCGTCCAATTAACAATGAGCAATGTCTATCTGCTTCTGGATTATATCTTGCGATCGTTATCAACAGCCAGGCGAGGCCAGGCGTGGCAAACATTCGAATGATGGTAGAGGGAGAACGGAGAGAGGCAGGCAGCCAGGCAGCCAGCGAGGAAGAGAAAGAAGGGTGATTTATCCCCACAATGAGGGTGTCTTCTTCACGCAAGCGTTGTTTGTCATCGCAGAGAGGACAAACCCCGACGCGCAGCCGACAACGATATCTATCCGTTTGCCGCGCTGTCTATCTATCTTATCATTGGCGGGAAGACACCATGTTGTCTGGCGTAACCCTTTCTTTTCGTTGCTTTTGTTTCCCTACTCACTGTGCCTGGCCCACGCGTAATTATCCACTGTTGTCATCTCTTGTCATGTCACACACACACACACACACACACTTGTTGTTTGAACAAGTACCTACCAAGTTATGCGTTTCTGTGAGTGTAAATATAAACATATATATATATATATATATATATATATATACAAATCTGGATGACGATTGTATGATGCAGTCGATTATAGATAAGCAAACATACGACACAAAAACTAAACGAGAGGTAACCAGACACAGGAAAACTGAATGGAGAGGAAAAATACATACGATACGATCAATGGGGCCCTGACAAGTAGACGAAGTGAATCATCAGCGAGTTGAGGATCCCTACTAGTATTGAAAACTGGTAGCTTTAACGCAAAATTAGGAAGCAGATCAGCTGTTCAACCGTCTGATAGACGACTGAACTACTGTCCCAAACGCGGCGAAACGATGGGGCAGCTCTATAGGTAATTGCCTAGGTAATGACCCAATTCTTATGAAGATTTCGCCATCGGATTTTGAGGCGGCGCGGCAATCATCTCCCTAGTGACACGCTTGATATGGTAATGACGCAGCGGTCGGTGTGCTTTTCGCCAGTCTGTATTGCTGCTATCGACCTTTTAATCTGTTGAATTTTAGGCATCTTTCGACTTTTCGACAATTTCGACATATACGGATTGGCACCAGAAGCAGCTCCGGTGACCCTTACACTTGACCGCGACATTAAGTTTATCAATATTATTGCGACGTTAAAACAGAACCTAGCTTATCGAAGAGAGCACGGCTCAGTAGATCTCCAATACTTTTCTTATTTGCATGCCTTATTTACCACGGGTATGAACTAGCCACCACCGTAACACGTCCTATTCGAGAAGCTATTCACAGACGACTACAGAAGGTGACCAACACAAAAGCAGCAATTCGGGTATCCACATTGCACAGATTAATACACACTTTTTTTCCGCGAGGAACGAAACGGCATTAACGCGAAACTCTAGAGAAGAAAAGTGGATTGCAATTGCAAGTCTGACAGAGTGCAAATTATTTTTAAGGACGTTTTTTAGGGGAGTTTTACTGGTCACAAGCCAAATGCTTCTCGAGCGACGTCTAGTTTATTCCTTTTATGTGTACGTTCCTGAATAGCTTTCGTGTGGCGCGTAGAGTTTACGCAACCTATCATTTTAGATCGTCTTATGGTAAAGCCAACTCACAATTCCAGTGACATACTATACCTGCTGTCGTGCACAAGTCTTACAGCCGAGTTGGCTGCTCATATATTGATCTCGGCATGCAATCAGTAAACAGCAATTTTTGCAGATATACTTAAGTGACACCTTGCTGTCGTCACAAGGCTATATTGGGGTCACCATCTGAATCTGTTGTTTGCATATCGATTTCCTAATCTTAACAATTCCGTGCAACTTGGAATTCAACGCCCTTGCGAACGGCCTGGTAGTTATATCGCGACTAATTAGCTTCGATGAGGCGTTCCTAAAATGTGTAATGATTTAAAAAAATTGTGGTTTGATCTGAAGCTATCGTTTACTAAGAGCGCTTTAAAAGCGCTGTATTGCACTCTGACCACAACGATATAATAACGGTGCGCGGCTGAAGCCAAAAACACCTCTTAACCCTTGTAAGTACAGCGCATCTTCACCCTTGTAAGTACAGCGCATCAGCGTACAGTTTGTTTCTGATTTTATTAAAGTTTTTTTTTATAAACGTTGCTTTGCACATGTTTCCTGTGTGGAAGATACGTCTCTAGCATGTGACGACACCATGAATACGCTAAGCAATCGGCGCAAACCTTCTTAACGAGATCAAATGCCGCGCAGACAGGACGGCATGCGCGAATACATCTATGGGCTCACCATTAGGGCTGAGCTAGAGTTAGATTAAAACTAAAAGTTTAGTTAGTAAAATACTTGTCTGGCGCAGCACGGCGTGATATAACTGGGGAAAAATAAAACGGTTATGCAATATTGGTAATCAGGTCTGATTTTCTAGCATTCACACGACGGCTCTAAGTATATCATTAAGCACACGTATGTAAATAAAATAAAAAAACGTTTCCTTACTTTAAAGCTGAAAAAGATGCGACAAGTGGTCAAGAACAGATTACGAATGAGCAAGAGACCTTTAAAAATAACAATGGTGCATACTATCTTACACTGTAATTCTGTAATTTCTATTCTAGGTATTACTCTTTATTTTAGTTCTTTAAAGCCTATGTAAGTCTGCACGGAACACCATATCACCGTTTTAAAAGAAATAAAGACATTAAAAGAAGCCTATGTTAACTTAAGCTCAAAAACATCGCCTCAAACGTTGCAGGGGCCCCACTTGACGTGCAAGCTCGCGTAGACTAGTACCAAGAATTATCGGGCACTAGCAGGCCTTCGCTAATACTGCTGCGTCGTTTAGCATTTTTGCAGGTTATTATTATCGATTTACATTTGACTTAAACTGCAACGTTAAGATTACCTAAAGCGCAGTGGATGAAAATGCGGTAACCTCATCTGGCAGTGCCTGATGTTGTTGAGGCATCTTTAAATGGAAAAGGGTTTGTCAACTTCTTCTCGTATTTGGGTCTAATACTACGCTATACGGGAACGGCCTGTACTCAGCACATCGGCGACAGGTATCTAGAATTAAAAATAACCTCCTTAAAAAATGTTTAATTCTAGGTATCGGGCGGCTATTGCCTATATTTGCACAGAGGTGAGAGACCCTCGACAACTGTCTCCCAGTGCGGCAGTACGTCATCTTGAGCTTACGATTATGCCAATGTTGAGCTTGGCAGCTTTGGCAGGGTGTGGGGACATCTTTCAGCGGCAATTTTTGCGCAGCTAGAAAGATGCTTCACAGTATATATATTAAGCGTGGTCTTTGTTTGCCGCCGACGGCAAGAAACCGCTTCGTGCGTGCACCTGCTAGCGGGTTACGGACTGGCAGTGAAAACAACCACGGTCAGGGGTAGGTCACCTATTACAGGACTACTCCAGCAGTTTTGTTGAAGTGGCAGAAAAAAGTTACCAAAGCCTTACCAGAGGTAGCGCAGTTCGATGTGTACCGCGGCAGAGAGCTTCAGGTATGCAATTTGCACTAGTCGGCACGTGGTTACAAGGTAAATTATGCATAGCTATTATTACTTGGTATGTTTGACCCAAGAATTTCACCAAGTTAGCGATCAATGTCGTTGCCGGTTCTGCTCACAGATGTACTCTAAATACCACGCAGCGGACTGCCAGGCGCATCGGCGGTCTGGTGGGACGGCCGCTAAAGTGTTTCTAATGTATATATTGACGATTAAATTATAAATTATGTAGCATCTTGAATTGCAAAGTTATTGCAAAGTCAACAAGATATGTGTATTACTACAAGTGTAACTAAGCGAAATAAATAACGACGTATACCTTTAATATCTGTTTACTGCGACATAGGACAGCAATCGCATTTCAAAATGCGAATGGACGCAAACAGTGTTGAACAAACGTTTCAACGCGCTTATGAAAAGACTAGAAAGGAACACTAAACAAGCCGTGTAAAAAAGCTGAATAATCTGCTCCTAAATGGTCAACGTCCAAAACGGAATGAAACAAAAGAGTGCGTGGAAAAGAGGAAGCAAGAAAATATGAGGTGTTGACTAATTCCATGCTACAGTAATTGTCTGTCGCTGCCGTTGATAGTTTTTTCTTGCTATCACAGTTGGTACACACATTTGTTATACATGATATTGTTTGTTATTTACTGCCTCGGGTCTTCGTAAAGGTCGTTGTTGTTATATTGCAGTTTCAATGCGGGTACTATCTGTACTACCGTTCCATTTTAAGAAGCAACGAAAAATCCTTTGTCGTTTGTCATCATTATCAGATATGAGAGACTTTATAAGAAGTTAACGCTTTAAAGGACAACTGTGTTATCACCGCTCTAAAAGTCGACTAGATTCATCTTAATCAAAATGGCGGCTATGATGTTGCTTTTTCGTTCTCTGGTATGCGCCGTCATCCTAATCACAAATTACTTTAACGGTATCACAATGCTCCTGCCTTTCCCGACATCTTAGGTAAAATTAAGGATTGGCCTAGATTATTCGTATATAATGATGGTGTGTGAAACAAACCGCAAAAGGTTGCGGTTAATGCACCCAGCTAATTCCTACGACATTTAGCTCATCATATTGACGGACGTTTATGTAGCCCTTTACGGAGCCTCGTGTGTCGTTCCGTTCTCATTTTGCCGTAATTAGCAATTGGCCTTAGACTCGTATTTGAGCGGTTTTTTCAGACCACTATAAGTGTTGTAATTAAATACTGTACCCACCGAACATATGAAAATAGCCGCTACTTATATATATATCTATATATATATATACATATATATATATATATATATATATATATATATATATACCGACCTGCTGTAATTGCTTTAGAATTAATTGCTTTGAAAAGAGCCCACACCGTTTAATTTTATCTTTCAGGTCATTCTGCGGTTGACAGGAATGTAGCCCATCTTATGCTACGAGGGACTGCCCTAGGCGGCCTCACTGAGCTAGCCTTCTCGGCGGACGGCTATTGCCTACGAAACAACGCTCTATCTAGGCGTAAACGAAAAACCTGTACAAAATTGACTATTTTTAATGTTTAGACCTTTGGGAGATATTGTATACATACATAAAATGAGCCTAACTTTCCGGATATGGAAAGCATTCAAATTTTGTTACATAGTTTCAAACAACTAGAGTATATGTGTTTATCTATCTATCTATACATATATATATATATATATATATATATATATATATATATATATATATATATATATATATATATATAGAGAGAGAGAGAGAGAGAGAGAGAGGGAGCGCGAGAGAGATAGGGGGAGAGAGGGGGGAGGGGGGGAGAGGGAGAGCGAGATGTGGCGGCATGACCTGGACAGCTACTGCGCAATACTTTGATGGATTCTGATATGATTGATTGCAGGTTTGATCTTGGGTGTGAGAATCTACTATATTATCGCCTGTGTTCGAACATGTCAGGAGTGTATAAGCAAATGTACTTGAAAAATATGACCTACTTTGAGAGCGTAGCTCTCTCGGCTTGAACATTTCACGCTGTCACAATAATAATTTGTTGTTAGAAAAGGCCCACATAAAATTGCAACGTTGCCAAACAAAAGCTAAAAAGTTCTACCTGAAACAATTTGAGGAACAGAATAGCGTAGAAAGTCTTACGCAACAATATCCGAAAAAATCTGTGGCCCTCTAAAGTGATTACCTAAGTGTAGTGCGGCGGGACAATATGCAC
>QVRM01006579.1:0-75000 GCA_003439945.1 Dermanyssus gallinae | reverse complement strand
GCGTTCTAATAAACTGAGAATATATATATATATATATATATATATATATATATATATATATCAGAGATAGAAAAAGGTAACTCAACAACTTGTTTTCTAACAATTTGCAATATAGATCCTGGGGGCCGCCTGAAGTTCTGATCACTAGGATAGTTGCTACTGCTGAAACTGTTCGAGAGATACCTGACGCTTTTGAACACGTGTAATTAGTGCTTCGCCATCGCTATCGAATGTGCTTATTAGCTAACTGGCATTCGTTTGAGCAAGATTTAATTTCGAATAAATATGTTCCTGTGCTTCTACAGCTTTAACAAGCATGTTAGCTGCATGTATGAAGTCACATCCGGTGTGGCCATCAGGATACTTGAGTCACTTTGCAACCACAGACGTCAGCTACCAACTGATACCAAAATGATTCACTAATTTGAATTACTTGTTATGTAGTACTTATATGTATGTTTGTCTAACACTGTTGGTTGTGCACGCGTAGTGGAAATATTTCGACAACTTGCACGTACAATTTCGAACATGCAAAGGTGCAACAATAACATTTTGCGGACTCTCCTTAATATTACCATACTTTATGTTCCAGCTAAGGTCAAATATATTTCAGATAATGTAGAATTCATTTTTCCGTATGCTTGGTTTTTCAATTGAGTAATGCGTTTTCTCGCAATCGTGCATTTTATAAACTTTATAAACTCATATCGGGGTAAATAAAACCCCAAAATCACAAATCAGTATTTTTTGTTTCACTCATATACAAATAATCTTTGCTCTTTCCCCATTTTCATTGGCAAACATGATTTCCTCACCGTGTTTGACCATACTCCTGAGTTTAGCTCTCACGGGCACCCTGTATTCATATATATATATATATATATATATATATATATATATATATATATATATATATATATATAAACAGAAAGGTAAGATAAAACTGAGATGTCACCAACAGAATGGCTAATATAATTTATTGATGCGACGGTTCCTGTTCGTCAACGATTATCATACGCTGGCCAAAGATGCTTTTTACTATGAACGTAGCGGCTGCGATTCTTTCATTCGTCAGTAATGTTAATAAGCGATTTATTGCCAGAGACAGTAAGCTACATGCTAATACATGTTTTTCTGGTTAAAATTGATTTAGATTTTTCGAATAAAAACGTTCTAGTAGGTTGCAAAAAAAAAAAAATATATATATATATATATATATAAACAACAGATTATTTTATTTCACGTAATTATATATAATATAATTTAAAACGTGTGTATTTAGATGAGTCTCCCAGCACAAATATATATATATATATATATATATATATATATATATATCGAAATAACTGCCGAATATAAGGTATGCATTTCTAGCTAAATACGGAAGTAATTACCGTTTGTCCTAATCGATGTGATTTCTATGACAACCAAGTATTGTGAAAGCAATAACTGTAGAAGAAGCACCGCCTTAAATCGCCTGGGTGGCTCCGACTTAAGGAAGTCGATATATTTATAAATAAGCCGACCGGTTCTGTATGCTTGGCGACTTCCTTGTAATTGCTAGGATGCGTTTCAAAATTTTACCCCTTAAATACGTGTCATAGTGTTTCCTGTCTATAACAAATCGGGGTTACATTGAAAGCTGTGCTAGGCTGTACGATTTTTCATGACGAAATCTCATTTGAATATGACTGCATACGTCGTTTGTATAGAAAAATCGATGATTTGCCACATGTGCAATCGGACTAAAGTATAACTGTTTTAATATATATGTTATATTCAAAACAGTTACCTTATTTAAGAAGAGAAGTTGTTAACAGGGAGTATAATAAAGGTGCCAAACAGACCATTTAGATTAACGTCTTTTATGCGTGAGAAATCTATTTACAGGGCTAAAATGCGACTTTAATCTCGTTGAACATGTTTGCAATCGAAACATTGGTATTATTCGATTAATATTATTCCGCGATTTTAGAGTGAAAATCGTTGATTTGTTTCTGTAGCTTCAGGCGTTGTCACACCTAGCACCGAAGGTTTCTTCGCTAGGTTCTGGTGTTTACCATAAACATTATTCTCCAAATCACCATTGGCAAGTGCGTTTGTATACAAAGCTTTTTGTGAAGATAGCGACAAATCACGACAAGTGTTATCAGCAAAGAACTTTATATTTATCTCCAATTTTAACAAATCGTTTATAGTTTTTTTTTTAATTTGCAAAACACGATAGCTTTGAAGTAACTAAACTTTTATGCTGATTTTTATTGTACGGGCATTACATGCATGAAGTTAAGAGTGGATGCGGAAACGTTAAATGACATTGAGCGTACCTAAACATGTGTGCATGCCTCCAGGCCAATAATGTATGTATTGCGTAGAAGCTTGATTATATGTATGCCTTGCCCTACATATTATATGCTTTATATATAAGGGGTGTATAGATCAGACGGTACAAAACGTCATTACAACGAAACTATTTGAAATTATTATATGCCGCTCTGGGATAACGCAGTGAGACATCAGGGTTGTGAATGAAGTTTCTGGCGTGATTGTGAGCATGAGCGGAGTCCTGTACATGACGAAGGAGATAAACAGGCAGTTGTGTGACCCCTCTATTTGACGCGGCAGTAAGTGTGGGGACATCATGGCATTTCCTTTCTGCAAAATTAAACGATTAAGGAACGGCAAGGTGTTGTCAGACTTCTGACTGCGGAAGGTGTTCAACCGACCGATATTATATATCGCTGGATGGTGGTCGTATACGGAGGAGACTATGTATTCTGCAAGTCAGCGATGAGATTGGAGTGCCCATCTTCGTAAAGGCCAGGAGAATTTCAGTCATGAACCAAGACGAGGTCAGGCGAACACTGTAATCACGGCCGAACCTGGTGAAAAGTAATCAGCGTGTCACAAAGCGAATGTTGGCAGCAATCGCAGGGTTCAGCGTTTTGTTTGCATATACACATACGCAAAGTCGCCTTTATTATCACACAAAGCCTACAATTTATCGCGGTCATATATGTGTTGTTTCCAGTATGCTTATGCCTTCCATACGAACGTAACTAGTCGCCAAATAGGCGAGTACTAATGGAATTTGCATGCGCCAATTTGCCCATCCGCTAAGCAAACAGTTCGCTTACGAATGGGCCAGAGCCTTTCGAGCAATTGATCGCTGACTCGATAGGTTATTAGAGCGTACATTAAAAAGTGTCCTAGCAATTTGCATTTGGTAAGTTGACGTAGAGCAAGGTTATTGTTTGCGTGAGAAGTGGGTCTATACTAGGGACAACATCAGCTAACACGTGAGTCATGGGATATTTGGTTACGGCAACGAGATCAAACCTCTATGCTCCCGGTGGTGATTCCAAGTAGAGAATCGGTTGAAGATATTCAAACAGTGAAGGTCCAACACCCAAGTTCTCTTGACTTTTTTTAACTACAGGGAATCATCTTCTACAATTGTTTGCCACCTGGTTCTACGGCTAATAAGGAATTCTAAGAAGATTGCGCACGAGCATCCGACCCAAGAGGCCTGAACTCTGGGCAAAAAAACGTTTGTATCCAATCCTCTATCATCAATACCGACAATGCACCGGGCACACAGTTACTAATTTATTAGTGATTTATTATTCGATGAAAAAATCGATTTCTATGCCCCAATTTCTGTACTCGCCAGACCTGGCTCCGTGTGACTTTTTCTGTTCCCACGAATAAAACTATTTTTAGGGGATGACGTTTCAGGGAGTAGAGGAGATAAATAAAAATTCACAGAAGCAATTCCACTTAATTTCGAAAGACGCGTTTAAAAAATGTTCGAGAAGTGGTAATGAATGCGAGGTAAGTGCATTGCAGAGTGCTGGAGCTACTTCAATGGGAGCAAAAACACTTTCGAAGAATAAATACATATGATTTGTTTATAAATATATATTAGAACTTTAAGATATGCCATAGTATATTGTATCTCTATATATATAGCTATGTGAGCCGTAAAGACACACTCATTTTGCAAGTGAACCTCCCTTATAGAAGCCTCCCGTAGAAGCTAAAGTTTTAAGCACTTTTTAAAATCGCAAACCGATAGCCCGCTTTGCTTAGTACGTCTTGATTTTAAAATCTACGAAAAAAAGCTAAATGGAGCCTAAACTCAACACGCGTAAATTACACCGTTCTGTGAAGATTGCTTCACCTCTATCAAGAACCTGTTTTTAGGTTAAAACAAAGTTAGATTAAAAGGCAAAACTCTCACAAAAACCGTTTTTGCGGTATCAAGCAATCCATTATTTCGAATTCTATTGTACCTATATATATATATATATATATATATATATATATATATATATATATATATATATATATATATATATATATATATATATATATATATATATATATATATATATATATATATATATATATATTTATATATATAATATTTTTTTATTTATAAGGCATTTGTGTGCGATACAATTTCTGCTATTACCCTAACGTTCTAGGTAGACGTGTTTTATTTATAATAATAATAATAAGAAGAAGAAGAAGAAGAAGAAGAAGAAGAACAATTATTTTAAATAATGCTATTAATAATAATATTGCTCTGCATCTATCCTTACATATACAGACTAGCTTCACAGACACACTTTGGAGCATTTCTTGGTTGACAATAGCTTTCCATGCATCTTTATTAACCAAACATGCGAGACATCTTGAGTCTTGCATAAACTTGCCAAATAACAGGAACAGGGTTTATTACAGGAGATTACGGCGTCGCATCTTTATTAGGACTTGTCTATTTAATTACGGGGTGTGATGCCCGACGTGATATTTGTGCACCTATTATTCCTATTTATCCGAGGATTATGCTATTATTAAGACTATCGCTACTGGAACTTGAAATAGCTATGCAGCGGTGGCGAATAAACTACACTGCTTGGAGCATAACGTTCAGAAAGACATGGTTAAGAAGAAATAAGCTAAACACATAGCTATAGTTTTTGCTGTCAAGCCTAATTATGTGTGTTAGTTGGAGTGCGTAATCACTGCATTGGTCTACTTGATTCTACCATTGAAACAAATATTCGTCTACGCTTTATTTTAAGTTAAGACCATTAGTTGGCCATGGCCCACTTCAGAGAGGGGAGGCCTGGGTTCGAGACCCAGACCGGCCACTCTTAAATTGGTTGGCATGGTTTCCAATTTAGACAAGGTAAATGCCGGAGTGGATTAAACATCAGCCATGATATGAAAAAAACCGTACACGGGCATAAGCCTTACGAAAAAAAGTAAAAGAAAATGAACTGTGCAAACGACGGTTGAAACATTTTATAAAAATTATATGCACTTCATTCAAGTTTGATAGAAATCGGTTTGGTGGTAAACCTGACATTTGCGGTACGCCTTCACATGCATAATGTGACATAGCACGTTATGCCACATGCAAAGTGTGACATAGCACGCTGATGTCGTCATTCGTAAGCGGAATTGGCTTTTCACGCTTTTAAGATATTCTCTCCAACCGTCGCACTAACGTACGCGTGAATTGATTTTCTGGCCTACGCAGAACAACGCTACTTCCTGTGCGATGCGTATGTAGCTATTGTGAACTTTGTCAGTTTAGGCTGAGTTAAACTAACAACAACCAGAAAACTCTCTGAACTAATTCATCTCTGTTTCAGTAGTTTCTTAAACACTTTATGAGGTAAAACACTGATGCAGACGCTACAACGAACGCTATTGTCCAAAGTCTAGCATCACAAGCGATTTCAAATTGTTAGACGCAGAAATATCAAAGTATTGCTGCTAAGCGCAGCGCACTGAAACGCGTTGGTGAGAAAAAAATCGACTGCACGAGATATGCCAATGCGAAACGTGACACAAATTAGTCGTTACGCACATTGCCTACGCGTCTAGAAGATCCTATGGTGGACATATATATATATATATATATATATATATATATATATATATATATATATATATATAAATATTTATATATATATGTATATATATTATATATATATATATATATATCTTTAAATAATACACAAATCCCTTTTCCAATAAGAGGGGCATATATATATATATATATATATATATATATATATCTATACGTGTGAGATACGCTTCTATTGCATGCTGGCAGTTCTAAGCCCTAGGAGCTGCATGGCCAGAGCGTGTTGACCCGAATTTAGCCTTGTGTGCCATCAACGTGATGGCTGTCGTAGTGATTGAGGTTGCTGTGGTTGTTGTTATTGTTGCTGCTATTGTTGCTATTGTTGTCGTCGTCGTTGTCGTCGGCGGCGCCAAGGTCTTCGAACGGCCTATCATTGAGTGATTTACAGGTCTTCACGATGCACAGCCGTGTCTCGTTGCGCATAGCGCACTGCGCATTGTGATTGGACATCCGCCACGACAGGCCCTGCCCACAGGGCGAAGAACACTCCGTCCACTCGGTTGCCTGACGTACGCAGCCTGGAACACCGGCCATTTTGAGGTTCGTGTTGTCACATATCCACTCCCGGCAGCAGTCCCCTGCGGTCAGAAAACCAGTTCAGAAGCCCGATAAGGACGCATATTGGACGACGAACGCTTCCTTAACGCCTTCCTGGCGTCCGACGAACGCAAGGACCTTCTTCCTTCGGACCTTCGTGCGTCCGACGAATGCGAGAAGCAGGAGTATAAGAGAACACAAAACAGCTACAGGCCGCACATTTGAACACATCGCACAATTCTATCGTATGTTGTATATACATCGGATGTATATATGTTGAGTCGCAAATCGAATACGTACTTCGTAATATCTGCCTTGACAAACAGGTCTAGTTGTGTAGGCAGACTCCAGTTCTGGTGAAATATGTCTATTAACTAACAGCGCAAGAGGTTCTATGGCGCATATGGGTTCGAGAAAACTGCATTGACCGAAATAAGGTTTGATCAATTCTGTTGTATCAAGTTGCCTGCTCTGGTAGATAAAGTAAAATATTTTGAAGAGGTACTTCTAATATTGTCTGACGGAGAAGTTTGTTTAATTGGGTTATAAGATGTTACATCACCCAGAATTGTCTTTCTACACGCGCGCTAGTTATTGGCGCCATGGCGCTTTAACATACAAAAAACACAATGTCGGCATTGTTGGGCGTCGCTTGGCACATACGACGGGTAATCCCTCGAGCAGGAGCCTTTCTATTACGGCGTGTTTCCATTGATTTAGAGTGCGTCAATACAGTTACAATCTTGGGAACAATGCGTGAGTACAACGAGTCAGGCCTGCAGACATTGCAAGCCCTAGCGGATAACAGATACCAGGACGCGGGAGTAGGGGACATAAACACACAAAGGGATAGGGAACAATTGTTAGCCTCACACAGAGTTCCTAAAAAAGATAAAGCTTAATATAGGGTAAAAACACAAAATGGTCAAGTTGTCTGAACGTTATTGCGTTACGTCAGTCAGCATCCGCTGACTTTAGAACGGCTCTGCGCGGAGGACGACAAGCGCCCGGGCGGGGTGATACACCGTTTAAGCGGAATAAATTGCTAGTTTGTGTCGCTATCGTTATTGACTCGCTAACGTTCTTTTATGGCTGGCGGCTGACTATGCAGCCTATCTTGATGAGTATTTCCACATTTGACTGGTGGCAACAGGTAAGTTGTAGAAATACTCATCAAGCGGGTATTCCCACGAATTCTGCCCCACTCGCGTCCGAGGCCGTGGGTTCTCCTGGTATTTGAACTAAGCAGCTGATTCTCGTAGCTAGCAATCTTTTGAACCCCTTTTTTGGAGCGAAAATATTATCATTCTTCTTTAAGCTGCGGGTAGATCTCCACATGCAACGTTAACATGGCACCTTTATTCGGATCTGCTTTTTGTCTTGCCAGCATGATTGAATCCGCCTGTTTTTTGCTGGTATAACGCATGCCGTATAACATAACGCGTACCGTGCTTGCATGTCGACGTACATAACAGGTTCCACCTGTTATGCATTGGCACTGCAAAGGAACTCCATGTTAAACGATACAGCACACCACCAATAGGATACAAGTGCATCGACATCAGCAGTAAGAGGAATGCAATTAATAGTAGTAGTAGTAGTTCTGTAACAATAGTTCGTCACTGAAGTAATACCACAAGTATCCCGATCATGTAGGTTAGGGGGTCACCAGGTTTTTAGTGTGTTTGAGAGTCCCACGCTACCCAGAACAAAGGGTGTGCGTTATGCATTTTGGTTGCTGGCCCCTGTAAAAAAAAACTAGTTCGTAACAGTAGTATAATTGGTAGTCTATGTAAAGAAAATGCCTCTTACTAGCGGCCAGCTCAATAAGGCGGCAGGTCACGGTGACGTGGACGAAAACCGTTCTCCAATAGCGAGCAATAACGACAGCGGCAGAAATGATTCTTACCGGGCGCCAAGTAGACGAGACGGGAGTTAACACACTGGCCGGACGGTCGCGTAAGCTCACGCGCGCACAGGTTGGCGCAGGCCACCGTTCCGTTCTGACAGGAACACTGATGCCGACAGTCCGGGCTGAACACCGAGTTGTCCCCGTACGTCTTGCCTCGCACTACACACCCCAAACGACGCTGCGCTGCTGCAATGGTATACACACGCATATATATATATATATATATATATATATATATATATATATATATATATATATATATATACAGAATCATTCATCTTGTTATGCACTTATTTCGAGGTTTGGTAGAACTCGGCAAGAAAATAATTTTCTCTATAGAGGGAGGACGCGGAAACGTCTTGTTTAGGAGTGAGAATGAAATTTATAAAAGTCGTTATTCTGCTTTTTTTCTCCTACATAGTTGTGCGAAATCTACGTTTGCGGGAGAACCAGTTAACGCATGATGGAACCAATTACACCGGCGTGTTCGGAGGAAAATTTTGCACTCCGGAAGACACTTCACTAGCTTGCTTAGCAAAAAGCCAATACACAGGTTGAGAAAAGTCATAAAAAGCCAATAGTTGTTATGTCTTACGTTAACGCTTTTTCGTGAAAAATCGTAAAATTTTTACATTGCGACCACAACTGTATGTCCAAAAGACCACTCTCACACAATGGCAAATTTAATGCCCACCACTTTCGTACCAAAGTGATGATGCTGCGTTACGTAGTTGTCAAGTCACTAAGCTTTTTCGATAGCCATATCGAAAGCGAAGGCATGCATATTTCCATAGGGCGTATAAGAAAGTAAGGTACATATTTTGAGGTTTGGTAGAACTCAGCAAGAGAATCATTTTTCCTAGTTGAAGGAGGGGGCGGAAACGTCTTGGCAAATTTTTACGGTTCTGAACGTGAAAACTTGCACGTAAAAAATAACAACTATGACTGTCGAAAACGCTTAGTGACTTGACAACTACGTAACGCAGCACCATCACCTTGGTACGAAAATGAGGGGCATTCAATTTGCTATTGCGTGAGAGTGGTCTTTTGGACGTACATTTTTGGTCGCAATGGAAAAATTTTACGATTTTTCATGAAAACGCGTTAACGTAAAATATCGACTTTTCGTGACTTTCCTTAATCTGGGTATTCGCTTTATTTGCTACGCAAGCTAGTGAAGTGTCTTCCGTTGTGCAGAATTTTTCTCCGAATACGCCGGTGTAATCGGTTCCTTCATGCGTTCTCCCGTAAACGTAGATTTCGCACAACTATGTAGGAGACAAAAAGCTGAATAACTACTTTTATAAACTTTACTCTCTCTCCTAAACAAGACGTTTCCGCGTCCTCCCTCCATAGGGAAAAATTATTTTCTTGCCGAGTTCTACCAAACCTCGAAATAAGTACATAACAAGATGAATGACCCTATATATATATATAAGATTATTTATTAACTTGTACTAAGTTTTAGAGTTACATATATATATATATATATATATATATATATATATATAACAATTATTTGCGGACAATGCGACAATACCGGAAGAGCAGGTCAAACCGCACACCGATAGCGGACCTGCCCGCCCCGGTTAATCTAAGACATGCTTTCGAGACCGAGGAGACACTTATACGCTGTGTTGGTAGATTTAAAGGCAGCGTTTGACCTAGTTGAAGGCTTAGACAAAGCGAAGCTGCCAGGACAATTGTTCAGGCTACTTACTAATAGTTTGAAGCAACTTAGGATGATGCTTGACAAGGGGTAATAAGTACGGCGAAGGAGGTGACACAGGGCTAGCACAGTTTACGGTCGCCTGAGTCCGTTGCTGTTTTCTGTGCTTCTTGGAGGGCAATTCAGGCAGGCAACAATGGGTTGAGCCCGGGAGTGGGCCAGAATGGCACTGAACGCAGACATGTGGTTATTTTTGCAGTTATTTCAGGGTGGAACAGCAGCGGTGCAAATACTTTGATTGTAGTTCCCTCAAGAGCGAAGCAAGCCATGAACCAGAACCAGATGATTATGTTTATGAAAGAAAAGCGTTTGACTATAGACTGGCAAATAACTGTGACAGTCAAATTTCGACGAATAATTGTCTTACTTAAGACATACGTAAAGTTAGTGAATAAATTCACGTATTGGCTAATAGCTTATCAACAAGCGGCAGCAGTCTTCGAGGCCACGTGCAAGTAAGAATCAGGAAGGCCTCTATGGCAGCAGGAGCGGCGGTCAAAAGTAATAATGCTTTAGTAATGCAAATGCTATCAGTACAGGTGGCAGTTGCCCTTTTCGAGCTAAATATAGTGCCAAATGTCACGTCACGTCCGGATTATTACTAATCTGGAATAAGCGAGGAGGCGGGTTACGTTTGGCAGACGGAGTTAGGTTCTTCAATTAGGTAAGGGGGTTCGGCTTATCAAATGCGTGCAGGAATAGGATTGTCATGTGCCAGAAGGTGGTCCGCTACACTAACAGAAGATTACAACATAAATGGGATCTATTGAAGATAAGTGCTTTTGACGCACATATGCAGAACTAAAAGATACCAATAGGCGAGCTTGATTGTGAAATATGGGACAGCGGTCCCATATTTCACTATCAGCTTCGCCTATTTAGTATATTCCTTCTATATATAGTAGAACGCAGGCAAAAGGAGCAAAAGATAGACCGTTAACGACGGTTTACGATTTCATCACGCACTGCTCAGCAAGGAGGGCTTTATTGTGCTAGCTATGAACCCATGTGTGTATCATACATGTAATTCACACTTAATTACGTTTATATTACACACATAGGTTTAATTAAAATCCATATTCATATATGAGTATGTATACATTGTTTACATGATGCAAAGATTGTATCATTCGAGTAAACGACTTCAATGCATGCTTGCATGCAAATCTACTCCTTAGATGTACTATCCTTCGACTAAGCAATCCCTGCAACAGGTTTCCTGCGTGAAAACTATTATATTCAACGCACACATGTCACATTCATGAACGCATACTTGTCAAAAATGCGAATGCCCTCCGAATTAACAAATCTCAATATGTTTTAGGTGGTTAAGCAACATGTATGCATGTAAATGAATGTATAGACTCTCATACGCTGGTCTTTTAATAGATGTTTATTGATTACATATATAATCTGGAGAGTCTCACATCAGAGACCCACTACACAGACGTACATCTTATGCTTTCAACGATTTTAACATCCGATATGCTCACAACTTGTACATGTTTCGCTGATCATTACAATAGTTGTCCCATGCTGAATAGCATCATCAGACCGCTAGAATTGACAAAATTTCACCAGATTGGCAATTCTGCTCTTAGCCATTCGTGTTGATAGCACGTTTCCGTAATTACCAAGCTTAGCGACGGCCTTAATCCATTGTACTGTTTCTATTTCGTATTTCCTGCATCCAGTAAAGACGTGTATAGCGTCATCATATTTGCTACATTGCTCGCAGATGGGTGATGATTTTACTCTAATTTGGTTGAGCGTGCTTCCGCTTAGACCCTTGGTATCTCTCATCTTAGACGGTGAACCATAACAGCACATCTACGGGAGGCCCCGCTTAAGTCATGCAGCCCTGCAATATTTATCCCAATTCTCATATTAACACGCTTTTGTGATATGCCGTTTGCCAGTTCATCCCATCTTCGACAACTGTGTTTCCACACTTTAGCCTTGACATGACTTGGGAAAGGCGCCACCAGGCATAGGCGATCCACCTTCCTCATCTATGGAGCGTCTCTGACGACCTCGTCAGCTGCCTCGTAGAGCGTATCTGGCGACCTCGATGCTGCTGGTCATCCCGCAGCAAGCAAGTTTAGATAAATGATCGTATCCATAAAAATACACGTGCTAAAAATGATATTTTTTAAATACATTTTATCAAATCACCTGTAATTATAAAAGTCTAAAAATGTCTATTTTGAAAGAAACTTTTTCTTCATACGAGTAAATTTGAACACATTTACCTGCCGAATCAATATTTAGAAATGCCTGCTGAATAAAGGAACTAGCGCAGTAGAATAGGTAATTATGTCGAGTTTCGGCATATTCTCGCTCAAAAACGTCGTCGCCGGGCGTGGGTGCGCGGTTGAGCTGAAGTGCGTATTTCAAACTATTGTACATCAAATGTTATTTATGGCTCCACCGCAATTTGCAGAGTATGCAGATCAACTTTCTGTATCACTGTTTGGCCTTTTTGAAAAAGTATGGTGTCATTACGTTTCCTTCATTAGACACCAGACTAACGACATGTACCTAAATTACAAATTTGCTTGATCTCTTAATGTGGAGATCTTCTGAATTGCGAGCAATTTTGCCGGTTACATTTGCTTCTGCGGTGAATATCTTATATTCTTGAACGTTTTAATGCTTCTTGAAGATAAAAATAATTTGTTTAAATGAGTATCTTCTTGTCAGAGAAAAAAATTGAGCACAGTCTGCTGCTTTATGCTTAAGGGGACCCAGAGGCACTCTATCGGCCTCAGAGGGATTCTGTCTAAATTTTATGGCATAAGGCTGACACCTGATCTCCTCGTGAACAATTCAACCAAGGGTTCGCATATATTGAGTATAAGACTTAAAGCGTGCATCGAAGTATAGTAATCTCCAAACTGCATATCAAACAAGTGTTCTGGAGACCTCGCACGCTGCTCGATCGTAAACTGTCCGCTCTGCTGTGTAGAAATCGTAGGAATTAATTAGAAATAAAAAAAAAGTCTTTTACACCAGCTTACTCAATCCCAATCTCGTAAACTCTTGTTTTCGGAAAGCAAACTATGCACGTATGTTTGTAAAAACGCGTACTGGACACGTTCAGACAGCCCGCCAAACGCTTAACCTGGTTTGGCCTTACACATATACATGGCTGTACATGCATATAATCTTGTACGATATTTTGCAGTGGTGTTGGACTACCGGTTGCGATATATTCTCAAAGAAAAGTAGAATCAAGGAGGGGAATACCTCTAGAATAACGTGGTTGGTCGAAGAAAGAAGGATGAGCATCTTTCAAGAAAAAAGAAAGCTTCTACAGGTAAGCTCCTCTCTAGCGTGTGCTGAGAGGTTGTCGATGATTAGTATTGTATATACCACACCGACGTATGCTCAGGTAGGTTACAGCCGATAAGGGAGGAGCATAGGCCACGCGGGTTGTGGTCCTTTGGCGACCGGATAATGTATTCTTACTTGCCAACTAATTGTGGACGTCATCAAGAGTGTGGTGCGCTTTCATGTACTCGGTCATATCGCCGCGCTTTCTGACAACAACCTCTACACATTCGTGTTAAGATCAGTAGACACAGTAGTAGTTAATAACAGTCGAGCCCGGTGGCGTGGTGGCTTAAGTCTGCGCCAAGTCGCAACCGGAGTAGACACTAGATAGGTGCGCGGGTTCGAGCTCTACCGTTGCACATTTGTATTTATGGAGGTCCGTCTAAGAAGCAATGTGAAAAACAGTTCCGTAGACGTTAAATCTTGGCTGAGGGCTGAAATTTTTTTTGATGTAGACAACAACCTCTACAACTTTATTTATTCTTTTAGTAGTTGTAGACAACTACAATATTATTTATTCTTCTGGTAGTTGTAGAAAAAAAAGAGAGTTGTTTCAGAAACCTCAAGCAGGAAAAGGTGGTATAAAATGGACAAGTTATTTTCTTACTCATCTCTTAGTGTCTATCGCGTCATTCTATTATCTAATCGGTGTTATTAGAGCTGCATTAAGGCATCATAGTTTAAAGTACAAACGCCCGGTTGAACTTTAACGCCGTCTTGCGTACGTCACGCGACCAAGATATAGAAATGAAACATTCATCAGCGACCATGCTGCTGCCACGAAGACTGTTAGAGAAACCCTAGATATCTCAGCATGTCCGGCCGTAGGTGCATTTAAAATGTATCGCATGGCGATTCCAAGCCTGTAGGGAACGAATGGTGATCTAAAATTAGAAACAACCTCGTAAGAAATGTCTTGAAATATAGGAAGGAAAAATACTGTAATAGGGACACAATGGTATAGCCCGCCTCTAAGCTTGTGCGTAAATTTAAACTAATATTTAGTTAACATTGTTGCCGGCAGGGAGTATAGACTCAGTTTGTTCAATGTGACCTTTATTCCTTTGGGTAATCGTTTTGGTTTGGGGGCTAAACGGCCTACAAGCCCGTTTGAAAATACTCGTATGCTTATAGAAGCTCACTAGCAAGACTTGTTGTTGCTTAGAGAGAATAAGCGAGTCACTTCAGTTCAATACTTTCAAACACACGCTCCCTACAGAGCATTCGTGTTTCATACATCGCACTTGTCGATGTTATCATGCCAATATTTGTTAGACTCTTCCTCAACCACGCCCCATACAAAGGAATGCAACTGACCCAACTCTAGAATGTCCTGCTAGCCATTCTTGTCAATTAAATGGCAATTGTAAGCGGGTGCGCAGACTTGGTAAAAACGTATGGCCCATTTGACAGAGTATCGCTCTACGGTTTCACCACAGTTTGAAAAACAAGCAAATTGTATATTTTTTATTGTTTTGCTATTCCAAAAAAGTGCGTTGGCATAATGTCTGGCTCGCTAAAAGCAACACGAATGCATGTACATAGGCCGTAATTAGTTTCGCACAAAACGAAAACATATTTTCAATTGTAAGCAAACCAGCGGTAGTTCTCGTATATATATATATATATATATATATATATATATATATATATATATATATATATATATATATATATATATATATATATATATATATATTTTATATATTTACTTATCTGGGTGTCACTATAACGTCGAATGGTAGCAGTTTCCGAAGACAAATAGAAAGCAGAGTGGGAAAAGCAATCCGAGCGGTAGCAGCAATTAAGATCCCGCAAATGTTGTCAATACATACCGCCTCCGCTCTTTTTAAAATTAAAATAGAACCAATAGCAACATTCGGTATATCACTTATATGGGAAAAATTGGGAGCAGCAGAACTGCAGTTACTAGATAGAGCCAGATTCTTCTTTGTGAAACGGGTTTTGGGTTTAGCCAATTCAAGTAAGAATAGAAGAGTTCATATCTTAGAGGGGGGGAGTTTAATGACACAGGATTTACAACTTCGATGGGGCTTACCTAGGACGAAAGCGTTTGAGGCTTATACTTTGAAGTGGATGGAAAAATTGAAGGGAATCGATTTAGGAATGTATAATACGGTAGCGATGACAAGCACGGCCTGGCGAGCAGCGGGATATAAGGGCAGACATTTAACTACGGCGTTTGCAGCCCACGGGTTTCATCACGTGTTATGTAGCACGGAAGAATTCCACGATCCTCAGGAGTGTTGCAGGTGCACGAGGTGCTCTGCCCAGTGCGATAGATACCACGCCGCAGCATGTCCTGCAGTTCAGTCAATAGCTGATCTAGCAAGATGAGAGAAGACCCAATGACGTGAAGGAAGTACTAGTTGTGTCTGATGTATATGTTTATAATTTTACCCAACCTGGGTGTTAATAAACCATAAAAAAAAAAAAAAAAAAAAAAAAAAAAATATATATATATATATATATATATATATATATATATATATATATATATATATATACATATATAATATATATATATATATATATATATATATATATATTGAAGGCATGCAGCTTCATGCTTGCGAAAGTTAAACCTCCAGCCAGCAGCAAACAGTGCCGATCAAGTTTATTAGCTTTATTGGCTTTAGAGAGATGCTGCTTGACCTTTGTGAGACTGGTACCTGACTCATTCATGAACAATCCGATTAATGGAAGCACAGGCCAACTAAATGTTGGTATCTTCTTCATTTTGCATCTTTAACAGCCGTGTGCGCAGCTGAAGTGCAACAAACGATGCTTCTACTGAGGTATGTTAGACGCAAAGAGCATCGACAATAAGCATATTTTCGCTGAAATTCTAGAGACGCATGTCCTTGATACGCCATAGTTCATTTGCGTTTGAGTTCTTTAACGCACTCTGTGTCTGCAAGCAAGACTGGTGGATGAACGCACACCTGATACGATGGGCAGACTGCTTAAATTGAAGACTTGATGTATGAGTGTAAGCTTTTAGGCTGAGTGAAGCGAGAATAGAAATCATTTATTCAACAATTTAATTCAACAAGGTGCGATTGCAAACTTGCCAAAAGCACAGCTGAGGATTCGCTAAAAAATTAAAGCGTATCCTTTGCTACAGTAGAAGAAAAGTATCCTTTGCCCCCTGCTTTAGGATAAGAAAAGAGAAACACTCAACTTTGAGCCAAGCTTGCACATAAAGCGCGCAACTATTCAATAGGCAGTGAACTGGATTAGGCAGCTTGCCCCCCCCCCCCCCCCCGATGTGCGAACCGGGCTGCTGTCATGCCAGGTTGCTTCGGTTGGCGAAGAAGTCCAGACACGTAACAAAGCTTGACAGGAAAAGGGAATAGCTGTGCGCGCATCAAACCTTGGCTGACGACGGAAATGATCTGCAGACAAATAAGTGCATAAGCCAAGAGGCGAGACATAGCGTAGAGAGATAGAAATATATATATATATATATATATATATATGTATATATATATATATAGAGAGAGAGAGAGAGAGAGAGAGAAAGAGAGAGTGTGCGGAAGAGAGAGCTAGAGCGGGGAAGAGATGGAGAGAGAGAGAGAGAGCGATACGAACTGAGAGGAAAAGTGGAGAAAGCGGAAAGATCGCCACGACCAGACATCCGACATTGTCGCGCCCGGCAGCCGAGAGGAACTGCCGGAAACGTACTCATATATACGACAGACAGGTTGCATTGAGCATCGCTTAACAATGCACCAGCGTTTAGCATACTCGGACGCGCGCGTGCACGCACATCTCTGCAAGCTTTTCTCTCTCTCTCTGAAGCTCTGATTTTTCGACTGCGCTACCGAGCGCTACAGAGCTGCGTCGGCGACGTCGGCGGCCGTGCCTCTAACTTTGTTGCCGAGCGGGCGACTGTCGCGTCACTGGCGTCGATTTTGTCACCGCGTTCCTCACTTTTAAATCGTGCAGAGAATTCGCAGCAGAGTTGACTGAGCTACTCTCTACCCTCTATCGCAATCGCCGTTGTCGTTGCGACAACGACGACAACAACAACAACAACAGCAACAGCGGGGCATATACAGTCGCCCCACGAACAACAAGTGCGAAAGCCAGAAACTAAACCGGCAAAAGCTCGACTACTATACTCACGTCAGTATAACAATGTCGGCGAGGAGGGAAGGGTGATACGTATACAGGTTTGAATACTAAGTAATGTAGCAGTGTATTCGCATTGGCTGCATAGTTTTCCGTGTATATATATATATATGTGTATATATTTTGCAACAAGTTTGTTAAATAGAACTTTAGCTCAAGTTTGAAGAAAATCATAGCGACTACTGCACCCTTTTGCGTATGGTCTGCACATGCGAAACGTCCATCGTACGTCGACATGGCAATATTTTTCCCGCCATATGTATAAACAAGACTTTATAAAACAAAAACCAAAAACGCCTAGTTGTTAAAATGCACCTTGTTCTCGTATGTAAATAGTATCTATTCATTCATCCTTATATTAAACATAACGTAAGCAAACCAAAGAAGCCTTCATAACAAGTATTTAAACTCGCGATATATAAAACCATAGTCGTGGGTCATCTCCGCTAAACCCTTCTCCGTCTACATATACGTTAGTGTGGAATATTGTATATACGAGGTCAAATTAAAAAGTTCTGATGCACATTTTTTAAAGAGGAATTTATTTACCTGGTGTAAAAACTTTTTGGGGCTGGCTCTCAGCCAACATGTAACGTGTACGGGTTTTGGTGTTGCATCGATTTGTAAGACAGACCCCATAAATACAAATGTGCAACGGTATGGATCCAACTTGTGCATGTGTCTTCTTTGAGGAGCTCTCATTTTCTGTTACCAGTTAAAAATCTGCAACCGAAGTACACGGAATGCTTGTCGAACTTACGGCGAGAGTGCTCTTGTCAGATTACAGTGTTTGAGTGGTTTGAAAAGGTGGCAATTCAAAAATGGCAATTTTGAATTGAACGACGAAGCACACGAAAAGCCGCCAAAAAAATGAAAGGCACAGGATTGCAACCTCTGTTGGACGTAAATGGCACGCTAACACAAAAAGAACTCGTTGCTCAACTAAACGTGTGCCAATCAACCGTTTGCAGGTGCTTAAGGGCCATGGGGAAGCTCCTGAAGCTCGCACAGTGGGTCCCACATGAACTGAATGAAAGTCGTTTCATCCATCATCAGGATACGTCTTGAAATGTGTTCCTGGCTGATACACTGAAGGACGCCATCATCAATGTCCATCACGGCAGCTTTGTAGCAACGAGTATTTCCTCGATTCGCGCTGCTAATTAGATTTACAGAACACTTACCTGAAGAGACCTCGAGATTACACTAACGGCAATGAGTATGTTTTACTATATATACATGTGCACATAAATCTACATACGTTTTTCGGTATTTTATGGTTTTATATATCTTGTGGTATATACATGGTATATACATGTGGTATATACTTTAAACAAAGACTCGTTCCGTCCTACTCCAGTCACTTGCTCTGGGTCGCGGTCAGTGGTCACTATGGACTGTTTGGCTCCGTGCTCCTTTGGTACTAATTTGTCCGATTCCATTCAGGTTAACGGCTAATGCCTATCCTACGAAATACCTTGGTACCGCCGAACGTAATTTCCAACCAGGTATATAATCGACTGTAGACCTTGATGGCTATATCAGTGCAATTTAACAACTATACTTGCTCCTAGCCAGGGTTAAGTACGAAACGTTTTAAGATACTGTTAGCATTTTCTTTTCTAGTAAAGGGTATTGATTTGACTGCAGCAGATTAACCCAAAATGGGCCGGCCGGATTCTTCAATGATCAAAAGCTGCTTGATAGCTTGATAACACACCTGCAAATATATATATATATATATATATATATATATATATATATATATATATATATGCGTATACATACCCACATGCCTGTGTTTGTGTGCAGAATTAAGCACGTTTACTTTAAACGTATGCATTGTGCGGATATACATCGTGCATGCGTGCAAAAGACGTGTCGACAGTCTGACGAATGCATACATATGCAGGAAAGCTCCACTTCGCGACCTCGCGACGGTGGCCGCAGGCGGCAAAATAATATCGCTTTAGATGCGGGACTTACCGCGACAGATGCCGTGATCACAGACGAGCTTTCGGCGCGGATCGCACAGCTGGACGTCATCGCACTGTTCACCGTGCTGCCGCGTGCACATCTCGCAACAACTGCAGCCATCCTTTGACTTGGTGACGCCGTGCTGGCAGTTCAACCGACGCTCGGGACAGTTGCACGGATACCGACACCCCGCCGGACGCTGCAATGAGTGAACAGCACGACGAGCAGCTTGATACGGAGTGACCACGACTAAGATACATACATTTATATATATATATATATATATATATATATGTATATATATATTCATTAATTTGTGTTTATTTTATATGGTGTATACGTGTATAACGAGACAATTGTTACCTCTTACATATAAGCAAATAAAGCTGTAACTACATATATATAAAAACAAATTAAAAAAAAAAATATATATATATATATATATACTGGCTGTACAATCGTTATTTACAACACTACCGTACGTTGGTGAAAAGAAACTACTAGAAAGATGTTCCACCACACCCACTTTAGAGTCCTGACCTTGACTCCGAATGAAATCATCGAATTTGTGACACTCACTTCGAATAGAGAACACTCTTTTGAAGAAGGAAACTTCGGAAGTTTGTAGGGTCTCAAGAGTCACCGTTACTTTTTTCAAGTGAGACGGCGTTGTGCTGCTTTTTTCGAGAAATTCTGGGCAGATGTCCTATGACTCCCCGAGTAAAACACTTTTACGTAAAAGATAATCTATTAATGTAATTGTTTATTGCGATGCGGGTGAAGTTTAATTGTGGGCACATGCTACAGATACTCGGCGTCAAGATTCTAGCCATGTTGTCGCACTTGAAGTTCAGTTGGAATAGGGTTTTTATTTCTCTAAGTAAACACACTGCACACATCTGTTGTTAAGTGTACATACGGATTTCTTGTGTATTAAAATAATAAAAGATGTAAAAACAAACATAGGTTTAATTTATTTTCGAATCATGTCACTATAAACGTACACTGTAACGTAAGTACCTGTAAAGGTACGTATACATTTGGTCAAAAGCGGATGCCATCGATCTTGGCACTAGGAGTCGACCCGGCGCAGCATATCCGTTTAGAGCAATTTTTCTATGGATTTGCAGATTTGGGTTTAAGTTCTAAGAAATATATATATATATATATATATATATATATATATATATATATAATCATCATTTATTTAAGTGTAGCAAAATATACATTTGTGATGTAAGAACGTGTGCACAGCCCGCTGGGGCTTAACTCAAGGCACTAGGTCCAGGCCTGGGCTGGTCCATCTAGCCATGGTACCTCTCACCGAAGCGGCATTCCCCCTCTGAACATCTAATGACAGACGTTGCAGTAGATACTCGCCCGCCCTCTTGTCTCCTGTAGCGAGCGCCAATCTTTTCCCGACATCCTTGAGCAGTTTCGTCGTGAGCGACCCAGGCCCCCCCAATGTCTCGAATGCAAGCGGTGAGAACAAGTGTGGATAACTGATGCTTGAATGTTTTCTGCACTTGGCTGCTTCCGCTAGGGCTACCGCGTGTCCAAGGCGGGCTGCGCCCGTACCGACCATTGAGGGGGCTAAAGAGTCGGTTACGGTCGCGTCCCACACCAGCATTTGGCCCCGCTCGAAGGGAGTCAGGGTCATTCCATCAGGTCTCCTTCCATCGTCTCTGACTAAGCCAGACGGCTCCAAAATGCATGGGTAGCCTGCCGATCGAAGCCCTCTGCTAAATGTCTCGTTCAGCGCCGAGTGGCGTGCGATTCTGCCTGAACTCTGGAGACAGGAGAGTCCATGGTGACCAAGGGAGTCGACCTCGTCACCGCATCTGCACCGGTGTGGGGAGACTAGCTCAACTCCTAACCTCAACCCGACTAGTATTCGTGTAGACTCATCGTCGAGCAGGGTACCCAGCTGAGGGCTCGGGAGAGCGTGTAGCCATGCACCTGCACCGGGCGACGAAACTGCCTGTAACCTCGCTTTGCTAGCGACCGTAGTTGTTCGGTCCCACAGGCCGTTCCATCGGCCGTCGTTTGCCATTTCTGACCACGCGCGCTGAAGAGAAGGAGTCTCCGGTAGAGACCCGCAGAATGCGATGGCGTCATCGTGGGTCTGTTCAAGCGTGGCCTGGAAGTTTGCAATCGCCCGGGATATATATATATATATATATATATATATAGAACTTAGCATCAAGAGCATAGCGAAAAAATAACGGGTAACTTTGAGATCAATATTGAGCTTACTTAAGAAGCTCAATTATGTCAGGATCAGTTGTAAGGTAGCATCTCGTTTTGGCATCGAAACAAATTGAAAATAAGCACTATGGAAATATTAATTCACAGGCAGGATTCTTCAAAATCTGACGGACAGGTAACCAAAAAAAAGTCTTGATGAACGCGACAGGCGACCGAGGGTTCCGACAATAAACTATGGTTGAGTAAGACCTTTTCATCCTTTTCTTTTACAAACAGATAGAACGACGAATAGGAGTCATGTTAAGTGCGTAATCGCCAGACATAACGTGAACCACATAATGTTGGCTTGACTGCATTGTAGAAATCAGAGGCAACGAAAGTTGGCAATATACGAGATATGAAAACGCGCTTCTTAATCATCCTACCGAAGGAACAAGGCCGACGTTTCAACGCACTTGATCCAATGAGGACTGGGCGACTCTCTGTTTTACTTAGATTTATTTTCCGCTTAATCGAACCAAAGCGGTTACTTGACTTCATTTGGTATTATTTTTGCTGTTGACAGGAATTGAGACACTTTATGATGGTGAATTATATGTGACTGTGTTAATGAACGAGGATTGACAGGATAAGCCAGTCATTTCAATAAGTGTAGATTCAGGCTGTCGAAAGCCGCTGACTTCGAATATGTTGTTTGCTTTTCTGGTCTTTAAATTCACCAACTCTCTTTTTTGGTGATTGCCAGATCCGATTTGCACGCAGCAAGTTCCTATTTGACCGAAGAAAGATCATAGCTTTACTGAGGCACGAGATTTATGAGGTCAGCTATACGCATTACGACAGTAGCATGACTGCCAGCAGGGCCATTCAGTTGGCAGTGCGTATAGGCTAGCAATAACACAGCAGACGAGGCAAAGGTGCACAAACGATATGATGAAATATCGATCTGCAGTGAACAACAGGAAACTGTGCGCCTCTGCAAGAAGTTCAAGGAAATTCAGTCATGTTTGGACACGTGTGCATGCGGATGAGCACAAGGCCACTCGTAAAATACACGAGAAACTGTCAAAAACTGCAGAGAACCAGAATTCGTGACCGACACCAGCGAGGGGTAAACGCTGAACTAAAATATATATATCAAATTATTTGCAAATTATTTTTTATTTGTATATTACGTATGTTCATATAATTCTCGGTGTATGTGAAATAAACAGAATCAAATTGAATAACTGTTTTCGACGAGCTGAATTGTGCTAATAATTCTTGACTGTGACTTTGATTGTTGACAACATTGAACACTGCGAGACAGGCATTCAATTTAGTTATGATTGCATTACTTATGTTTTACAGAGATTGAATGCATAGGTTATGGTTTTTTCTCACTGGCTTCAATCCGGTTTTTAACCTATTTTTATCAGTATAGATCAAATAAGCGGGCCGAATCTCTTGTGCGCATGCGTCGATATTTCGACGAAACACGTATGTTTGGTCAACTTACTAGAGTTAAAAATTCTGCGATAAATATGTCACATTTTAAAATGTCACAAAAGTTATGGATAGATTTCTTACCGGCTTTAAATGTATACTTAAATACACATGTGACCTTTTTGATTTCCAACTCTACTAGAATAGCTGTTAACGTATTTTCTCCGGTATGTCTCGAATTCATAGTATAGCTGTATGAAACAGGTTAGCCCAGCTATGTATGTCTTTCCTTAGCACAACTCTAAATTAGTGAGCAGCACCTCATCAAGGTTAGCCTAGTTGACTGCTATGGAAACAGCCAGACGAATGAAGGCAAAGCAGGTAAATCAACGGCGATCCGTCGATGTCTCCGCCACTTCGATAGGCGCCTACAAAGATTCGTCTCACACAGCATAACATTGCTTCCTGGTTCATTCCGCTGCAGCTCATAGTATGGGGAGATAAATAAAGACCGCCTTTAGCGCTCAGAAATTTAGCGTGATTAGAACGGCATTGGTATCCAGCAATCGCAGGTATTCAACTCAATCGAGCCCGGTAGCGTGGTGCTTTTGCGTGCGTCACGCGACCGAACCCGATATATAGGTGCTGCACGGGTTCGAGTCCCACCGTTGCTGGGGCTCGAACCCGTGCACCTCTATGTCGTTTAAAACGTTTTTTTTTTCAGGTATTCAACTAATGTAGTCAACGTGACCGGTGATGTATCGACGGACATCCGACAAAACGACATCCACTGGAACAGGAGACAGTCACCGGAACAACGGCCGTTGTCGCGTAACATATATCTTGTTACTTTTATCGTGGAAAACTTTCTCAAAGTAGAAGATTTATCAAAGCTTCTTTCGTGCTTAGAGAGCAATGTGATATAAATAATGACAGATATGGCACACGTACAATTACTCAAAAGAAAAAACGCAAAGCGACCGACAGCAAACATAGTCGAATCGGTTTCGATCGGCTGGAGAGTAAAGAGGAGAGCTGAGAACTGCGCTTTCAAAGTTCCTTGAATACAATGAGCCGCGTCTAGCGCGCAGCACAGCTGAGTCTTTAAGGCAACTCGAATCCAATAAGACCAATAAAAGCAGACTGTAACAATGTAGTCAGTCTATTGGCGCCGCCCGTCTTTCCAATAGCATCAACATTAGATGTGTTAGCAGGTAATCAGTTCCTGTTCGAACTCTTTGAACCCGTCATTCGAGTGTAAGTCGAGAGTAACCTCACAACAACTAGGTGTGCGTAAGCACGTCCTTCTCTATTGAAGAAAAAAGAGCCGCCAGCCATTCAAGGGTGAACTGCGAGGCGATTTCTTGAGAGCGTCGGTCGCTGTGAAGCTTTATGCACGGGTCCGCCGAGGGCTGGACAGATCTGTGGCGTATCTCCCACTCGTTTTCTCTCACGACGAATTTGACGGTAGTTTCTTTTTCAAAATACATACAATTATAGTATCGCATTCAAACAAACAAAAAATCATTGTTTCTAGCACTAACGTTACGCGGCGTAACTCGACCGTTGAGCTATTGTTTGCAGAGTGTTCAATTAGAAAAGAAATATCCTTGCCGGATGGCTGCCAACTGGCGAAGGTTCAATCAGTCAGGCAAATAGCTTGTTTTTTGCCGTAGTCGCCATGTGGGCCAGCCCGGACGTTCGTAAGGGTCGTTTTCGTTCAAAACGGGACGAGAAGGAAGCTCAATTCGTACAGATGCTCGTGTTCGAAATGTCTCACCTGTCTTGAAGACCCACAAAAACTACCACACGCAATTGTAGGTCTTCGGGCACAACATTGACATGATAGCAAAGGCGACGAGTGCGTCTATGTGCGTGTTTACAAAAAAAACCTATTTTATGTTGTTGTTGTCGTTGTTGCTGTTGTTGTTGTTGCTGTTGTTGTTGCTGTTGTTGTTGTTGTTGTTGTTGTTGCTGTAGTTGTTGTTGTTGCTTGCCGCTGTTGTTGTTGCTTGCCGCTGTTATTGTTGCTGCTGCTGCTGTTATTCCCGTTGCTCCTACCGTTTTGTCGGTGATTTCACGTAATTGAAATGCTCCAAACCGGACAACCAATCGACGGGCCCGGACAGGCGTTCGACACGTATCAGACCACAGTGTCCAGGCAAATGCAGCCGTTGACGCGCGCGGGGCTAGTGGGGTCTGTGGGCGGCCGTCAGCCGCGCAGCAAGGTCGTGTTGTCGATGTACGGGGCGCGCTGGGCCGTCTCGTGGTTGGTATCGATAGTGTCGTCGTCAGGGAGGAGCGGGGGGTGTCAATGAGGGCCGGTCGTAACACGCCGCCGTTAGCAGAGCCCCTTATCGTCACCGAGCAGCAGTTGCTGTTATTGTTGTTTATTTTATCTTCATAAAGCACATCCGGGCGGGAGCTGGCAGCAGCGACGATGACGACGGCCGGGCCGCTATTCTAACATCTACCTATACACTCGCTAACACAAACTGCCTGACAACGGCCTGCATGCCTGCTTTCCTGCGTGAACGGCCATACACGTGTGAAGTGTAGCTGTCAACGGAGCGAGCTCGACCATTATGCAAACGGCGTCGCGGCAAAGCCACCTATGACTTGAGGGCTCTTTAGAATGCAGTGCTGCTGCTGCGGCAGCGGCGGCTGCTGGTTGTTGTTTCGTTGTTGTTACTGTTGTCGCCGTTGTTGCTGTTGTTATTGGTGTGGTGGTTGGGACCGTTACTAGTGTCGTTGTTATTATTGCTGTTGTTGTTGTTGTTGCGGTGGTTCTGCTATTACTGCATTTAGTCATTCAGGAGAACCTAGTGGCCAACCCAACACAAAAGCATAACAGCTATAGAGAACTCCCAGGATTCTGGCGGTAGCGACGACCACGATAACAACAACAATAACAAAAGCATCATCATTGTCAACAACAATAGCAATAACAACAGCATTATCATCGTCAACAACAATAACAACAGCATCATCATCATCGTCAACAACAACAACATCAAAATAACAACGACGCCTTTGCTGCTACCTGCTACAACATTACTACTAGCTATTACTACTACGACTAACACCCATTATCTGGCTCCCTTCGTGCTCCATTGAGCCGTAATGTCGAAACTTATATAGATAGAAGAGTGCGGGGGGGGGGGGGGGGATGCAAGTAATAAAGGCAGCATGCACTCTGGACCAATCTCAAGCAGCTTGCCCACAGCTGAGTCCGCCGCATTTCAACGCAGGTGCAACGTGACAGCTCCGGACCTTTTCTTAAGCGTGTATGAACGACGAATGACATTACTCGTTCCCGGACGCCAAGATTGTAGAGAACATACATGCAATAAGTAAGTGAGTATCGATTTCCGTCGTGCCGCAGGGCACGCTGCCCAGAGTCAGGCCGGGGATTGGCAGGGCACGATGCTGTACTCGTATGCGGACTGTCTGCAGACAGTCCAACACAGAACACCCCCTGTCAGCAGCAAATGAAGGACTACGTTGACTTTGTCAGACTTCGTCGTGTTGTTATCAAACAGAAAATGTCGTTTAACAATACTATAAAAGTTGGTGACACGGTAGGACAGAAGCTGACGCGATACGCTTCTGGCTATGGCTTTGCTCCCGGGTGACGCAGTCTTATCCACAACTTAAAACACCGAAAACAAGCTTTGATTATTGGTTGCTACGTGGTAACACATGTGGGCATATACTAGTTTGTATTGCCTTATCGACCCGAATTGCTACTGCTCCATATAAAAAGATGTGTCTTTTTACTCGAAGCTTTTACACCAAGTACTCTTACTTCTACTAAGTTAAAACATGTTCGCGAATAACGTGTAATAATTTAGAGCTAACCAAGGTACTAAAAATATGCACATAAAACACAAACGAAACTAAACTAGTTAAATTAAACTTTTTTAAAAAAAAATACGACAGATTGCGGCTTTTGCGACGTGCGATTACTGCAGCAAGTCGGTCTGGCGTAACAGTCGAGTAAACCAATTTCCAGCAACTAAATCTTCCTAATAAAAGATGTCAACATAACAGACCCAGTGCACCGTGATGCTGTAGATCGTGCCTTTGTCAATGAATTAGCACACGGCTCGCAGATGACAAAGACGCGCTTTAAAGTTGCAGGTGCTGTACAAGGTTGAACTGAAAGCGGCTAGGTTCACCTATTGCGGAAAACAGTCTTCTCCTGTCCGTGACCGCCCTGCACTAATAGTAGCTGGGGCTTCTTTAACATAATCTGCGGCTGTGGTAAGAAATCCGGAACGGTGAATAAGCGACTACGGTTCGAAGACAGAGAGCTGAAGGTCCAGGAGATAGTGGACGCACTGAAAGACTTCTTCTTATCTATCGGTGCTAAAAGTACATACATTCTTCCCTTTTAAGGGCCGATTGACAGTTTGCTCTTGAACCTACGGAGTTCCGAGCCTAAAGTTCGGTAGCGCTTTCACACCTCGGGAACTGCAAACTGCAGCTGACGGCGTAACAAAGATTCACTCGATAGTGGTGGAAACTCCACTCTAAAATTATTGACATTCTAGCTGTCCCTCTAGCTACCGTATCCGATAGGTCGGTGAAAACGGGCGTGTTTCCGGAATTTGTTTCCAGAATCCAAGCTCAAGACATGCTGCATAGTGACTCCGCTATGAAAAGCTTACCAACAGCTGGAAAGTCAAGTCAAAAATGCTTTTATTTGGTCAAAATGGGGACGTAATTAACAATAATATAGCCAATAGACAAATTCACAGAATGTACAACACAAAGCTTCGTTCAGTCTCGCAAATTGATGCCCCAAGCATTCGTGCTATGCGCCACGAGAACGAATTATTGACTCTCTCTGTCCTTGTGGTTTCGAGAGGAGTCGTCAAGGTATTGTTTCTAAGATAATTTAAGCGAATATTAAAAGGTGTTTTATTTGTTATCGCAACTCGAGTGTACTCTTTAAGATCGGCATTTTTATGCATTTTGGCTGCCTATAGTGTTGCTGTCTACATTACAACGCCTTTTCAGATTTAATCTTCTTAATAACCTTAGCTTTTTTTATATGGTCGCCATACTTTGCAACAATATAACTCCGTTTTGTGAAATTCTTTTGGGCGTTTTCAATTCAAAAATGAATTCAGGTTTAGAGGGGCACGATCAACTTAGGTGGCATTGTGACCTATATTATATAGTCTAAGATCGTTATTGCACTTGGTGCATGTCTTGACAGAGTAACGTATATAATGTTAAATGTTACTCGACCAAGGCGCTTCAAAAAACTAGGCTGCGTGCCAGCAGGATCGTGGTTTAGATCGTGTGTTGGAGAACGGGGATAATTTGTGGCGATGGGAGCTTTGACGTGCCACGGTAATTGCATCCACAGGCACGCCCCACTGAATTACATCCTACGGGTCATCAAGAAGTACGTGGATTGCCGCCTGATTGTCTTTGAAGACGACACTATTCTTCTATTCCATGTTTCACCCTCAATTATCTATCAATGCACATAATCTTTAATATGTAGAAACCGGTAATGAAACGGTTATACATTTATGCCAAGGATTTGATCTTGTTGTTAACTCGACGAAGACGACACTCGTTCTTTACCACACCCACAACGGGCATAAACACAGAAAGTTGAAAACAATTATTATTTCCCTTTGAGTAGGCGGCTCTGTTAAACTTTTCACCTCAAAGGCGAAATGCCTTAGCATTATGCTGCACGAGCATATGAAGCGAGACAGTCAGAACAGGCCCTTATAGATGAAATGGTTAGGGCAAATTTTCCATATTCAAACAATAACATTAGCGCGGCGCTCTTAGCTGAGCGATTCACCAACTAGCCAATGCGGTTTGCCAATACAATACCTATTAAAGACTTATTTTCTTCCTTAGGTACAAAGTACCTATTATAAAAAGTCACGCGGAAACCGAAATATATTTGCTTTAATTTAGATACACAGATAAAAGGTGGAAGTGGTCAGCAAGAAGACAAAGAAAAATCTATAAAAAACTCAGCATTCCTCTCTGCTTTGAAGAGCGTTTAACACGACCTTAGCAATATTGCTGCAAGCATGAATCCTACTTAGCCTACTCTATATTGCCAGCTCTCTGTATTGCAATATTATGTGTAAAGGGCAAGCAAGTGTCCCCTAACGAACCAACCTAAAAGTAACAAACCTATTCTTCGAGCAAACCAGCCGTTTATCAAACGGGCTCCGGTGGACGGTGATGCTCATTTTGCCGGGGGCGATTACGAACGTGTCTCACACGGGTCCTGGTTTCGACTCGACAAGAGATCCTACTGCACAAGATACAGTCGGCCCTCCAGCTTCAGACTGGCCATTAGCTGGATGAGTACGATCCTTGTCATCTCGCAGCTTTTCGATCTTATTCTTTCATACTCCCCTGACGTCTCTCTCTCTCTCTGTCTGTCTTTCTCCCCGGAGAACAAAAACGGAAAGAAACGGAAGCAAAAACGGAAACGGAGCCTTTTACAGGATACGAAAGACAGACGCAACTTTAATTGCACGTGGACTTAATAATGTGCGTATATACGTGAATGTACATCTGTATACATTTATGGACATAAAAGAGGCACAAGTATATGAAAGGTCGATTGACGGAATTATATTCAGGGGTATAAACACAGTATTTACAGTTCTCCTACTAGTGGCAAATTACAGATAAAGCCATTTTCTGGCGATCTAGCTACTACAACACAACGATCTACTTACGATCATTGTCCTTCTCGTACAGAACTTCGGCTTGTCCTGTGACGAAGTGGCTGATTGAGAGATAGACGGGTAACTAGGTCGCACTACTTCTGTGGCCGCAATAACAACTCAACCTCTTTGCAGTACCAATATTATTACTGTACATATTACAGTCTTCAAGATGGCGACGCCCGTGCGGGCGCGTTTTCTGTGCGCTCTGATGGTATTTTACATTTGTACCCAAAATTGGACCGTTAACAGACAGTACGAGTCAGTACGCGATGGTGACAACCCCTACACTCTATATAGACTATCACTGAGACCCCAACTACAGGATTCACTACTGAGCATGGTGAGTCTGTCCATTCACCCACCCCGGCACTGGCCTGTGAAGTCCCGCGCTACTAGCACTGTTGCTTTTGTGTGGGGATATCGAAACGAACCCCGGACCTCCCTGCACTACCTGCGGTGGACAAATCCTTCAGATTAGAGAACGTACTGTGTGTGAGGGTTGTAACAAACCGTTGCACACACACTGTTCCTTTCAGATACCGGAAAATAACAGCACAAACTGCAAGTCATGCTTCTGGCGAGAGGTCTCCTTGCACGTTGCCAAAAACACTACTCCAGCCAGCACCACACCGTGCAAGTGCCTAGCGGAACTTCAGGCACTCAGGAAACAAATCGACGACTTTACAAGGAAGATCCTGGGCAAAAGTAGCACAGCACTAACAACACTAAAAACAGCTGACCACCGATCCAACCAACCGACTATCAACAGATACCAACCGAAGCAGCAGCAACAGCAACAAAACGTGCAGTTACGTTCGAAGCGCGACGTGCCTACTCCATGGCGTCTCCGTTTTAATAGCAGCCAACACTACAACGTCGTCGGCACACCAAACGAAGTGCATACTCCACACAACCCTCCCTGGCACACAGTCGGAAAAGGCGGACGTAAAATGCACGTTACGACCGGCACGAACAAAATGACTCAGCTAAGAGCTGTAGAAGCACATAGCGTACCAGATCCTCCGCGTGTTAAAGCACTCTTTGTTAGCCGCGTAGAACTGTCACACTCTGCGGACGCGATCAAAGAGTATGTATGTCGAATAATAGGGGCAGACACAGAAGTGAAAGTGACAAAACTTGCTGGCATGAACCAGGAGTATTACAACAGCTATCACGTGCCGGTAGCTGCAAATAGATTCAATGAACTACTAGACCCGTCCGTCTGGCCAGACGGCATTCACTTCCGCCCGTACCGCGGCCAGTTACACCAATATAGAGTGTCCAGCGCAGTGCACGAAGTGGGTGCGAGCATTGGCGCCAAACGATACAGGGCAAGCGTGGAGGACGATCACAGTGAAAACAAAGAAATGGAGACAAATCAATGACAAAATAGCCAGCCAACACCCCAAGAACACAAAACAGCTCCATCGAAATGTCTGCTATGGAATGTCGAATCTCTCAACCAATTATATCGAACAACAGGAGAGAACATATTTAGCAAATACGACATATTGCTCTTAACGGAAACCTTCGAAACAGACCCCACGAAAACCCCCTTCCCCCACCACAAAGTATTTCACGGACTGGCAATTAAGCCGGAGGGACGAGGAAGACCAAAATGGGGCGTATGTATAGGAGTAAGAACAACGGAGAATGCCAAGCTTCTTCATAGCACTGCCAGACACATTGTACTAGAGCTCACCGATTATTACTTAATCTGTATTTATAGCCCGCCTGAAAAGGCGGTAGATCAAGTGATACAGGACATTGGCGACTGTATGGGACTTTGCACAGATGCGAATAAAAATGTAGTAATAGGTGGAGATTTTAATTGTGATTTGACAAAAGAAAGTTTTAGAAAAGTGAGTTTTAAAACAGGAATTGACGAGCTTGGACTGGCCATCCACAGTAATTATTCAGAGCCTACATATATTAGTTGGAATGGATACAGCGCGGTTGATATTATTCTCTCATCAGTGTCACAGACGACAGATACTATATTTGACATCACTATCCGCCCATCGGCTCATCGTAAACATTCTCAGATCGAGTTCAAACTGCATCGCAAACAACGTGTGGTCACGTCCCAAATTAAGCACGTCCACCGCTCACTAAACAACCACCTATTGGAACAAGCATTACAGCTAGCTGAACACAGCAACGACGTGAACGAAATTGAAAGAACAATTAAATGGTCCAGAGCTTTCTGCAGCCTATCTTCAAGCGAAAGGAGATCCAACTGACCCGAGAAACTATAGAGGCATCGCACTCACAAGCGTGCTCTATAAGATTCTAACATCGCTAATCGTTAACAGGCTGTACTCGGCCACCGAGGAGAAGGTCCCGCCGGAGCAATATGGCTTTCTACGGGGACGGTCTACGTCAGATGCGGTCTTATTTGTAGTGAAACATGTATCATATCGCCGCTCAGTGAACGAAATGACATACGCTGCTTTTATTGATTTTAAAACTGCATTCGATTGTCTTCCAAGGGACTGTCTGCTGAACACTCTACGATCAAGTTTTGACATAAAGGGAGCAACTTTTAACATTTTACATGACATTCTACCATATAACGTCATAACGATTAAAAACGGCGATCACTACGTACAAGAACCCGTAACACAAACAATCGGAGTGGCCCAAGGAGACTCAGCTAGTCCTTTCCTTTTCATTCTGTACGTGACTGGACTCTCGGATCTGCTCCGTGGTCTCAAAGCCCCACACGCTTTCTATGCAGATGACTTGGTTATCCTAGCAAAATCCCGAAATCATCTTCAGTTTTATCTCAACGAGACTGCACAATGGTGTGAACAGGACAAACTCTCGATCAACACAGATAAAACAAAGGTAATGCGTTTCAGCAGAGGATGATCATATGCTGCTAGAGATCATCGCTTGAAAATAAACGAGAGAGTGCTTGAGGTGGTCAACAGCTTCACTTACCTAAGGGTTATCCTAACCCCAAGGCCCTCATTTAGTACACATGTTGACGGAGTACGGGCAAAAGCGGCGGCCACAATCACCTTACTAGGAGATCTACGCGACGTAGACCTAAAAACAGCAATGAACTGTTTCAAAATCAAACTTCTCCCGACCATAACATATTGTCTACCCGCCATAGCACCGCATTTGACACTGAGTGATTTAAAAGTCCTAGATAGAGTGAAGTCTTGCTCCGTCAAACGCATATTGGGACTGCCTGAAAACGCATCTGCCACACTAGCCTTAGAACTGTGCCGAGAAAGAACACTCACGGAAGACTTGTTTCTCAACAAGGTCCGTTCAACTCAGAAGCATTGGACCCCTACCGAACATTCAGAGAATCAAGAAACATACAGGTTGCCATTGAAAACTACACTGATGGCCCAGCATTTTTTTCTGATAAATGGAAAGGAAGCCGCCAACGGAATCGCACAATTGTGTGCCGAACGACATGGCACGGATACCACCATTTTATGTGCATGAAGCCAAATTGTTTTACTATTGAAGAATGCGTATGTAGTTTTTGTGGACAGTCCGATATTGGGCGGTACCACATGCTTGTATGTAAGGAAATTGTTGGAACCTCCCTAACAGCCAGAGTTGATTATATAATGTCAGACCACACTGTTGTATTGTGACTGTAACTACCAATTCTATGGTGAATAAATCATGAATGAATGAATGAATGAATTACTGTACAACCTGGAACTTATCTGGCTGGTTCTGCCCTTTCCGAAGATGGCTCCTTGTGTGGCGCCGGCAGTGTAGATACTGCCGAGAAGAGCAGAAAAGTCAGCTCTCCACCAACGCACATTTAACAGTTCATCAAATTCTTGGGTTTTGCAGTCATCAGACGTTGGCAAAGTGGTGAACACATGAAGGAGCAAATGATTTTTTCTTCAAAACACAGATTTCCATTGATTATGTTCCTTATAGAGAGCTTGCGTTTGGAATGAATGTTGTGGTGTTGGGTGAAACCTGGCTTGTGGACTTGACGCCCTTTGCATAACATACGACGCTACACTAATATGTGTGCCGGTCCGGTGGAAATACAGGCCCTGGTTTTCATGGCAAACTCGTCGAAGTGTGCTCCAATGACGTTACTCCGGTTAGCCGACACTTTAATGAATATCTTCGAGTATCTTGTGACGACTGGGGATATGCTCTGTGTACTCCTGGGCGACCTCAACATTAGTATTTTGGGTGACGATGCTGTAAGTCCTAAATACTGCTCTGGACTAGCTAGCCATGACACTGAACCGGCCATCATTATTATCATTCGTCTTAATAGTCTGCGTAAAAAATTGAAATGAGCCTATTTAATAGATATGCTTGTTTGGATATGGTCGCCATATTCTGCAACAATACGTTTTTCATCTGAACGGTTTGAACTTTTTAAAAATCAATTTTGCTTTGGAAAGGCACAGCTTATTAATGAGTTGGTATTGGGTGGGAGACCGTTAACGCTACGAAATATAAAAACATGTACCTCGGTACTTTTTTTTGGCACAATTGAAGCGTGTAACTGCCTCGACCACTCTATGTTTTGTAAGATGCTTTAACAACTGAGCTGCGCACCAGTTGCGCATCAAGCAATATCTTGGCTTAGATCGTATCTTTATGGACGGAGGTCATTTGTGGCGCTAGTAGCTTTGAGGTGTGACGGGAATTGAGTCCACTAGCACGCCCCATGGCTCTGTTTTTGGACTATTTATTTTCATTATCTACATAAATTTCATCCGGCAAGGCATAGAGAAATACGTAGATTGCCGCCCAATCGCCTATGCAGATGACACCACTTTTTTGTTCCATGTCTCACACCCAATTACCTAAGAATTCACATAATCTTTAGCGCGTAAAACCGAAAAAGAAAATATCACATCTTTGCTTTAACGATATGGTCTTGTAGTTGAGCCGACACGAGCGATATTGTTCATTAAGCACATCCCACAACGGGTATCGAGACAGAAATTGAAAGAAGGTAATATTTCCCTTCGAATAGGCCTCGGACTAACCCTCTCAGCTCTAAGGCGATATGCTTTGCCATTATGCTTTACGAACGTATAAAATGGGACAGTAAGTTGAGGTCAAGCGTCTAGATTTACTACGGCGTCATGTCCTTGCTCGTTAGTTTAAGGAACACCTAGGCCTTGCGGGACCTTCTGGCGCGTGTCTACAACGCATTTCTGGAGCCAATTCTAACCTACAGAATTAGTGAATGGGGCCCATGTACTCAACGACCCTAGACAAGCTCAGAGTCGTTCAGAGTGACGCAATTAAAGCCCTAGTTGTTTTACTTTGTTGTGCGGTTTTGACCCCCGCGGTACACCAAGCTCTAGCTTCTCAGATTTGACCATCTGACATCTAAAATTAGCCCATAAGATGTAAAACAATGGAATTATTTCAGATTGTGCTTTTGCTTCGCCTTTATTCCAGTACGGTGGCCACTCTACGAGGGTGAGCTGAGGGTCCTCGAGTTCAGACTCACGCGACGACATCGTGAAGAAGCTCTCTAAGAGGCTGTTGACGGCTGCGATTATAAAAAAACTCAAAAAAAAAACAGAGACAAGGGAGCAAACTTTTCAAGTTTTTATCAAGACAACGCGATTTCTGTACAAAGGAAAGACTTGTTACCTTATTGGATTAAAGCCATGTTTACTTTAAATGTTGTAGTTCATAATTCTTTTTGGGGTATGTAGATCCTACACACTGCAAAATTACGCCATTTTTCAAATTGTTTTTGCTACAAGAAGTCATAGCCTATGTGTGCAGAACAGTATCTTGTATATAACTTGCAATTTTTTTAAAGTGGAAAACATAAGTGCGGTAATGTCGAAAACGGTGGCAGTGATTAGGCTTATCTTGCTTACGTATTCACCAAATTAACGGACAATGTACACAGAGTACGTAGATCCTAAATACTGCACAATTACGCCGTTTTTCGAATTGTTTTTGTTATAAGAAGTCATAGCCTATGCGTGCAGAACAGTGTCTTATATATAACATTGCTATGAGCAACTTTTCATATTCAAACAGAAATGCCTACGGGCGGTGATATCGAAAACGGCGACAGTGAATTGATCCATTTTGCCTAAGTACTGTGTTCACCAAATGAGCTGATAATGTATACAGATAATTATATATTAAGTATATAGATAAACGACCTTACATAGAGTACATTACTTCATATAAAAGACAAAGAGTACAGTTGATACCATTTAGTTAGCAAAGAATAGAAGTGAACTAGCATTTCTCTCTGCCGTAGAGAACACCCGATCAGACCTTGGCAGTATCGCTATCCAAGAATAATTGTATCCTACTCTATATTGCTAGCTTTCTGTTCATCTCAAATGCAATGTAAGGGCAAGCAAACCTACGAGCCTAACGAGCCAGCCGAAAAGCAACAAGTGTATTCTCGAGACCTACCCGGCGTTCTTCAAACGGGCTCCGGTTGACGGTGATGTTCATTTTGCCGGTGGCGATCACGAACGTGCCCCGCGCGGGATCCTGGTTTGGACTCGGCAGAAGATCCCACTGCGCAAGGCACAGTTGGCCCAACTCCAGACTGACCATTAGCTGGATGAGTACGATCCTACTCATCTCGTTGCTTTTTGATTTCCTTCTTTCTTGCTCCCCTGACGTCTTTCGCGCCCTGCCTTTCTCTTTCTGGCAGCAGAGCAACGGCAGCGAAAAGAGATCGGGACTCTATTACAGGACACTCATGACAACGGACTTAGGTGCACGCGGGTTTAGTCATATTATACATGATACGTGAACATACATCTAGACAGATGTATAGACAGAAAAAGGACAAAGGTGGTGATAAATATGGACAGGCGTTTAGAATTATACTTAGGGGTCACGACACAGTATTTACAGTTGTTCTACTAATCACACATCACAGTTGTCCATCCATAACACGGCGTTAACAGCCAGTTTCAACTCGTTTCGGCTTTAGTCTCTGTTTCGCGGAGAATCCGTCCGAAAGAGCACTTTTCCGCCGTAACTTGAATGCCTTGTGTGTTCGGTGACGCTAACACATCCAGCTAATAACGCAATCCACAAAAATCGGCCAAATTTCATACGAATTTGGGTGATGATGCGTCATGATGCGTCACACAGATGCACACCCATACGGACGGAGGGAGGGAGGGAGGAAGGCGTAGAGCTTGCAGTATACAGCACATTCGTAACTATGTAGTATCAAATTCCGCACAGTTGAATTCTTTTACTAGGCACACACGTATTGCTGAGCCTGCTGCTATCGTTCTCACTGCTTCGCGATCCCTAAACGTGTTTGTTGTTGGCGCGTTCTACGAATGCTTCCTCATCGTGAAGCATTTCGAAGTACGATGCTCTTTAATGGCGGTGACAGCGAGCGGTAGTTTTGTTTGTTCCGTTAAATGTATGTGTTTGCTTCTTTTGCGAGCTTTGCACTGCGCTATGGGTCGTCGGTCTGCAATGACTATCTCTAGCCTTGGCAACCTGCTTTACGGAACTTTAACACCAACATCAGCAGCAGCAGCAGAGGCACCAGCCGACGCCCTCGCAATTGCCCTCGTAGCTAGTCGTAACAGTGGAAGTACCTGCGCGAGCAGGGCAAATAATGTCACGATCGAGGGTCGCTATTTAATTTACTGACGCGCCCAACTAGAGAACAGCGAGCAGCAAGAACACAAATATATTGTCCCATAACAGTGCGCACAGATTCATACTGCGTGAGAAGACAACGACTGTTTTGTCTACGTCAACATCATCGTCGTCGTTGCTATTGTTGTTGTCGTTGCTATTGTTATTGTGCTGTCGTTGCTATTGTTGTTGTTGCTGTCGTTGCTGTTGTAGTTTGTTGTTGTTGTTGCTATTGTTGTTGTTGTTGTTGCTGCTGCTGCTGTTGTTGTTATCTCAATTGTCGTCGTCCTTGTTAGAGAAAAATCCGAGTTCACCAACAAAAAATCTTTCATTTAAAGACACACACACACACACTGACTTAGCCCTACCAGCAGCAGCACGCCCCTAACTGCCCCGCTATTGCTTAATAGGCCAGCTATGATTGTGGTCGCATCAGTAGCAATGATCTCTTCCGAGGCTCGACGAGGTTCATCGGGTCTGGTGTACCGCTGTGTACATTTAGTATATCGTCCTAACATTACGGCTGCCGTCAACCCCTTCCCCCACTACTGCTGCTGCTGCCGCTGCTATGTTCCTATGTTGCCAAGCATGGCGCCATACCAGCGAGCATAGCGCCTCATGCTGTCGTCCCCATTCCTTAATGGTTTGCCGATCAACGTATCAATCGTATAGATCAACGTATGGATCTGGCCGCCAATATATATGCGGTGGTGATTGTGTTAGTGACGATAGTGGTGGTGGTGGTGGTGGTAGTGGTGATGGTGGGGGTTGTGGTAGGGGGGTGGTGATGGTGATGCTGATGATGATGATGCCGCAGTTGTTGTTCCTGTCCCTCGCCAACCACTGGCCACGGCTTGCTACGGATCGCTACATGACACTGGTGATCGACCTCAGCTCCTGATCGCCTCCGGCACATTGGGCATGGCCAGCCGATCTCCTGTGTCTATTAGGCGGCTCGAGAAACCATTCCATTGGCCTCTTCCTAATTAGCCATACCTATTGGGATGGTGGACAGACAGACAGACAGAGAGAAGGTGTATGGGTGACCCGATGATCGGTGGGCAGTTGGCGAATCACAAGCGTCTAACAGCAGTGGTTGGTGATGGTTTATTGCTCATACGACTTGTACGATTGTTACGGCAGTCAATGATTGATAATGATGATGATGGTGGTGCTGCTGCTGCTGCGGCTTCTAGCTACCACCATAAGACTCAACGCGTCGTCCGTCATAGCGTTCATACACGCGGCAGGCATCGAGCGGCCCGCGAGCGACCCAGCGACTCAACGAAGGATCCGAGCGATCGAGGGATGGATCGGAACCAGACGACGGGTCATGACGTTGAAGCTATGGGCGGCGAGCAATGTCAGTCTGGCAGCAAGATGCCGATCCACCAAGGTGGAACAGTCAAATTGTCGAAATTGTTTGTCGAGAAAATGTCGAATGTATGGCAAATACATTTGTTGTGTTTGTCGCGACTGCCTCTACCAATCAACTCTGCCAATTTCACCTTGCTGTACCTCAGCAGGAGGTGCCTGCTCTCGGTGGACGGATTGACAGACAGACAAACAACAAAGTTGGACCTTCTATCGGCGATTGTTCTACACGGGTTCGGCTTTTGTATGGCGTGTAAGGACATAAAATCGTTTGCAGGCATAATATATATATATATTTTTTTTTTGGAAGATGCTCATACAAATTTTATTTAACTCATAACAGGGTGAAAAAAATTTGTCCCCCTATATATATGCTGTAACCCTACAATTAAATAATACATTATATAAAAATAAATTATATATATATATATATATATATATATATATATATATATATATATATATATATATATATATATATATATACTCCGTTGTCTTTTATTGGCCCTTTTTCCAATCAGCAGCATCGTTTCTAAGCGTGTGCGTGCAGTAAACGCACGTATGCGCCTAGAAGAGGTTTTGAGGAGCTCTCGAATCCGGCTTGACGGGCTTTTGCTTTTTGTGGAAACGTTTTCCTCTGGCTGGGCCATGGAAGAGCTCTTAGCAAACTCGAGGACATTGGGCGTACTCTCCTCGAGCCCTAAATTGCTAACGAGTGTGACGTTTCTTTTATTCATTGGCAGATATAACAAAAATATGACGAGACGGGGGTTCTAGTGCCTAATCGACAAATTGTCTTCCAGCGGATAGAATTCTTTACAACAATTGTATCCTCATCTGCCGTTAAAGTTATCTGTGTCGATAGAAAAGTCGTCCAATGTTATTCGGGCTTGCCAGCAATTGTTTTCAAGGTAACAGTCAAAACGTTAACTATTTTTTCTAAACATTGCAAACTTAAATAAAATTTCAGGAGGACATGATTTTCTTCTCATATGTTAGTAATTCACGGATAGGCAGGACAGTTTGAAGCGCCAAATACAAAATATACGTTCGAACCTTACAATTATAATTTTGAAACACTTTTATAATAAATATATTTTTTGTTTCAAATAACTTTAAATATTTGTTTAAAACAAACTAAATGTAGACCGAGCAAGATGGCTTAGTGGCAAAGCCTTTGCCTTGCATTCGGGAGGACTGGGTTCGAGACCCAGACCGGCCACTCTTAAATTGATTTGCATGGTTTCCAATTTAGATAAGGTAAATGCCGGAGTGGATTAAAAATAGCCATGACATGAAAAAACCGTACACGGGCAATTAGCCTTACGGAAAAATCTAAAAAAAAAAAAAAATTACAAATGTATGTGCTGGTTTAAACATTTTATTCTATTTACGTTACTTACTGAAATAACCCACGTATTAGTTTGCAAGCATACACTATAAATACCAAGTGAAATAGCGATATAACTGGCTCGACGTTTATTTTAAACAGTTGGAAAAAGAGCGCTGTAACGCTTGTTTACTGAGTAACCGATATGTTTGTCTTTTGCAACGAGTCGCTTGATATTGATTGATCGTCACTGTATTTACTGGTACTCAATGTATCAGTACTGAAAAGCGTCTGGCGCCCCATGTATATTTAAACGTAGTGTATCGTGGGGGGAGGACAGTGGATAACTAACTATGTGTGCACTAAATAAACATGTGTGCACTAAAGTTACAAATAGCAATTACTATATTTTGCTTAGTAGATCTTGAAACCACAAGAAACAGATTCGTTCACGGAGATGCGTCATAATAACAATGATGATCATACTTTTGTGCATATCGATAAAAGTAATACGTACTCGCAAACACACGTGTGCATACCAAATACTTGTAGATGATTTCCAAACCGTTAGTTTTTTTACAATCCGATCATGCCAGCTATTAGGATGACTAAGTTAGACTCCGCGCCAATTGGATGTGTCTGAGAATAAATTTGCATAAGTAATTATTGTTAGCTATTATAGTAACACTTAGCTATCTAAGTAAACGTAGACTCAGGTTTTTCACGTACTAAAGGTTAAACGGCCATATTTATAACACTAAACGAATTTTACCTGAAAAGCTACATTCAAGTTACGTTTGAGATATCTGTTTTTACTACGAGCGCTTTATTTTTTGCAAGTGCCAATCACGTGGCATGTTATTTAGAATCTATATGGATCGTAGATGTACCTAAGTTGAATTCGTTGTTGGCGCTGAGGTTTACTTCTTGCAGTGGTTCGCCCATGTCTTATCTTTTGTATTTGTATTGCTCGTTATTCACACTGTTGCCCAAATTATCGGCTGACTTTGGAACTGTAATTGTAGAAATAGTCCCTCCCTGAAAGATTTAAAGAAATTGGTGGCACTGTTATCGAAACTGTCGAACGTGCTAGGCTGACCAAATATGGTGTAAATTAGATATACATAGTTGTGATTCAAACGTACAAACTATTTATTGTCTGGTTAGCATAGTAATAAAAATATTATTATTATTAAATTTTTGTCCATACATATCAAGGTGAGTGCCCATAAGCACTAATAACATTATAGATAATTGGGGTGACAAGCACAACGATGTATGCGAAACGCGAGCGTTCTGTAAGGAGCGTGTGTTCCAAAGTAATAAACTGAACTGAATAATTCGCATTGCTAACTGTTCAGACCCAACAAAGAGAAGCAAGGCAGCAAACTGCAATAATTACTATAACCATCGTAGCGAACATTGTTAGTGGAACGCCTAGTTAAGAGATTAGTTTCAACCGGACGAAAACTGAGTTTCAACCGGCAGCCTAAGGCAAGCAAAATTCAAGAGTCGACCGACCGAAAAAGATACGAACAGAAGCCGAGAGTCCAGAGCATATGTGCTCAGGTCGGTGAGCGCCGTTAAAACATTGAAGACAGAAGCGGATTAGCGAACAGACAAGGTCAGAGATTTAGCGCGAATGCGTATACAAGAGCGGGAGAGCAAGAGAGATTTTTTTCGAAGTGAGGGTTAATGGGTTTGGAATGTACGAGAGAGAGAGAGAAAAGGAGTTTGAAAAGTGAAAGCATGAAAACGTTCAGGGGTGAGTAAGAGACAAGTTAGTATATAAGAGAGAGGGAAATAGCACAAGATAGGAGAGATAGGCGGTAAGTGTTGGGAGTAATCTTTTCGTCGACAGCTCGCGTTGACCCGTAGCCCCCGCTACCACCATCACTACTGCGCTGCCACCGCCCACTGGGCTCGCTAAGGACGTATCGTTTCACGACAACGACCGCAAAGATGACAGCGGCATGGCGCCGGTGCCGGCACCAGCAACAGCAGCAATTGCTGCTGCTGTGGCGGAGACGGCGACGACGACGACCTAATAAATATGATAGCCAGCCGCTACCTATTAGTTTGTCTTTGCTGCCGCTTTTGGCGGATTCTATGTACCCTGTTTCTATTCCGTCGTTTTGTGTTCCCCTGTAAATATCTTATTCCTTACCCTTTCTCCCTTTCCCCTCTCTCTCTCGCTCGCTTTGGTTCTCTCGTTCCCCACGTATTTCCCTCTTGTTGTCTCGGTTTCTCCCCATTGTTTTATCTCTATATCTTTTGTTCCCGCATTTTCTCCCCATCTCTCTCCCTCTCGCTGGTTGGCTCCACCAACTGCTCTCCTTTCCCTCTCCCTCTTTGTATTTTTATCGTTTTCTTCCCACCACCTCTCTATTTTTCCCCTCTCTCACTCTTTCCTTTCCCTTTGAATCTCACAATCTCACTTTCTTTTCCCTTTGAAGCTCACCCTTTCTTTTTCCTTTAAATCCCTTTCACAGGCACTCTCTATTTTCTCTTTCTATCTTCCCCTTCTCCATTTAGCCTCTAAAGGGTAAAACGGAAATACAGCAAGACGGCAACGACGACGGAGACGGAAACAAAGGAAGAAGAAAAAGAAGAAGACGAGAAGGAGAACGAACACGACGGATCGCAAGACGCTACCGATGTTCAACACTCAAGCCGCTGGCTAACACGCTGGCTGCCCAGCAGTGTTCGTTCACTATGAACATATCCCTCTGCCCCCCCCTGCGCCCCGCCCCGGTTACTACCATCAGCGATTACAACTCTCACAACTTGTGCTGCAATGACTACAGTGAAATGAAATCCATTCCAATCGACCACGGTCGGCCTCTCCCCGAGGGTGTGCGCGTGTCTGATCGACTCTCCTGGAGCTGCACCTTAGGCAAGTACTTCAGAGAGCGTATACTGTTACCACTACTACGACTACGACTACTACTACTACTACGATTTCGATTTCGACTCTACTACACCGGCTGCCACAACTTCTACAACTGAATACTCTTTGTGTTACTTTCTGTTATCGTATCCGCTAACTCGTATCGAGGACCCGCCGCACATCGCACCCCCGCAAGCGTCCGGGTTGGCTGGACTGACCGACGACTGCTGGTTGGTGGTGGAGGTGGGGGTAGCTGCTGCTGTTACTACCGTTGCTGCTGCACTTCTCGACAGTTTCCTTCGTTTGGCTAACGTCTCGCTGCCAACACCCCCGGGGGTCGTGGGCAGATTTTCCGATAAAGCTTTCCGCCCAACTTTGTCCAACAGACCGACCGACCGTTCGTCCATCGTTCATCCGCTCGTCCATGCCTCTGCATGCGCTATACACATGCGCCTACACACGCATACACAGTGTATAAAGTGTATGTCGTGGACAGAGACCCGCACGAAGAAGCAAAATCAGAGAAAGAGACGGGCAAAGATGGACGGTGAAAGAGAAAGGAGACGGGGCAGGAGCTCGCGAGAGCGAAAGAAAAAGGACCTTTGGTCCATGCTCAACAGAGAAACCGGCCGTGCCCTTTTACCATCAAGGAGACTCAAAGTGTCCCCGCTGCAACGTCTAAGTGTAACAAGCTGAAATCCTTAGTGTTGGTAGAAAATTAGCACCTATATTAATAGGCGTCAATTAATATTAACACTATACTGCAATTTGTAAATAAATATGTTTATGCTATGCCTGTGAATAAGTAGTACATAATATATATATATATATATATATATATATATATATATATAATAAATATATACATATACATATACATATTTGCATACGAGAGCTTCCGGAGATAGAAGACTTATGTTGCAGACGCCGTTGCGTGATTGATTTCATGAAAATCTTGTTCGCCAGGGAAAATGAAAATTGCATGCTTATGAGGGCTAGACTTGAGTTTCACTGCGCCCTTGGAACAAACTTTACGTTCTGGTGCCTCCGACTGCTTGTGCCAACACTGTATCGACATATTCACAGCGCTAGCTAGCGCGCCCGGGGTTATCCTAGTGTCGCGTGAATTATCGAGCGAATACGAGCGCCTGTTGTCCCAACAATAGAATGCTCTATTATTCTTTATGGGGGCTCAACGTGCAATTGAGGTGTTGAAAAATAAGAAGGCATTCGGGCTCGACTGCACACGGAACTAACATATAACAGCGCCGGTCCTTCCATCGCCTCTTTGGACGACACTCTGTAATGAGTGCTTCGAAGCAGGTGAAATTTTAGCAACCTAAAAACTTTTTCGGGCTTACTCTCAGCCAACATTTAGCGTCCACAGGTTTGCTTTCGCATTGCTTTGTAAGACAGACTCTTTAAATGTAAATGTGCAACGGTGGAGATCGAACCCGTGCGCCTATGTGTTTTCTCCGGTCGCAAGGGCTCGCACGCGAATGCACCACGTCACTAGGCTTGATAAAAAAAAATGTTTGCTTGACAAAAAATAAGTTATTCAGCCACCCTGTCAGGATGCTTGCTAATTGTTACCCCTTAAGGCAGATGCAACCTCATGGCAAGCCATTTCAATGAAAAGCTGCTTTTACAAGCTATTATCAAGTGAATTGAAATAAGCTGCTGTTACTGCTAACAGCTAACAGCGCAAATGTAACTGCCTATTTCAACGATCTGTATTCACTCAGGAAGAATACAGATCGTTGTATCTCTGTATACAACTCTTCAACTTGTTAATTGAAGAGTTAACAAAATTCATCAATTAATTGACTACCGCCGCAACAACGGCAACAACAACAACTATAACGACAAAAACGTTTTAAACGCGCAGAAGCAATATTTAACAAAAGCTGCACGCACGCGGGAATCCTCCATGTATGTGTATTCAAGATAGGCCAAAACAACATTGAAACAGCAGCAGCAGCGGTACGTTCACACCAAACAGAGGACGCAAGAATGCTTGGTTGGCAGTTGGAAAGGGAGTTGGACGCGTGACGAATCATGAACAACGTACAATAACTGGCACGAACAATTTGACGAATTTTAAAGTTGTCAACGTCCCTGACGTAAGACGCGCCCGAAGGACTACGCATAAAAGTGTTATTTGTGAGCTGCCTTAATTTGCTATACACATATGAGAATATGCAATGATATGTAGCACGAATTGTGTATAAAGATTTAGATGGAAAACTAACGAAGATTTCAGGGATAAACCAGGCGTATTATAATAGTTTTCATATAGATAAGTTTCATATAGAACAGCCAACAAATTTAACCAACTACAGGGCCCTGGAATGTGGTTAGCAGGGATATGCTTTCGTCTTTTTTGCGAACAACTAGAACCATTTAGATTATACGTAGCAGCGAAAACGACGACCGTAAGAACTAACCGCAGTAGACAAACCTAAGAAGAGCACGATATCACACTGAAGTCTTTGAGCAAGTAACATGAGGAGTTAAAACAGCCCACAAAACAGAATATACGCACTGATAATCAGAATAATGCATATTTAAACCGACGAAAGTGAGGTTGTGTACCAGTGCGGTCGATGTCGCATTGACCTCAGCACAGCAGCCACAGTCAATAATCAACGAGATGCATTCAACCCCCTCAACTAATCAAAAACACTAAAAAATCACGTTTAATTTGCACCGGACCAACAAGCCCAATGCACCCCCAGTACACGCCTTTAGTCGCTCACCGAACCCTCAGATAATATGACAAGCACTTCAACTCATTCAGCCAACAAGCTATATCCCAAAGCAATTCAATTTTTATGTACACGGACGCCGTTACGCAAAGCCTACCACGCACACACCATTGCTTGATGAGCAAGGGAAAGTCATAAAATACATTATATGTAGTCGCATGGATCTAAGCCAGGAGGGAGTACAACGACTCGCTGCTATCAAGTTAAACAAGAAAATAAACAAGCGTATAACATAATATAGCGGGTGACACGCGTATAACAAGGTGCTACAAAGCCATGGGTACTCCTCCCAGAACGGCCCACTCCACCAAATCCATTAATTATTGACAGCGACTGGATACTCTGTTATACGCGTCTATACGGCGGTGATCTCTTACTACCTCCGAGGGGGAATACCTTTGACTGCCAAGCATTTACAGAAAACAAGGTCGCCAACGTAATCAAATCCACAGAAAACGGTAAATTTGTGTGCCCCGACCAAATGGTGTATAAACATATCAAAACAAATACAAATAGTCTGTACCCGCCATTAACCAAACTATGCAACTCATACCTACGTAATACGTGCCCGAAGGACTACGCATCAACGTGTAATTTGTGAGCCGCCTTAATTTGTTATGTACATGTGAGAATATACAATAATATGTACCACGCCGCGGTAAAGTACCGGAATTATGGAGAAAAAGTTTTGTGCAGTCAATTTACAAATAGAAGGGTGAAGCAAGCGACCCAATCAACTAACGCTTATACGACGCCGTTACTCTGATTTACCATCCAAACAACATGGATTTCTAATAGGACGATCTACGTCGGACGCTGTTGCCTTTTTTGGACCACGTATCGAGCCGTTAGGATAGAAAAAAGAGATGACATACACCGCCTTTATCGATTTTTAACTGCATTTCACCGCGTTAGAAGAGACAACTTCCTTGAACTTCTTCGAAAACTGTTTTCTATGTAGTGAACTATGTATAATTGGATACGCGATATGCTGCAAGTGAACTTAAATATGAACAACAATTAGCTCACTATGTCGGCAGGCCAGTAGCACAGAGCACTGGACTTGTTGTTTAGGGTGATTCTCAAACCGCCCTCTTCTGCATACTGTATATGGCTGGCTTGGCGGACGCCGTCAGAAATATAAAAGCGACACACGCCGTATTTTATGCCGACGATTTTATAGCTCTGAAAAAAACGCGAAACCACGCGTAGTTTAATTCACGGGAAGCCCCAGATTACTGCCAAGGAAACGAACTGGCAACCAACATCGCCAAAACGAAGCTATCGTTTGCCGCAGTTGAACGGTGCATTAAGACTAGGGAAGTATATATACCTCTCGTCGATCACGTTTGCTATCTAGGAATAACAGTGACGCTCCGGTTTTGATTCACCAGACATATAGAATAGATTCGTAGCAAGGCTAGCACGGGCATCCTATGAAATATAGATAAGATCAAATCTGACCTTGTAAAGAGCACGTTGGCCTCGCCAAAGAACGTACCGGCGACGTTTGCACTGGAAGTATACCGCGAATGCACATTAGTAAAGCATTTAGTACTGGGCAAGATTCCGTTCAGCACACAAACGTTACAAAAAATCTACAGAGAATTTAGAGAAAATCGCAACATGGCATTAGCAGTGAGTGACTCTATGTAGTGGAGGCTGCTTTTTGCAGTGATTGATATAGGTTGTCATCATAGAGAAACAGATATATAACATGCCGAACAACATGGCATGGTTAGTGTCGCATCATGTGCTTGGAGGAAAGCTATTATGAAATCAAAGAGTGCGTACGCAATGGGTATGTAAGTATTCATTCAGTTTATTTACCATATAATTGGTAGTTACATGTTATGTAAATATTGTGGAGAAGTAAATAGCGGGCGCTACCACCTACTCAACTGTTCGTTTATTGCAACATTGTCACGTCACATTCAAGTGTTAACAGTGTTATTGGCGGGCTAAAAAATGATATATGAACGGTAGTACTATACTACCAATTTATGGTGAATAACCTTTGAGCATATGGAGCTTCCTGGCGCGCCGAGCTAAATCATCCTTTGCAAAGAAGCATGCATTACGTGCGGGACGTTTGACAATGATCGCACTATAGGAGTTTCTAGACGACGTGAAGTACTCGGCCGCCATCACTAACCACTAAGTCTTTCACGCTGTACTGGTAGACTACAGAGCAGCGTCTGATATGCCACCAGAGTGATCTTCATGAGAAACTAGCAGATGCGGGCATGGGCGCACGTGTTTTACGAACACTGATAGGTATCCTGAATGCTGACAATTGTGTTATCCTTAAAATCGGGCATTCAGGAACAGGACTTGTGCCTGCAAACGACTGACTACCCTCAGGGCGGCTATCTCAGTCCTCCCTCTCTTATATTTTCTAAGAAAGAAATTTGAGAAAGCCAACCTTTTGAAAGAGATGAAAGCAATCAGTGGGCCCCTACTGGGCTAGTGTGCGAGGCTTTAGAGAGGCTACCCGAGAAATAAGACACCTCTTGTTTTTTTTTCAATTGTATTACTTGTTTACCTTACTTACCGAATAATCCACAAATATTAAAATAATGCTAAGTTGTCCAGTGTATAGTGTACCTATGTGTGCTACTTTACAGTACATCAAATGAATAAGACGCGCATACTGCCAAAACCAGTTGTGTCAAACTCGTTGACTGGAAGCCCGTAAAGATCGACAACTGAAAAAACTTGGACTGAAGAGCTCACGCTATATGCAAATCTGTATATATAAAGCAGTATGTACATGTCCATCGAAAACTGCAGTCGTGAACGTTTATACTTAGAATCTGTTTCTCTCTGCCGACGTGCGTCAAAGGCTATTCAAAAGGACTGCAATCTTGTACTTTGCATGGATCAGTGTAGATTTGGAACCGAATAAGTACTACATGTTTTAACTGCATGCTATAAAGTGCAAGATGAATATTTAATTTTTTCTTAAGTTTCAGCCGGTCACACCATTATCTACCATTATCTAGTATGGATAGTGGACCTAATGGTTTTGCGCCCGTAAAAGCGTAAACAGCTGTTGACTTTGTACTTCTTGTTGTTGCTGTTGTGATCGTTTGGTTAGTAGTCAGTGCATTACAAGAACATTTATCTGAGTGCGTTCTTCGGTAATGTACTTAAATACATACTAGTCTAATGCTACTAAATATTTGGTCGTTCAAGCAGTAGCTAGTATATTAAGCTAGAATGTATTTTATACCCTGGGCTTTGCGTGCCGCGGAGCACGGAGAAGAATGAATATTCATTTAATCCATCAGAGCGCGTTGAACGCATTCTATCAAACACAATATATATATATATATATATATATATATATATATATATATATATATATATATATATATATATATAGTTACAGCAAAGCGGCTCTTGAAGAGAATGGCGCCTCCTGACTTCACCTCTCGTCATGGTGTCATGGCCGCCGAAGCCGCGGCGGCAGCAGCAGCAGTAGCAGCGGGATTGCCTTCCGGGATTAGTACATGTTTAAAAATCGACCATTAAAGTAAACCGACCTTGAAGTTGGCGCTGCGCCTGCACCGCCCCTGCCAACGCCCCTGCATTGACGTTGAACGCCGTCGTCAAAGGCTGAGCCGTGCGAATGGACCGCGCAGCGAGCAGAGGCGAGTAGCGGGCAAGTGCGGGCGCGCGTAGCGGGCCGCCCTTAATCAGGCCGTCGACAGCGACCCCTCAGAGGACCCTTGAGGGCTGTAGCAATAACACATTAGTTCTGCCTGCTGTAGCACAGCGGACAGCCTTCTGCAGTGCTTGTCTGTTGGCGCGCTGCCTCCGTAGCTGACGTTCGTGGCCAGGCCAGGCCAGGGCAGGACCAGGACCAGGGGCGCGCGTCTGGGCGCAGGGTATCCAGCAGTTAGTGGCGGCAGAGACGCCGACATGGGTCTATCTGTGTACGTTGTCCGTTGTAGACACGTACTTACGTAGCGCTGGATCTCTGGTTGACTGCACCTGAGAGCAGCGTGTGCCGCTCATAGCCTTCGTAGTAGTTGTAGTAGTAGGTGGCTGATGGGCACGGCAGGAGGTGGTAACATTTTCGAGCGAGTTGCCGCCCCTGCCAGCTTCTGCTGTCGGCCATCGGTACAACATCGTTACGACTCGCACAACCACGTTCCAATTAATCTATGTTCGACGCGAAACACGGGTTGGCGTATCCGGCGTACCTTATATGTAGGGTGGGCAGCCCTTATAGTCGGGCTATGCAACACAGCCACTGGTTAGTATGAACGTCAAGTTGACCGATGATAGCGCTCCCTAGAAGTCGCGAGATCTCTACGACTGTAATAGCTACACGTTGGTTGTCATACTCAAAACAAATCTGACATAACATACTTCAGACTAGTGCGAAAGTCGTGGCGGCGTCGTTTAGGAGATGAAGGAGATGGTAAGGGGGGGGGAAGGCTAAAGCGCTAGTTATAGTCGTAAGTAGTCTACTGGGGCCTCGTCGCCGGTTCGATTAATCCTGTTGTTGATCAAATTTCCTCCGAGCGGTGCAAGCGATCATCATTTAGATATTAGATGATTGAGAACCATACCGCTGAGAGTCCGCGGTCATGCTGCCACAAGGGCTGATGAGAAAACCCTAGATATGTCAACATCTCCGCCCTCGGTGCATTGAAAAGGTATCTCACGAGACGAGTTTAGGCACGATAATTGGTGTTTCTGCTTTTCTGTTTGTAACTATATATGACACCATGTACTATGTGTATGTATAGGCATGAGATGTATGTCAATAACAAATTTGCCGTCCATAAGAGATTATGGTCGGTTCTCTAAAGAAGAGTTGAAGTTTTTTTTTAATTATAGGCAAGTGCAAGACTTAATCTCATCTCAGAACTATTAAACCACGTAGCTGTTTCGTATTGTAGGACAACACGTTGACTAAGTTGGCCGTCGCTGCAATCGATATTCGATAAATACTGTACCAGTTTCATATTCCTGAAATTACATTTTTTAACAAGATCATTTATTCATTATATACACAGATATATACACACTTAGATAAATATTTCATTTCTGCAATGAAACAATACTACGGGAAAATCACAGCAGGTAATATTATCGTAACTTTCAAACGTTTGGCTTTATTTCTTTATTCTTTATGTTCCCTTGTATGTACACATGTCTTTAACACTATTTCGTGCGCGTATGCCTAAACGTTTCTGAACTGATTATGATTTAGACATACCGAATCGTTTAGGGAGGTCAATTATTCAGTACGCATTCTACTGATTTTGGAGCTTCAACCTATTTATTACAAGTTGCATAGAGGCTGCTGTGCTTCGTACAACTGGCACACTCTCTGAATTAACCTTGCAAATGTCCACCCTAAGAAAGGCCTGAAATTTACTGAGTTACGCGTCCTAATCCTATAGGCTGCTACGTTTTGCTGTTTTCACGTACGGACCGTTTTAGTCATTATTTGCAGAATTTGCTCTCTCTAGCCCGAAGACAAGTATTTGAAGAGGTTACAGATACAAAGTGTCCGATAAAACTTACAGACGATATCGTCGGACGTTTAGAGCTTAGTTAACAGCGACGGACGTCATCAGCATCAGTATATTGTGTCTGCCTGTAACTGTGCGAGGTTCAGGTATAGCGCACTATGGAGTGATTTTATGACAGGAAAGCAATTTCACTCTTCGTGTACGACCATATCTCCTGCCGAGAAAACTCCTTGGGGTGCTTGCATACGTATTGCGCAAGCACGCCTCACATTCAAATAGTTTCAACGGCCGCTTGGTGCCTGACTAGCGTGAGAGCAATTCATCTGAGAGTAATGGTTTCTGATATCGCGTTTATGCATGTTCTTCGTGCGGCCTGCGTTCCTTGATGGCAAGAGAGGGGTTCGACGGCGCAGAGTATAGTGCGAAACCGACCCAGCTGTTCCGGAAAGAGCCGGCTGTCATCTCGAAGTTGTCAGAGCTTTTCATGCTCTTGGACCCACCTCTAAGACCGTATCAGTATATATATATATATATATATATATATATATATATATATATATATATATATATATATATATATAAATATATATACATACATGCGATAAAACGGTGTACTCAGTTTGCACCGACGATACCACCCAACACGCGGCATTGGGACCACGTGCGGTAATAGGTTTGGTTATCTGCTAAACAGTGTATCCCACTGCAGCACTGTGCCGTCTGATGGGGGCGAGTAATGCTCGAGTGGTGGATTGGGCGCTTGGTAGGCTCACTTAATAGGTCTGTCGACGTAGAGATATGCTTGTGTGAGCCGGCTCATGATTTCCACCGCCTTTAGCAGCTGAATGCAGCCACTACTGAGTGCAGATCCACTTACTTCACGCCATCTTTATTTGACAGCCTCAAATATATATACGAAGTCTATTAAAAGGTACGTTACATGTTTCAAATTGTCGTGTTCAGCTCTGCTCTCTTTGTAGTTTCTTGTGCTTATAATCAGTTCGAGGCTGGGCTGAACTGAAATTGGTATTTAAAACTGAACGTTGGTAAGCGGAAAAGCACGTGTAGATTGCGAAAATTTGTCATGCAAATTGGAGCTCTGTACGGGAATGCTGGCGAGCTCTTCGTACAGTTTACGGTCTAGATAGCGCGCCGAGAGACAACTATCTACAAACCTGTGCAAAAGTTTTGCAATACAGATTTAGTGTATGATGTGCCAATGACATGGGAAGCGTACTGGCGTATTTTGCGATTGGATCCAGCGTTGTATCCATCTAAAACTCAGCTAGCGTAAGAAATCGAGCTAAACTTTGCCAACTTAACTCTTGGGATTATAAACGAAATCTTTACACGAAGGGCTCTTTCATCTCAATGGAAGTGTAAATAATCAAAACTGTTGTATGCGGACAGCAAAAAGCATTACCATTAGGCTAAGCCGTATGTGACAATCCGGAGCAGCCTCTGGTCTAAAAGAATAATCGGACACATTTTCCACCCCTCAGTGAATGTCTAGTGTTATCGCAGCATGATTCTCCATTAAATTTTGGACCATACTTGAACGAAAACGATGCAAGTAAAATCCGATTAAAACACAATAATGGAAGCAATCGGAACAATTGTACTTTTGAAGATGAGGTGCCTCAAGCGGATAATCTCCCGTAATAGGTCTTTGAGTATTAACTGGCCTTTAAAATCTTTCGATTTAACGCTGTTAGACTTGCCTCTGTTTTTTTAAAGAGAAACTAATAGCATCGTCAGAGTGATTTCAAGATTATTATAACAGAAATAAACACAAACATAAAGTGTGCCTTAATTGGGTCTGATTCAAATTTTAAAACACGCTTAACAATTAGAAAACAATTGTTGGCGCCGCACCGTACATAAACCCTCTAGAGGGTTTATGCACGGTGCGTCTATTACAGTATCTCGGCATTTCGGCGCCAGCCAGTTAAAAAAATCAGTTTATAAGTGCAGGCCCTACCTACTACGTGCGTTGTGATGGAGCGGTTCACAAATATTGTACTGGAATCATTAGGCAAGTGGCCGCTAGTGTTGGTTTCACTGCCATTACAGTACATAGCGAATTAATTGGCCGTATTCCGACCGGTTCCAGCGAGTTTAAGATCTGCAGCCTACTGTCATAATATCGAAAATAGTTCTTATAATGCAATCCATGGTTTCGCGTGATTCGTCTGATAGAGCAAGCCAAAATGCCAACGTTTAGATGTGCACACTAGCCACGTACCATCCGTGATCATATGGACGCAACGCTAAGTTTTTATTAAGCACCAAAATTAGAAAAGTGGATATCCCAGGACCCTAATTCTGCACCTCGTCCACGCTAAGGACCTAGCTGCCTCTTTGACCATTTCAAAATTTGTTTTCCGTGTCATGACCTTGCCCAGAAAATGACACATTAACCCACATCGTGTGATCGTGTGTTCTAAATCGTCAGGATTCCCGGTGTCGTATAGCACGCATATATCTATTTCGATCCACCCGACCCTGACCATGTAAAACTGGCACTGCCCATGTCCCGTGTGGATATGAGTGATAGTATGACAGTCCGCCTTGAGGGCAGTCGTATCACGCTCGCAGGCGGACATGCCGATTCTGGCCTGTCCGTAAGGCTAGGCCCGCCTATTCAAAGTTTCCTTAACGGTTCTCTTATTTTGCACGGCCACAAGAAACGCCAATCAGTTCCCTTCAGGTTGCCTCCTTACTCGTCCGTATGAGCATCTGCAGCTCCTTCCTAGCTCTTTCCTCAACGATGAAGCCGATCTGATCCGGGTCTCCCAGTACCGAGTCTGCAGGTCGTCGGCCTGGGCATGGCGACTTGCAGACTACCCAGGGTGCGGCTCGGGGCACGACCATGAGCACGGGAGAGAGACACTCTGGTACACCCCCTGAACACGGAGGGGAGGCAACCCGACACACTTCTACCAGAAGCTGCAAGACGTTGTCCTCATCCGGCTGACTGTTGAACAGGCGTTTACTGGTACTATTTACTGTACCAGTAAAACTGAAGGTGATGTACGGATGGCCACTTAGCGTTTTCTCCTCCTCCTCCTCTACATTCCAGTCTCTGAGTAGCGCGCACAATCAGGCCAATAGACACCATCTAAGCGCCCCTAACAAAGGTGGGGGCAACATCTCGTTGGTCACTAAAGACGCCGTTTCGTAACGTTCGCCATGGTGACATTCGGTTCAGAGATAAGCCACAGACAAACCCCTCGCAGGGCCACGGCTCGATCAAACATGTCACGTGCCGCCCGACGCTTGCTTACGCTGTCTGAATAATCTGGATCATTTCACGAGGGGCCTTAGAGGGCCGTTTCACGGTGACGCCAGCTGGAGCCGTAGGTATATATATATATTTATCTATAGGCGGGCCGAAATCCTAATATACTTTTATCAAAATTCTCTAACGTGCTCCTTTCTTGCAAAATAGCTTTTGCCCTCTCGTTTGTGACATTTTCACTACTTAAAATCATATGATTTGGTTTTTAACACAGAGTTTAATACAGGTTCGTTCCTTCTAGATTTTCGACCTCTTAAAAATTGCCAAACCTCATTTTCTTTAGTTTTACTACAAGATCATAAAAAAGCCTCCGCGATTTTTTTTATACCATCGACTCACGGCAGCGTGGTTTAGGGGCTAGAGCGCTAGTCGTCCGGAGTGTCGCGGACTCTACCGTTGTTGATCAAACAATCTTGGAGCGATTCTCACTGAGAATAGACAATAAACCACAATACTGAGAGTCAGCGGCCATGCTGTCACAAGAACTGTTAAGGAAACCCTGGATCTCTCAACACGTCGTGGTTCTTGGTGCATTGAAGGTATGCCTCACGGCGATTCCAAACCCGTAGACGATGCTCTAGACTTAAAAACAACCTCCTTGAAAAGGTTTTTTTACCATACAGTCAGCCTACCTTGCTAGCTAGTAATTTAACTAGCCATCCAGCTGAACGCCTTTAAGGCGAAATCGTATGTGCACCAGCCATCATCTGTCTTAGCATGGCGCCGGACCTTTGTGTAGATCTCAGCTAGGCAATGCCTAAGGCTTTTGCCCCGCCTGGGGCCCAGCGCCGACCTCTGCAGAATCTTCGCGGCTACACTTCGTCGACTTCATCTGGTCTGGCGGGTTAACCGCATGACGCCCTCTCTGGCTACGGAGGGCCGGCGCGATCAGTAAACCGGGCTATTACACCCCCCCAGTAGTTTGTAGTAATGCGAACAGCACTTCCCTGCTGGGGGGGGGGGGGGTATGACTGGTTTGTAGTGGGTTGGAGCCCCACACTACCGGCCCACGCTTGCAGTTGCAATCCTGCAGTGGTGACCGTGTGTGCGTCCTGCATTTCCCAGTTAGTCCTCCAAAAAAAAAAAAAAGCCTAAAGCTAGCCTACTATAGCTGCTCTACCTCGGGCCTACTTCCCACCGAAAGCTCTAACGTTGTCACCTAGAAGAGAGCTACAACCCATTGCTGGGGGCTCGCGATTCGTTGTCATCTTAGCTTGTCGTGTTGCTCTCGTTTCCTCTAAATATATATATATATATATATATTTACATACAACAAGCAGTTACTATCAAGCAGTTGCAAATACTATCGAAACGCCTGAAGCGAATCGGGCATGATTAGCATGTCTAGGCAGTTGCAGAAAAAAAAAATTCTATCTATATATAAACATGCATATGCAAGTTGATCGAACCGAGTGTCTGGAGCGGCAGAAGTTGTCACTGCAAGAGGCTGCACAAGTCAGTCTCCTTTGAGCGCGCCGACGAGTTAGCGTCTGCGACCCTGTGCAAAAACCAACAGCGCCAACGGCAGCGGTTGGCGGCGACGGCGGCATAAAGCAAGGGGTCAAAACAGCGGGCTCCACCGACTGGGCGGAAGGGGGCAAACGGGACTGTTGCTTATTTCTGTCCATTGACGATAAGGTTGGGTCGAGAAGTGGCAGGGTTCTTCTGCTCTCGCCGTTGCTGCTGCTGCTGCTGCTGCTGTTGCTTTTGGCGACGCTGTTGAGTGAGTGGCCCGTGGCCCGGCCACCCCAGGGGGCTCGCTCAAGGGCCGGCTTTCTGTCGAGTCGTCTGCGAGTGTTTCGGTCTTGAGTCATCATTTTCACCGCCACGCTGCTCACTAGGGTCACGACCACCTCCACCACCACCACCACCATCATCACAACGGTCATCGTTAACATCATCGTCGTGATGACGACAAGCAGCATAATCATCAACGATCATAACGATGTCTACCCGTAAGGAGGGAGATAGAGAGAGAGAGAGAGACACACACCGAGAGAGAGGGGGGAGAGAGAGAGGGAAAGGGGGGGGTGGGGAGAGAGAGAGGGAAAGGGAGGGTGGGGAGAGAGGGAGACCTAACAACTTAGGCAGACAAAGCGCCGCTAGTGCTGTTTCTTCGTCGTGGCTGTCGCCGCCGCCGCCGCCGCCGCCGACATCGTTGTTGCCTCATAATGAAGCCACTCAAGAGACGTGTTCACACAGCCGAACTAGAAGCAAGAGCACTGCTTGCCGTGGTTGTTGCTGTAGTAGTTGTAGTAGTATTAGTAGTAGTTAGTAGTAGTAGTAGTAGTTGTCCTCTAAACATACTCGGCCTAAAGTCACAGCCCGTTAGCGTAGTTAACGAGCAACAGACGGGCCCTCAGCAGCAGCGGCAGCAGCAGCAGCAACAGTAGCTAAGTGCGCTGGCGAATAGTGCGACGTAGGCGCGTAAGGAAGCCGTCGCGCGGCATTTGCATAAAGTCTCGAGCGCATGATTAAAATTAATAGTAGTCATAGTAGTAGTAGTAGTAGTAGTAGCAGTCGAGGCCGGTGGCGTGGTGGCATGCGTCTGCGCCTCGCGACCGGAGGAGACACATAGGTGCGCGGGTTTGAGCCCCACCGTTGCACCGATTTGTATTTATGGGGGTCCGTCTATAAAGCAATGCAAAAAGCAGTCCCATGGACGTTAAATCTTGGCTGAGAGTCAGCCCCGAAAAGATTTTATTTAGTAGTAGTAGCAGTGGTGTAAAAGTAGTAGCAGTAGTTACAGTAATCGTATGGGAGAAAGGCATCGCATAACGGCAATCCCAAACAACAAAAATAATTCAGTCAGCCTTATTCCTTTTCCGTGATTTGAAGACTCCAGACCTAGACAATGCATAAGCCGGGTCAATCAGTTCCTGTGGAACCCTAGATCAGCCTGTTGAGATGGAAAAAAGCACGCCGAAAACAAGGCAGAAGTGAGCAGAAAGAACAGCAAAAAAAGAGCTTTCGTTATCTGGAGCGCGCCAATAGAGTGCAGCTAGCGGTGCAACTTTTTCGCTACTATGATGAACGTGATCTTGTCATATTTATGATTGTTAAACTTCGCAACTAGACCAACAGTTGTGAGATGTGAGCGTCCGGTCGAGAGCCATCTCTGTAGCGTGTCGGACCGTATCGTGACTTGTTCTCAGTTCAGAAAGAATCGGCCCGTCGAAAAAGACTTTGTTTCTACTTTGCCAACCTCGGCCAGGCGGTCTGAGAGACGTACGGTTTGTTTGACTTCTGTTTTCGTCTAGGTGTTCACTTCTTCCTGGATTGGTGGAACCCGGTGGCGCCTGTGCATCTGCGTGCGCCTTGCGATCAAACACGAGACACACAGGTGCACGGGTTCGATCCCCGTCGTTGCACATTGATATTTCTGGGATCCGTCTAACGAAGCAATGAGAAAGCAGTCCCTTGGACGCTAAATGTTGGCTGTCAGCCCGTTTTGTAATGACTCATTTTTAAACTATTTGGCTTCATTTTCCCTGCAGCATCGTTTCAACTCTCTCTCTCTTATTCTCTCTCTCTCTCTCTCTCTCTCTCTATATATATATATATATATATATATATATATATATATATATATGCTATCATCAGTTTCTTTATTTGTAATAACACGCTGGAATTCACCATTGTCTTTAAGTGAGCGTGTAATCACTAGGAGCCCCACCTAAACTTGGTCTATTTAATAACGTCTCCTTATGGAAGTCGCGTTTCTTCGTTACACGCCAAGTGAAGATCGTCATTAAAAAAATGCTGCTAATACTACTCGATTGACCATACACTGAGTTCATGAATAACTGTGTTGGTGCCATTTGCGGACTCATAATGCCAGCAGACTGCCGCACTTGACATGCAAGCACCAGCGAAACACAAATAAGGATTGTGGAAGGGCCCCTATGGCCTACGAGACCGTGCAGCATTCAGCATTGGTGCTATAGGATGACAAGCTCTGTCATGCTGCGCAGCAAATAAGAGTTGAGCCTTGGCTCCCGCTCAAATCCAAATAAATTCCTTTGATTGACACAAGTTCTGTGGTTGTTGTTGCGCTTCGCCGCCGCCGCCACTATTAATACCATTTTTGTTATCGATTCCTAGTATCACGATGCGTGTTACATGTGCACTGTTATTATGTGGGCTATCTATGCCGGCTGTAGATGTGTCTGTTGTCGCCGTTCTCGTCATAACCTGTATTGTTGCCAATTGTTGTTGGACAATCATATTTATTGTTGTCTTTGTTGTCGATGTTGTTGTTGTCGTTGTTGTTGGTCTTGTTTTTGCTGCTGCTGTTGCTGTTATTGCTTGCGGTGGGTTTAGTAGCATGTGCTGTCATTCTGTTGCAGCTGATTACCCGTTCTCGGCCACCATTTCATCTTGTTATGGGGTGCAAAAACTTCCCCGCCGCCTCCGCAGTTATCGCCTGGCCGAGCAACATTTCTGCTACTCAACTGTCTAGCCGTTAGCAGGACCGACATGGGCGATTTTTATCGCTGCTGCTGCTGCTGTTGCCGCCGCAAACAGGACATCCGAGATACTTTGCTGAGTCTGTTTCGAGCAAAACGGCGAGCGAACACAAAGAGGGTCGGGCGGCCTGCTGAGGTTGGTCTCATAGACCGCACGACGTCATGCCAGGCCTTGTGCGCGCGGCATCTCCTTCTCTTCTCTCCCGCCCGGCGACCCCTTCTTTGAGTAATTGGTCTATCGCGTCAGTAAGGCGGACAATTTCACCGAGATTCACAGAGATGACGTGTGCAGATTCGGTGCGCTGGGACCATTTCCGTCTCTATCCTAGTCTTTTGCTGCGTTTCGTCGTCTTTTATTTCTTCTTATCTTTCGCGCAATATCTGTTTGTATACATGTAGCGTGTATGCACTTTGTACGAATGACGACGACGACGACAGTGTTACAGATGCTTGTATGTGAATGCGCGTTTATATCTCTGCCCTATATTTGTATTTGTTTGGTATGACGAGTTGTCTGAAGGATGCCGCCCTTATTGTCGCCAGATTCAAACCGCGACTCGGATCGGCAATTTGGAGGCCCGTATCAAATTTATATTTGTATGTGTGTATATATATTCGCCCTAACCGCAGCCTGTGGCAACACTTGAGTTATCTGATACTCGGCTACTAATGTCTCAGTGGGCATTGTGTTTGGCTAAGGTTTTAGGTTTGCCTATAGGCCTTTGCCCTGAAATGTGTCTCGACTCTGCCGCTATTTAATGTAGGCTGAAGCGAAGACAGCCTGTTTAACTTGCAGTGCAAAACGTTTTGTCATAGGGCCGATCTCAACCGATCCGGTCTGATACAGCCTGATATCCCGACGTCTGATATAATATACCTTAGTTAGTAGACGTTAGAAAAATCAAGGGATGTCGCAAGTGCAAAGAAAAAGAGCTGGAATATTGTTGCATCTTTCTAAGTACACACACTTCATAAGTGTTCTGCGCGAGTTAACCGAGTTTATCGCACATTGATTCAAAGATAATCCCGGGAACCAAAAATCTCTGAACAAGGCTTTGCAGGTAACTCCAGCATAAATGACCTTCACATATAACTATTTCATAAAAGCACATATGCAATTTCTAAGAGCAAAAATAAATTTACAAGTATATGTTATAATGATAAAGCTGGCAGGACATCGCCCTTCAGCATGACGTAAAAAAAGGCGCTTTTGAAAACATTAGTTTTTAAATAAAGAATTAGAATCGTTGTGTTTAGTACCTAGCCAGAACATGACTGTATTGAGGAAAGTTGTTAAAAATTAAGATCCCTGACGTCTTATATTTGGGCGTTTTCCTTAATAATTCGAAACTTTGCAAAATAAGACGCGTGCTACTTTTAAAACAATTTGAAACTTGGTGTCGTATAAGCTAAATAGTTTGCGCTGTGGACTCCGCCGGGTCTATGGGTTCTCTGGAGCTTAAGAAATCATACATGGCCTAGGGCAGAACGTAGGTACAGAGTGGCTTTTGCGGCAGGTAACTGTCTCCTGACATCGGAATTTGCGGGCTCCATAATGAGGCTGCAGGATGCTTTTCCTCAGGTAAAATTGTCGGACACCGACAAATGCAAATCGGGTAAAAGGCCACCTTAATTTGACTTTGAGTAAAATTCAATAAAGATAAAGTCAAGAATAAGTGCGGGGTCCCGGAAATGGCATGCGAAAGAAATCCTCGAAACGAGAACATGGCAACTTTAGACAACGTTTCAGAAATTGTTGGCGGCAAGGTTTTGAGAGCCTTCGAATTACCCGCATAATAGGATCTTCAATAGAGGGGATCCGTTAAGTTACAAGCATCTCAACATTTGACTAGAGAAAGGGCTACGCGAGGCCGTTACTGGGAAAGCCATAGACATTTCCTCAGGTTTCTGAGGCAAAGAGGAGGCAACGTGGCCTACGGCAGCTTCAAACACCGTTCTGTACTACTGTTGCAAAGCCCCGTCGTCGAAATCGTTGCCGAAAATCTAGCCTTCTAATGCCTGGATTCCATCAACCGGAGTGCACAACTGGTATTGGACGGCCTGTAATAACTGTGTATACCCTTTAAGCATGCAAATAAATATGTAGCAGACTGCGCACTTACTGTTACCGTCGCAATATAATATGTCAAAAAGTGCAGGCAGTCTAAAAAATGATGAGCAAGAGAAGACATTCTTAACTAACGCACATGCATCACCGCTTATCATAGATTTTAAACTGATTAACCGTAAGTTGTGTCTGGAAAGCACATCGATGGCATCACTTGTTACTAGTTCAGCAATCCAGATGATACGATGGTCACTTTCGTACGGACCTTACCAATGGAAAACCAATGAGACGACAACAAGCGATCATGTGCCCAAGTTCTTTGTTGGAACTGTTATCAGAAGAAGACAGGCAGATGTAACACAAAAAAGAAACAGTATGAGCCAAATGCTGTTGCAGGCAAATTTTTGCGTGACCGAGCGATTTATTGCTTCTAACCTTCCTCGGAATGTTTACTGTGTATAGTATTAGAAACAATGATATTCTTTATGCAAACCTTGCATGACAGCAACAAATGAGCAATTTAAAAAGAGCCAGGGTTTTGGGGCCGTCGGTAAGGAAGGGGTGGAAACGGGCCGGGCCAAAAAAAAATACTTGTAGAGAAGGTCATACTTAATAGAAGTGGTAGTAGCCGTCGGGAAGGACATACGTACATAATATGTTAGGACGCAAAGCTTTAAATTTTCAATCTAAGCGTCAGAGACGGCGATCGAGAACTAAGAGTGGCTGTGACGGCGATCGAGAACTAAGAGTGGCTGTGACGGCGAAGAATGACGCAAAGAAAAATAAAACAAAGAAGAAAGAAAAGAAGGAAAAGAAGAAAAAAAAGAAGGAAAAGAAAACAGAGCTGCTCGCTCTTGTCAGAGTTTATTCGGTTCGTACCTCTTGGCTGGTAAACTCAAGCCTCTCGATTCTTGGAGAAGCGTCAGAGGTGGGGTATAAGGGGACGTCTGTTGACTGCATCCTGACTCGCTTCTGTATCCGTATCTTGCCTAGCCAGCCTTCTCTATATGGTGGTGGCCTGAAGTCAGGGGCAGCGATATCCTCAGCTGGTACAGCGGGTTCGTTCGTCGTCCTCGTCGTCTGTGGCAGTGACGGCCGTTGTTTCTTCTGCGTGCCACTGCGGACCACTACCAGCGTCCAGTTGCCGACAGGCTGTCTACGCAACAGCTTGCTAATAAATCTCCTTTACTTTTCACTGGCCAGGCGGGCAAGTGGCAAAGCTGGCCAGGCGGAGCGAACGAGGCTGCCCCGAACAACGTCGGGCGGGCGTTGAAGTCTTGGCAGCTCTTGACCCACCCGCATCAAAACAAGCAATACGGTGCAAAGGTGGCGCTGCCCTTCGGCAAAAAAAACATCCTCGGTTCTGTCGTCCCCCCACTTCGCTCCGCCGGGAAGATGTACGTGTATACGCCGCGCCGCGTACGCCTGCTGCCAGGTGGGAACCTGGAGCGCAACCGACATAGCGGGGGCAGGTGGAAGGCGTAAAGCAAATAATCGAAGATATGGCTACTAACTGTAATCCGTAACTATAGATATAGCTAACGAAACGGGCACACGAGCTTGGAGCCGAAACAAATCAAATGGTCTTAAAAAATACGCGCGTCCCTATATATGATGTGTACAATAGTACGTTTTACGTAATATATTAGCTCATGGTTTATTAACACCCAGGTATATCGATTATAAATTGCTTCTTCCACACCACTGATTTTTCTCCCAACTTGCTAGCTCAGCTATTGGCTGGACTTCTGGACATGCTGCGGCGTGGTATCTGTTGCACTGGCCCAGGCACCTCGCGCACCTACAACACTCCTGAGAATCGTGGAATTCTTCCGTACTGCATAATACGTCATAAAACCTCTGGGCTGCAAACGCCGTAGTTAGGTGTCTACTCTTAGATACGGCTGCTTGCTAGGTCATACTTATTATCGCTACCGTTGCGTATATTCCTATGTCGATTTCCTTTAATTCCTTCGTTTGCTTCATAATGTGGGCCTCAAACGCTTGCGTCCTAGGTAAACCCCAAAGTAATTATAATTTTTGTGTCATTAGAGTGCCCTCTTTATGAATATATGAACTATTCTATTCTTACAGGAACTGTTCAACCCCAAAACCCATTTCACGAAGGAAAATCTAACTCTATTTAGTAACTGTAGATCTGCCTTCCTTAGTTTCTCCCATTTTACTTATAAAAATATGTATAGACATCTTGCAAAGCATATAACAAGACACATATCTACCTACACATATATACATAATGTGATATATATATATATATATATATATATATATATATATATATATATATATATATATATCAAAAGTATTTCTTAAAATCAGACTATGGTTAATTAGGTTTAGAAAACAGTATACTCCAACTAGACAAGATGGCAGAGAACCTACTGTCGATCGTGTTGTCGTATTGTGCAGTAAAACCCAATTAGTGAGATAACGTCTACTTCTAGTGTTTCGTGGGCGGGGAGGAGGGATTTGGTCTAATAAGCATGTTCTCTATATCTATAATGATAGGTTGTTTCTTCCACTAGGATGCCCGATGGTTGTGGCGATGGCCAACGACAAACTAAGAGTGGCATTTTATTTCTTTAATAATGACGGATTAGTGCAAATGTTTTACTTTATACCTGCCTATTGTGTGACACTATTCCAGAGATTTGTCTCCCATATCGTCGCACAGGCGCCTCCAGCCCTTGTAAACTGCTTTGAATTTCGTTCTCAGACATTCAGCGCGTCGATGCGTTCCGTAAACAGGTTTGCCGATTTTGAGCATGATGAGTATCCAGTCTTTCACGTCAAGGATATTTCTTTAGAGTCGCTGCTATTTCGTGGCTCAACTAATATTGAGTAATCTGGAGGCGCAAGATGCAGCTCGACACCGCAATCGGCTTCATAGCTGTCAAAGTGATTGTTCTAACATGTCGTTTATCTTTCAATCTCCTATAAAGCTCCGAATTTCGTTTTGGCAATATGCTGCGTGGATACGCCTCCTAGAAATTTAAAATGCGTGAATGAAGGCCACCGGAGGGGCGTTTTCATTTCTAGGTTTAGTCTACCCGACATATCTAGGTACCAGGTTCCTTAAGTAAAACATAGAACCCAGTGCTGAATATACTCTTTGTCTTTTAAATGTAGGTCCCGAGTATTAGCACAGTACGAATGGAAATTGTCTGCTTAATTTTTAGAACCAATTCTTGCAAAGCTGCACCACCGCATATATGCCGCATTAAAGTAATCATTCAATAACTACCTGAAAATGTTTGCGCGTGCCAAAACAAGTCGCACTAAACTATGTTAGTCAGAACTAGCGGTAACCTTAGAGCTAGGATAGCCAAACGAAGCATTTAGTTTAGATTTAAATCGTTGTAAAGCCGCTCAAACGACATTCTCACAATAGACCACAGTGCTTGTTGACTTCGGATAAAAGCAATATACTCGATTCCACACGAGCAGGCTTGTTCTGAAGCCAAGTAGTTGGCATATTTAGACGGACAGCAGCCCGTCTTCATGATGGGAACGCGCGATTTATGCATTGCGCGTACCGCAGCGTAACGGAGAAGTGCACTGCTAACGCAATGCAAGTCTTACCGCTCTCCTAAACCATCTCCCCCCCCCCCCCCCTGCTCACCATTATAAACAAAACAAATATGCTAGTCTAAGTGACACTATTAACGTATCATATTTTTTACGGTTTTAGGGCCACGTAATTTTGTTGTCGTCATGTCCCACGATATATATATATATATATATATACGAATGGGGATAAAGGAGCCTCGCCTAAGCGCATGCAAATCCAAACTGTGCCCGCTTATTTGGCCATCAGCCATGTTCTGGAAACAATACATATATGGTTATGATAAATTGTAGCACTGACTGACACAATTCATTTGTGTAGTATACATGTTAGATATACTACATTCAATTACAGGCTAAGCCAATAGTCAGATGAGACAATCTCAGTGTGTCCCTTTATGTCCCTAGGGTATATATATATATATTCGACTCCACACGACCAGGCTCGTTTTGAAGCCAAATAATAGTTATATTTTGAAGTACATATGAAAATTTTATGTATATCTTGCAAGTCACATTAAAGTCTAGATTAAAGACTATATATACACATAAGAAACAGAATTTACATTTAATTTTATGGTTGAAATTTAGATACGGTAGACGCGGATGGATTAGATAAAATCAACCACAAATAAAAGAAAACATGTTGAGTTGATTAAGAAGTTTTTGTCGTTTTTTTGCTCAAAGCGAGAACTCGAATTTGCAAGAGCATGAGGGTTCGTTTAATCATCAGTATAGTCTGCCTCATATTTGAATGGCATCTTGCTAATAATAGAGCCGTTTTTTCATTCATTAGTTGCAAAAGTTTAAAAAAACGTAGTCTACCTTATTTTGGACGTTTTTGAACGGCAAACATGTTTTCAGTCGAGTTGGAGAGACCGGCATAAGTGATGGTCTGAAAGCGCAAGGTCCAAATAGTATGGTGGGCGCTCACTATATGTCCAGCCTAGATCGTATATCTTTAGAGGCTTGTGTTACTTGCGTGTAGTACGTGCTGTAGAGCGCTGTCTCAATGAAGGGTGGCCTCTTTTCCTGCTCATGAGTTGTGGGCGTGTTGGGGTCCATTTTTCTTAAGCCCGTTAGAGCTATTAGCAGTAAAGATCTGTGAGGATCGTCTGGTTCTTTCGCTCCAACGTGCTCCAATTTATTGAGGAACGTGCTCACAGAGCTTCAGAGTTATACGAAGTTTTTGAGCGTCTCGACAATAGTTGCTTAGCTTAACTTTAACTTATTCCGCGAGTTGTCATGCGATAGTCTCTTTGATTTTGTTGTATTTTAAAATGCAGAACGTCCTCTTCTAACAAAGCGGGTCAACCAGATTTTAGTTCATCGTCCAAGTTGAAATCTCTACCAACGTTGGCCAACGATTTTCGGTGGATCTATTCGTTGATCAAGTCGTCCTCGAAAACGGTAGACGATATATTTCGACAAGCTATGATGACAAGCAGCGTTGGAATCGTTTCCAAAACTCGTACGGCAACACAAACCGAATTTAAACGTTTAAAGTGATCGTATGTCCGTCTCTCAGAAAGCAACTAAGCATTTGGCGAAACGAGTGGGTGCCAAAACGGCAAAAAATGTTGCGTCAAGCCAACGTCTGCGTTTAACTAAGAAAATGTTATATAACCACCCGGCATACGTAAAATAATACTTAATGTAGACGCCAAAGTCGTATAAAGACGTTAACGCTTCAGATGTCTTAGACCGCCTCTGATTATCTGTTCCATTCTGTTCGTAGTCCTACTGACTAGCGTAGCTTTCACACACTGTAGTTACCATTTTTCCAGTATCCTATACTCAAAAGTGGATTTCGCTGAAATGCAGTAAACGGATTACGATTAGGAATATTTCTATATAGGGTCTCTGTTACTGTTGATTATTAGTAATGATGTAGTTGTTTTTGTTGCGGCTAGTGCTTCTGCTGTTGCTGTCATTATTGTTGTCGTTTCTTTCTTATATTCTTGTTTTTGTTCGGATGGCACCCAAATACTTTTGTTAGGCACATTTAGCCATTTGACGAATGCCGACGCTTTCTGTCCAAACAGACTGTCAGCCCACATAAGCCTTTTGACTGGTCAAGGATGCGCACGAGAAGAGTAAATTTTGGTCACGTTTGTGACATGCGGCCAAGGTCAGTTTCCAGATGGCAGACATTCACTTTCCACTAGACACGCTAGTTTTAAGCAAGCGTATCAGAATAACAACTGTACAAGAAACCCGAGGAGATAGCCGTAACGGCATAAGACAAAACAAAGTTGTGTAAAATTGAAACGAGCGCGTTAAATGAAGAACTCGTTGTTTTAATGGTATAGGAGTGGCAGCACATGCAAATAAATAGCAGGGCTAGGGTGAATGGCAAAGCATCGTTTCGGTCAACTAATTGATTAATTACTGACAATCGTATGTATAACAATGCATTTATTGATCTTTTTGATAACCATGATAATGCTTTTTATTTGTTCGCTTCATGCACATTGTGGAAGGTGTTTCACAATGTACATGAAGCAAGTACGTTGTCTGTCAATGCGGGTAAGGAGCCGCCTTGTGTACCCAATGCCAGGCTGTGCATTGGTTGTTGAGATAATTCAATTAAGGTTGAAGACGCCGCCTACAGTACCATTCAAGAGCTTTGTTTCGGCATGGGAAAATGAAGTTGCAGAAGTCCGACGGGATGTTGGAGACCTGGATATTTTCAGTGCCTCTCACCTCTGGTCTGGTCTTCCATGTGACAATCGCGTCTATACCAGGTACATAGCTCATGGCTGTCATCACCTGGCCAGTTCGAATACAAGCTTCCACGAGGAGTACACGGAGTGCATCTGTCGACTGTGCTTTCAGGCGTGGACGAAGTTTCATGCGTCTGCCTGCCTGGCCATTATGAAGAGATCACTGCACTGCCTCTCTCGAATAACATGCCGCGAGCAGCTGACAACTGTATAATTGTCTATGTTATATGCATACTCAATGTGAGTGAAATAAACATGATGATGATGATAATAGTCTTTATTTTATGACAAACCGCATGTGTCTTTTGATACGGCCGAAGTCTTCTTCTTAATGCCCAAATTCCTCGCAACTCGAAGCAACTCAAATCACGGCTACCCTGAACGTGCGATAAAGATGTCTACGACAAAGTTCCGTAGGGGAAATGTATATGTGGAATATTCAGCGAATATTCAACACGTATTTCGTTTCGTTATCTATTTGCCATCCTTTTACATGGTAAACTAAACTGGCCACGTAACGTAGAGCAGTAAACTAGGCGCCACAAATGCCACAAGCAGTTTTTTTTTGTTTGTTTTTGCGACAGATAGTTAAGCTATTGCGTTTTTGGCTTTTTTTTTTGGCAGGTGCGAGTCAGAGGTCTTTGTTGCTGCGCTGTGTGTGCTTTATTGCATCGGCTATCCACGCCTATTCGATCGAACTCGCTGTAATTGGCCATTATGGAAATGGCATTTCGCGCCCCTACACAACGGCTGCATAAGTATTAGCTGCCTGGGGCATTTCGGCTGCACTGCATTCGGCTGCAGCAGGTTTCGCCATTGAACCTGCCAAATCGCTCCCTCCGCCTGCAGCGTCCCGAGCCGCTTGCTTCCTTCCGTTATACGGCCGATTCTGTTCAGACAGGCAGGGAGGCGCAGCTTTGGCTTTCTGCTGCGCTAACTTTTGCTCTACTTTCGCTGTCGTAGACGACAACGCACCCGTTCCACGGTCACCGCACGACGAAATTCGAGACTTAGCGAAACTCTCCTGGGGGACGAAAAAAAACCCAGCTAGTTGAAACAGGCTCAACGCTTCATAATAAGGAACACAACACCCACCGCCGGCTAGGCAAACTGGCTCGTAGAGACCAGTTCTGGAGACGGAAAAGATCTGCCGCCGTCCGACGGCGGCGAAGACGCCACCACCAAGCAGCTGAGTCGGAAGCTGCAGCAACAAGTGCAGCCACCGGTAGAGGGGCCAGGTGCCGCCGTCATCAACGCCGCACGCCTGATACGCTGTGATAGTCGAGAACGGTCGGTCCTCAATTGGGCTACTTGTTTATATATATATATATATATATATATACATATATATATATATATATAGAGGCAAGCGAGGGAGAATATTAAGAGAACAGCTTCTGTCCCTCGCGGAGTATAAAGGCAATGCTGCATGTATATATATATATATATATATATATACGGGCGATAGCCTTTTCTGCAATATGCCCTTAATTTTTACAATTGTTAAAAATGTGTAATTATGGAAACTTTGAGTAAATACTCCACTTAAATAAATTTGCCGTCTGGTGAAGACGGTCCCATAAAAAAAACGTGTATGTATGTACAAATCTATATGTACATATATACAAATACTGTGGGACAATGAGAAAACTCCTGTGCCACGTGTTCACTAAATGTGCCGCAGCAGTTGGATACAAAATTGGTTAAACACAAATGCCACGCAATGCCCTATTGAGAAGTACGGGCCCGCGCAAGAACCGACAGCCATGGAGCAACTAGACTTCCTGCACATCGCGGTTAAACAACAAGTAATATATTATTGCCAACGTAGATGAAACATAGACGATATGATACCGAATAAAGGCGGAGTTATTAACAAGGCGTATCGACAACCGTGCGCAATAATAACACGTTACAGCACGTGCGTGTTGTGAAGCTAATCATAGGGTGGGTGGTAGCGTGCATTTCGTAGCTCTCAGTAGGACATACCGCTTGATTTCATCTTAACACGGCACTTGCAACGCGCCCGAATTCTTGTCTATGTAATATAGGTAGAAAAGAAGTATTAACGTACTGATAAAGTCACATCCCTGCTTGCAAGATGCCTAACATTATACATGCAACAAAAAAAATAAAACTGCGAGCGAGGGAGAGAGATAAGGGGAGAACTAACGCGATAGGGTAGGCTCTCGGGTTTCTAACGCCTAAGTTGACGATGTGAGATCACACACATGGGATGTGATCCTGCGTAGTTGATTTTTGTATTATTCGCCCGTCTGTAACCGATCGGATTCTGGCAAAATTCTCGCTAGGACGACAAAACGAACTGATGGAGAAGGTGGTGTTAGCGTGAACAGGTCCTCAGCCGACGGCTGTTGGCTATCCAGCAGCTGGTATGAGTGCCGGCGCCGAAATACACATACAGAGAACCTTTGTAACGCGAGTGAGCCAGCCCACTGTGCGTGCGAAGATCATGCAGACCCGCAGAGAAAGGAAAAGCAACGCAAGCAGAAGAAAAACGAAGCAGAAAAGAAAATGAAGAAGAACACAAAGAAGAGGTTAAGGGGAGAGCAAGATATGAAGTAAAAATCAGGATCATGAGGAGAACGGACGACACGCATAATTAATATTCGCCATCTAGATTCGCGAGGTGCCTCCCCGTGGACATGGACGACGGCGATGGGTGCTGGCCAAGCAGATTAGAACGGCAGCCGAGCTATCTATCCGTAGTAGTAGTAGTAGTAGTAGTAGTGTAGTGTAGTGGAGCGTCTACGATTGACCTTGAGACAACGGAGCATGATCGACGACCACAATATTGGCTTTCGGCGTAGAGCGTAAGAAGAAGCTCGCTGAATGAGCTGCCGTGTAGGCGCGTGTACACCCGTACACAAGCCGTATAATACATGCACCGTACATATATCGTATACTACATGCACCGTACATATATCGTATAATACATGCACCGTGCATACATCGTATAATACATGCATTGTACATATACCGTTTAGTGACCGACCGGCCGATCTAATCAAGTAGAGCTGGCTTTTGTTGGTTGTCGAACAGCAGTCTTCTCTCGACCTCGAAAGCAGGATGTTGTTCATTTATTTGAGACTCATTCTAATTAACGAAAAAATCACTGTCGACCGAGACTGTCTAGCAAGCAGGCAGGCTGGCTGGGTGGCGATTCGGTGCTGATTGTAGGTGGCTCGTTGGCGCGCCGAGTCGGTGTTATTGGCGTGTCATGACAACCGGTCATGCCGCAAGTCCTCTAGATAGACATGCACGCTGAAAATAGGGCGGCTACCGTAAACAATGTATGTGAGCCCCTACTAGAGTATATCGGCAATGACCTACTACGAGGAGCACTCATTTCATAGGCTAGGCTAGGCCCCAGGCATTCCGCCATATTGAGGAGGTAAAACTGTGCGTGTGAACAATGGTTGGTGAGAGTATATTATTTGACGCTGCAAAGTCTAGTAGTACACCGAGGTGGTACATAGACAAACACAAAGCTCGGTGATCCTTGTCAAATAACCTTGTCCAAAAAGTCAAGCTTGGGATCAGCTCGTTCACTCTGTGCTGAATCAGTTGTTGTTCGTTTAAAATTGGCACCTGCATAGTTTATCTCGCGTGATGCGAATAAACCTTTTCCTGAAACAAGAAAAATTGCAATTGTGTGAAAACAATGCATTGATCGAGTTATTGAGTGAGGCACATGAAGGATAGCAGCTCCAAATAGACAAAAACGCGGTTTTAAATATTAACGTTTTAATCGCCAGTTGACTCCTCGAAAACGAAGCTAACCTAATGAAGTTTTTTGGATTGCGAAAATAAATCTAATTTGGCCTAAACTCAAGGCCGACCTTGCAAATTGGCAGCTGTGTATGGGTAATGTTGTAGTGACCGCTATTGGAAGCTTCATGCTTTGGCCCAGTACACATTTTATATTACTTCGGCTAAGTAAAGTATACATTTTTTCCCATACAGGCATACGTTTTTGTTTCTCGTGTTTGCGAGAGATTGCAAGCTTTTCTAATGATCAATGCACTTAGTTTATACCGTTGGTTTACAGAGTACGGTAACGTATGTAAAGGTAAGTAAAGTTTACCAAATAAAGCAGTCTGCTTCAGAACAAACTTGATTTGCCTTTGATAGCAAACTTCCAATTGCTGTTAGTGTGTTTTTCGAGATTTATGCACATGACTTAGCGTGTCCTTAAATACAAGAGGAATACAGGAAAACAAGCAACCTTTTTACTAATATGGTTTCTTTTTACAACAAGCGCAGATAGACGTTTCAAGCACTTCCTGTGGGGTGCAGGTCATCAAGCATTTTTTTGTTGAGGCTCAAGTTGTAATGTGGATTATTTACGAAATTACATCATATTTATTCTCAAGTTAACTGTTAAGGGCAAACAGCAGAAAAGCCAAGAGCATCATATACACAAGGTCAGTGCAACACGGCAAGCACGCAGGTTATTAAAACTTTCGTCATGTACACTGGCCGTACGTAAACATAAAAAAGCCGAATAGATAGATGGCTTCATTATTCGCTTGAAATGTTTACTTAAATGCACATTTGGTCCTTTTGTCCTAGGGTACTTCAAGCGGCAGCGTAAGCGGACATGTTGAGATGACCAGGGTTTATGCAACAGGCACAAATTTTGAGGTTTGGTAGAATTCGGCAAGAGAATAATTTTTTTAATGGAAGAAGGGGCCGAAAACGTTTTGGCAAAATTCTGCAGTTTTGAACGTGGAAGCTTTAACGTATAACATAACAACTATGACTGTCGGAAAAGCAGCTTAGTTACTTGGCAACTGCGTAACGCAGCACCATACCGTTAGTACGAAAATGGTGGGTATTAAATTTGCTATTGCCGTAAAAGTAGGCTTTTGGAGGTAAATTTTTTATCGTAATTTAAAAATTATACGATTTTGCACGTAAAAGCGTTAACGTAAGGCATAACAACAGATCGACTTTTATGACTATCCTTAATCTGGCTATTCGCTTTTCGCTACGCAAGCTAGCAAAGTGTCATCCATTATGCAGAACACACCATTATGATCGGTTCCTTCATGCGTTGACTGGTTCTCCCGCAAACGTAGATTTGCACAACAATATAGGAGAAAAAAGACAGAATAATTACTTTTATAATTTTTATTCTCTCTTCTAAACAAGACGGTTCCGCCCCCTCCTTCCATTGGAAAAAAATATTTTCTTGCTGAATTCTACCAAACCTCAAAATAAGTACATATTGTAATGAATGACTCTGTATATATATATATATATATATATATATATATATACGTGATTTTTATTTATATATTATATCTTTGGTATGTTAGCACTTTATAGTCGACTATTGTCCCGCGCAAACGTGTGGTTACGGGTTCTTTAACCCAGGGTAAATCCAGTTCAACAATGTGCCCCGAACAGACGTTGTATTTCCTCGTTGAATGTCGAGCGACAGCCTCTGGTGCAAGATTTCGGATGCTCTCGAGTCTCCCGTCAAAAGCAAACCAATTTAAGAGTGGCCGGTCTGGGTCTCGAACCCAGTCCTCCCGAATGCAAGGCAAAGGCTTTTGCCACTAAGCCATCTTGCTCGGTGGTATATATACGCCTATTCAACACGCATGTGTGTTGAATTTACAAACATCTATAACACAATATGTCTACATCAAGTAAATTTATGTTTGCACAATGTCAAGTGCAAATAAGCGTATAAACACATCCGGTACTCACTTAGGAATGCCATTCTAGGAGTTTGCGCATAAAAATATCAAGAATTCTAGGACACCGCGTCGATCTTGGTATACCACCTGGATAGCTGACAAGCAACAGCCTAATCGCTAGACTTATTGAACATAAAAAGGCACCTGAAATGTGGTTGAGCGTCTAGAAGACCTAGTAGAGACCGGCACGGTTGGGAACGAGATAGATCCTACAGGAACCATTCCGTAGAATGCAAAGCTCTTTAATAGGGGATAATTGTATATAGCATACAGGTACCCAGGCTAACCGAATAAAAACATCGTTTAAGGGATATAGATAGAGTGGCTCTACGAAGGGATTCCTCATGGCGTTCCCCCAGAGAGGAATTTGCCAAGTAATAAACCATAAATGGGGACCCTTATTTAGATTCAGGCCAGTAGCGTTTTTTGCATGCAACACAATGCCGAAGCATTTTGTGGACTGTGCAGACGTGACCGGCTCTGCAAAACTATAGGATTTGTGGCGAATGTAAAGTGTCCTCTGGGAACGACGAAGTTGAATAAAGGCGGACTTAGTTCGTCAAACAATTGCCGCCCAATTTTAAGACTAAGATGGTGGGAAGGAATCAGGGCTTGGGGGATCTGTAAATCCCACACTAGTCACTAATGGATTTCAACGACCTCCAATATTTAATTTTAAAAAGACTAGCCGTTTCGCATTGTCAATAGGCCGACGTAGTTAAACATACTAATTTTTTTTTCTTGCGTGGGTTAAGGAGTGCCATACCTCCTTAATTAGTTTGAGGGTGATTGATACGGAACAGAGTAGCAGAATCGTCGGCTAGCGCAGCGGCCTTAGCGAGATTCCCCAGCCTGCAAGTGAGCAAGCAAAAGCTCAGTAGAACAACGGCTGCGAAAATCACATTGATGAGGGACAAACAAGTTCACATGCTCAGGTATTTTTTTTAAACGCAGAAAAACAATCTTTGTCTCGAACCTTTTCTCGAGAATATCGACGACAGAAATTGGTTTATAGCTACTTGCAATGTATTTTTTACCTGCTGGTCCCTTTTCTGTACGCAGCTGCTATTTCAATGAGATGATAGGGTGTGGTGGGAGCCTCTGATATCATAAGCTGCAAGTTTGATCCTAACACGACGCATAATAGGGTTAGTGCCAACATCATTTCTTGTGCAAGCCAGTGAACCTTAATGGAAATACGTTTCATTATTATTGATTAGAAACAAGACCAGGCCATCAGATAAGAAGGCCATAAAATAAAGAAATACACACTACTTGTCTCCGACGTTATTTTGTTGAAGCTCTAAACACTAAATCCAGAAGAAACCTAGCAAAACTCTTCTTGTTTACGAGTGATCGGCATTTACCAGAGTAGTTTTCACCATATATATATACATATATATATATATATATATATATATTATATAAAAGACGAGTACACTTCATTGCGTTTACATATATATATATATATATATAGTGCAGACTGCTACAACTATTTGCGTATATATAGCACAAAAACAAGCGTAAAGAGAAAAGGCATACCGTTATTTTCGTTACGTACGCAATTCCTACAAAAGCTCAGTTTTATGACAGGGCTAGCTATATTTTTGGGAAAAGAACGGATTTTCTAAATTCGCCTCGTGTTTTACGGGGCAGTCCTACAGAGGACCGATCAAGCTGATCGGGCCTCA
>QVRM01006578.1:0-27453 GCA_003439945.1 Dermanyssus gallinae | reverse complement strand
TCGCGCTGCTCCAGATCTATGTCTGATCGAAGGCCTCTATTTTCCCAACACCGCCGCCAAACATTACAAAGTTCTTCTGCAGATTAACTGCTGAGCACGATAAAGGGCACACCTCGCTACTGACGACCTTAAGCTGCATCGCTAGAGGTCTAGTCGTTAGCCTTGGTGTTCACAAACGCGCTGTAGGGACTTAAACTAACTGTCCATTAACTACTAACTAGGAGTCTTTTTTAAGATTAATAAGGCCTTAGTCAAACAGTGAATGTATTTTTTTGTCTGTGAACCTATCAAAATCGCTTCTTTGAAACCTTAATTCACGATAGCTTTTCCAAAACGTTTGAAGAAACACAATATCCTGCGACTCGGGACAACCCTAGGTATAGCGGCAGTGCGTAGAGAACGTTCGTGCGAGTTATAGCCCTGTAATCTCTGAGTTAATTATTATTTATTTATTAATACCCGGGAGGGTAAGTGTGTTTAGGTGTTACATCACAGTGTTTTGACACGACAATCGATCTAGCGTTTTGCCAGTTCTGCTATAGACCGAACCGCCGGAAAAACCGCGGCGTAGTATTTATCACATTTAATTAGCATTCTTTGCATCGACACTCGTCTTGTGGTTCATGGAAGCCCTCCAATCTTTGAGTTAATGTTTAATGAATAGATGTTTGAACGCTTGCGTGAATTCTTTGCGGACTTTTGTCTGGATGACGGTAAAAAAAGTATCAGCTATAGCAGCTACGACAAGGAGTCGCAGTGTGCTGCGCATGCGACAATCTCCTCCGCTCAAAAGCTTCAAATAGCTAAGGTTCAAATACAAAAGCTCAAATACAAAAGTATTCTGACACAATTACGGCTCGTCGGTCTTTTGCCACAATCGTTGCGGTATGTCATCGTCTTCTTCTTCTTCCCCATTCTGATGACAGATGGATTCTATAAAAGAAAGTCTCCTACCGACTTGTGTCACACGGACTTTCGGGCTTATTTTACTAAACGATTAGTAAGATATTATACCTACACAATATATTACTCTGCTACCAAGCTGTTCGCAAGGAGCACCTCTGACGTTTAAAGCCGACAACAGTTAATTAACCCTTCCCACTTGCCTTCGAGGCCACCCAAATGGGGTTGCTTGTTCCACAACGTTGTGGCGCAGGGATCGCAGGGGCGCAATAGATCTTATGGCTGACTCATTGGCTTTATGCAGGTCATCAGTTACGGATAAATAAGAGCTTTGCGCCGGAAGCAAAATAGAGAAAACGGTCTGTGTTTGTTGATAAATGTTTATTCTAACTCTATTCATTAGTCACTGTATTGTGATGCCTCTACAATCGTATCATACCAATTCTAGTCGTGTTCCTCGTTAATCAACTACTTGCTGGTCTCCTGTAGTTGTTATTGTTGCTCATGCTTTTCCGTCAGCAATATCGTCATAGCTACAGCTACAAGATAGAGATAAAGTAGGTATTAGTCTTTGTTTAAGTTATTACCAACAAAGTAGAATTATTTAGAAGAAAGTGATATATATATATATATATACATACTTTATATTTACCTAGATCCAAAGCATAGGTGTATAACATGTGGCGCGGAGACCATGCTTTTGCGGTCTATGTAAGGATGTATGCGCTGGGTGTTGCAATAGCGTACTTTAGCTCCCGTCCCGCTCAGATTGCTGTCAAGATCAGGACCCGACCCGCTCGGGTTGGCGATCCCGCCATCTCGAGTAAATTATCGATGAGGTGTTGGGCCAGGAAGCAGGAGAGCAGCAGCAAGCAACAACAACAACAACGGCAACAGCAATGACGACGCCAATAAGACAAAACAATAGCGACGGCATTTGTGCGGGCTGGCAACGAGCGCGCCTTCCTGTGCATTTCGGCCCTGTATGGCCTTCTGCAGGCGAAGGCCAGCACGTAGTGGCATGGAGGCAAAAGAAAATCCGCCCGCAGCGGGCCCTCGCCGGAGGTAGATCCGTCCCCGACGGCGATGTGGGTAGGCCGCTCGCCGTTCGCCGTCCGTCGTCCTTCGTCACCCCCAGGCCGGCGAATCTATCCACCTATGGGCGATTCCAAAGGGCGATGACGGGAAGAATGACGCGAGAGGATTGCGGAAAGGGGTGGGCAGAGGGGGGGCGTCATAAGTGAGGGAAGGCATCATAAATAGATCATGGTGGGTGGGGGGTGGTCGTGGCAATGGTTCTGAGTGAGGGAGCAGGCGACATAATCACCATCATCATCGCCATCATCGCTGGGGTAGTGTAGCTACCAGACGGACTAGCCAGCGACTTCGGACCGACATCATTGTTCGACCCCAAGCAGGACGGGGGGGGGAGGGGTCATATTGTTAGCAGCTTGTACGCCGCACCCGGGCGTTTCGGCTGCAACAGCGGGCCTCGTCGCTGCAACACGACCGTGAAGAAGATCGATAACCGCCTTTATTGAGGCTTGTCGTGTTGTGCACCTCACTGAGCGTGTTCTCATACATCTATATATATATATATATATATATATATATATATATATATATGTGTGCTTCGGCGAACATGTATGTACTACAAGTAGCGATCAGTGTAGAGCTATGATAATTATCATTTGATCGTAATAGATTGCCCCGTGAGGTCTTTTATGCACCGTACGTATACCTCGTATACGCGAGGCACGCGGGCCACCCTCTACTCTACCGATGGGAGATTGCCGCCAGCTGCCGTATGGCGAATGTCGATGCGCAACACCGCGACGGGGTTTGACGCGCTGTTGATATGCCGTTGGGTTAGCGAGGCGTTGTTGTCATTAAAGAACACGCGATGTATGTATATATATATATATATATATATATATATATATATATATATATATATATGCATCACATTGAGTGTGGTACATAATGTAGTAAATCATAAATTGTACCAATTTTTCTTAGGCAAAATGGAAACACCCTTTCCTGTTGCTCGGTACATCCGGATATGACGCAACAAGTTTCACTAGAAAATTCGTTTTAACATACTTAACTTAATAGAGGGTTGGATGGTAATGCACCATCTCTTTTTATTGAGACATCTGTGCTCCCCGTTTTTTTCCGTTTTTAGTCCACTCCGGCATTTACCTTGTCTAAATTGTAAACCATGGAAACCAATTTAGGAGTGGCCGTCTGGGTCTCGAACCCAGGCCTCACGAATGCAAGGCAAAGGCTTTTGGCACTAAGCCATCTTGCTCGGTAACTACAACAAAAAAACATTGTATCTAATAAACTGAAAACTTAAGCAATTGTACATTACATTTGTTAATATTAATGATAAATAGAGCGTGTGTAAAAGTGATCATTTTCAACCGCATAAAATTGGCTACGCTATTATAGAATTTGCTTACGCTATGTGAGATGACCCTTCCGTCTCCCTGACGGAATATTTTTTTGCATAGATAAAGAACCCAAAAAAACGTTTTGCATACATGGACATCATTGCAGGAAAGTTGTTTGCAAGTCTGAGCCAGTCCTGCAAGGCTACAATTCACTAAAAACCAGCCGTCTCCCCATCCCCAGCCGACCGGGAAATGCTTATGCAAATACCTCAAACAATCAGGGAGCCATGTGCGAGTCTATTCAGACTAGTTTCATCCCTTAGAAAATTTGAGGGCTGCGCAAAGTGTGGCGGTTGTTCAACATAGACTTGGACGTCAGTGTAACCTAAATTATTTTCGTCGCTTCCTGCCACTGGGACAAATACTCCTGTATTAACTTGCAGACCCTAGACGGATTTAGACCCAGCGTGTTTGGTGCAGATCTTTAAACGTCGCGAAAGCGTGATGCCCCGCCCATGTTGGATATCTTCAGATTGTGTGCTCCTGGCAACCTCATTGAGCCATGAGAGCATTTTACATGTAGTGCAAACTTACTTAATTTTTCGGGCTGACCCTCAGCCAAGATTTTACGTCCACAGGACTGCTTTTCGCATTGCTTCATAGACGGACCCCCATAAACACAAACGTGCAACGGTGGGGTTCGAGCCCGCACACCTATGTAGCTCCTCCGGTCGCAAGGCGCAGGCGAATGCACCCAGCACGTCACCGGACTCGACAGTGCAAACTTACTTGCGAGACAATTGTATGATTATTTTTAACCATTTCTGAGGCAGTTTGGGGCTATTGCTGCATGGAATTATATGTGAACTAAGCTGATGCACTATATTTATTTGTCCACCCTGACATCGCTTTTATGTCCGGTTATCTTGGCATTAGCAAAATGGCACGAAAGACACGCATACAAAGTAACACCATTTTAGCCTGCCCGAAGTACGGCATTGTCCAAACTCTTAAATCGCCTGCGCAAAGATAGAACTGCGTTTTCTAGTAGCAGAGTTTAAAACTAGATTTGTAAAAGGCTTTCGATGTAATAATACAGTGTTGGTTCAATATATCATATTTTAGCCACACGCGCTATATATAATGCATAGCTATACGCTTTTTGCTCTTCAACTTTTAGAAATGGAGCAGACACATAAAACCGCCATGTGCAGAGAATTAGCACAGTTAAATAGATGCTTCGAAATATGCATCAATGTTTGTTTCCGACATAGATTCCATGCTGTTGTGCGTTCATGTGAGCGTGCACTCATTGCAAATTGCATGTTGTTTGACAGTTCTAACTTACAAAAAAAAGTAAAAGCCATAAAGCTATGCGTTTATTGAAATTGGAGAGGCGCAGGGCCTTAATAGGTCCTATATAATACTTATCTAGACGCTTATCTTATCTGTATATTAAGATTATTATATTAATTATCTAAAAGATCCCCGTTAAATTTAGTACATTGAACATATATATAAATAATTATATATATATATATATATATATATATATATATATATATATATACATTAGCCATAACATTAAAAAACATGAAAAAAATATATATATAGTGTACCATGTCTTTCTAGAACCTGTTTACAGCAATGGAACGAGACAACAACTTGAACGGACTAGCCGCTGGTGTTAGTTCCTCCACACAGGTTTTATCAAGCGATGAACTAAGCAAGTCATAAGTTATCTCTGTAGACATAGTACTACTGTGACGCGTCCTGAGTACGTACAAATAATGGTCCCCTATAAATTGCGATATGATAGTGTCACCTTTTATTTATATATATATATATATATATATATATATATATATATATAAATAATGGTCCCCTACATATTGTGATATGATAGTGTCTCACCTTTTTTGATATATATATATATATATATATATATAAGTGATACTACCATGGCTTTCTATGACTTGCACACAGCAACGGGAGAGCGAGACAACAACCTTAACGAGCAGCTAGCTGCAGGGCTGCTAAGTTTGTCAACACAACCGGGTTTTATCAAGTGATGATAATCCACAATCGTGGTACGACGCTGAATGGTGGCCACCGCATTACTAGCTCCCCTCCACGGCAGCAATACTGGCACTACTGGCACGCCTAAGGGATGCGTAGCGTAGCAGATCGGTGTGCACAGATGATGTGTTGATTGCAAAAAGTGTGTCAAAGTGCCACCGCGGCAAGTACATCACCGCACTCATGTGCACCCTCGGGGCCGCGAAGCCCCGCGAAGTCGAGACCGCCGACCCCCCAACGTCGTTTACCAGAGGTTCCCTGCGCTCGCTCAGCTAGCTCATCGTACCGGGCACAGAGCACTGCCCTCACACATTCACAATGCTTGCGATGTTCCTGTCGCTGTTACTACTAGTAGTATAGCTTGCCGGTGGCCGCTATCAGCAAGCACCTCACGCGTCATTAACTTGCAAGCTGGTTGTCTGCACAACAATGGTCGTGGAACAACCAACGACATGTTTCACTGTCGCCCGTCGGTTTCGGTGGCAGCCCTGCGGCTTCCTTACATGCTATTCTGGCCGGCGACAACCTCATCGCACACCTTGCGGTGGTGTCGTTTTTCTCGCCGGGACTTGCGTCCAGGTCCTCCTTGTAGCTTCTTCCCGTTCAGTTAGCGCCTAGCAGCGTCTGCCTGCGCTGAAGCGAGTTGGCGAGTTTAGATGTGGTATCGTTATCCGTTACGTATGCTTTTTTTTGCCCCAGCTCTCTCTATCTCTGCGTGCATATATATATATATATATATATATTATATATATATATATATATATAGATATATATATATATATAATATATATATATATATCTATATATATATATATTATATTATATATCTATATATATATATATATATATAATATATATATATATATATTTATATCACGGTTGCCTTTGTAGTTATCTCTACTTGGCGTCGAGTTCGGCATGCTGAGGTGGTCTTCTCGAAACGTCTCTGCAATTTCATTGCGATTCATTCAGCCTTAGTTACAGGTATGAACATAACATTTTGATTCTACGTCTACTATGCGCGATACTTCACTGAGGAATCTGCGAATAGATCTGTAAGATGCACTTCTGCTCTAACAGTACATGCGTCGTAGTTATGGCGATTCCCATATATGTATATATACACACTTTTACGTCTCAAGTAAACATAGGTACCTAACTGTTGCGCACTAGAAAAGTTAGAGGTGTTATCGTTTCCTGAACGATCTTTTGAACTCAAATATATGGGGGTCAAATTTAACGACACAGCTTGCCAGATGGTTTCCATGGTTCCCAATTTAGACAAGGTAAATGCCGGAGTGTATTTGAACATCAGTCATGACATGAAAACCGTACACGGGCAATAGCCTTACGGAACAAAAAAAAGTGAACAGTCTTTTAAGTCAGTCTAAGAAGTGGAAAAGGGTTTTGTCAGCTACTCATCAGTGAAACACAGTTCATCTGGCAGCTGGTTTACGTGGGCACTAACCGGCGTAAGGAGCCCAAATGCATCTGAACTCCATAGAGTTGAAGTTTCCACGGCCGGTATTGTTTGAGATCTAGACGTTCATGTTAATGTGCACATTTCCTACTCGCAACTCTATTAGGCAGGTTGCTTTTTGTGCCAACTCCTACACGCCGGGGGCATTTTGGACCCTGCCCAAAAGGCTTTTACCGACGTGCATTACTGCATTCACCTTACCTTCATGCATAGATTTTAAAAAACGGACTGCTACCAGATTATTTAACATCGTTTTGGTTACGCTTTACTCTACTAAGGTGTCCCATACGCGTGTGCGATTGGGGATGAGATTCTCATTATGCAAATCAATAGCGCCTTAGTTATACACGTATTTATGCATATTTAATGTTATGAGTTAGTCAAAATGCATATATATATATATATATATATTTATGGGAAGAAGTCACCCCTAGTTTTTACACATCGTGTCATCCCAAGCTCTCAAGTAATTTCCACTTATCAGTCAGTTTTTAAAAATGTTCTTCAAAGCGCAGCATAGGGGTTATTTATTAATTGATAGTTCAAAATGAATAGGCTTACAATTGTACAAATAATGTGCATCGATGACCGCTTTACAGGCTATACAGGTAAACATTGGTACAGTTCAAAACCAACTTTATAAAGCACTCAATAAAACAATGTATCGCTAAACCTGCACGCTTCGTCTGATATTTTAAGTGGCAAACAGAAGACACACGTTGGTGATGAACTATCGCGGTCTCCAGTATCTAGTTTGCCTCCGGAGGGATAATTATTCCTTTTTCTGGATACGAGTCTTTTTCATGAATTGCTTTCATTTGAACATTTATAATTACCTGCCACCAAACCTTAAGTAGCTTGGATATTATTTAAAACGTTATTGTCACATTTGCTCGAAGAACTGAGAGCCCTTTTTTTACGTTCTGCAATCGGCTATCGGCCGCATAACTCGATGGTGTTCAGAAAGTGGTATACATTACGCCTGATCCTGAGCTAGACGTAAACATTGCGCCCAAACTTGATTTCAGGCTCTGTATCACAAAGGTTGAAGGCATCATACCGCCTCGTTAACGGCTATTTTCCGAGGCTTCATTAAATTGATCTATGTGTGTACAATGCCTGTATAAAGTGTTCCTCTTTCTCTCTTGTTCTTTCAAAAACGCACATGTTGCTCTTTTGTCTGTGACTCCCATCTGGCCAAATATCAAACATTAGTGGGGGAGTCCAAGACACGTTCCTGAGTTGTCTGTGGTTCAGCTGCCCTAAAACCCTAACTGCTGACGTTGTTTCTAGTATAGAGTCACTCACCGAGCAATGTAACAAATCGCTCTACATCAACTACAAATTGTGAATTGCTAGCCTTTTTTCCATGACTCCAAAGGCCGTGACTCGGTTCAAATCTGTAAGCGGTTTGTTTAGCGGATGCCCAGATAAACGCATGGATATCCAAATTGTACCCCTTCATTTGGTGCTTAGTCACGTTCTACTTGCAAGGCGTATATATATATATATATATATATATATATATATATATATATATATATATATACGTCTCTTAATTTAACAAGAAAGGTAATTTTATGTTTCGTTGTCTCTGGTAAACGTAAAATAAGACACATATGAGAGACTGATAGGTCCCGCTATAGTGCAACCGCCACGTGTGGCTGAAGTACCTCGTCAACTAATATAGGATTGTCATTTGCTTATCTTAGATAGGCACACAACGATTATCGTGTTCAGTTGATGAGAGTATTTTGTTCAGTAGAAACATAAAACGACGCACCCATTTCATCATCAGCTCTACGGAAGTGCGTACGAGTCAACCAAAGTTTGTGCAAACGAACAGGATGTGGAGGACAATTATATTATGGCGTCGCAGGACTAGGCAGTTAGGTTAATCCACCAGCCGGACTCCATGAGTTCTACGGACCTTAATTGTCTCAAACTCAATAATCCCCCGGCCCGTATGTCGGAATAATGTCATAACCCGGCATTATATGAGCAAAATTTGAATTTCGACAATAATATCGAAATTTTATATATAAAAGGGGCGCATGATCTCCTTTCAGTAACTAAGGGACCATGCGCCCCTTAGTTAATAAAAAAAACTTCCGTTCAACATTTCATAGCTTTCGAAAGACGAAAAAGTGCCTTAAATTGATACTGCTATTCACTTTACCACATACTAGTGCAATGGCTTCCACTTCTGCTGCCTCATGGTACTCGGATTCTCGGATTACACCTCCGTAACCCAAGTTACAAGCTGAATTGACCGGTTGGCCGGTCCATCGCCTCCCCGTTGAGAAGCATCTCAAAATCCTCTCGCCTTTAGATGATCTCCGACGAGATTCCTGTACTACTACTACTACTATCGATACCACTAGTGCGCCTGTTGCTGCTCTTCCTGTTCGTACGATTACCGATGTTAACAGTCACTCCGTTTGCTTCTACTCACCCTTCCGGCTTCTCTGTCTCTCTCTTGGCCTCATATCTGTCCTCCAGAGTCGCAAACGAACAAGTTCGATATGTTGATGGCAATGATGATAATGATGATGATGATGATGATGATAGTGGTGATTCCGATAATGGTGATGCTGATGATACAAGAAAAAAATCGTCCCGGTTGTTGTTGTGTCTGTTGTTGTTGTTGCCCTTGTTGCTGTTGCTGTTGTTGTTGCTGTTGCTGCTGCTGCCGCTGTCATCGTCGTCTTCGTCGTTATTGCCTGCCATACAACAACCATTTACGACTTTATGAACTTGTAAGCAAGCCACAAGCGGTGGCCGTTTGCGCGCGCGACTAAATCGGCATCAAGCGGCGTCCGCTCATCGCACCACCATTCCATTTCTCGACTCCCGGAGAGGGAGGCGACAGGCGACAGACACGCAAGCCTCGGGGGCGTCAGCGGCTCCAGAGGCTGCAACGACTGGCAAGCGACTGGTGAAGAGATATTTGCTTACAAGTTACACCCCATCGCCCCCCCACCCCAGCACCACTACCACCACCGCACCCTCGACCCCTAGCCACCCGTTGTCCCCATCAAGCTCGTGAATAATTCATCGCTCGTAGCAGTGTGCCGGCGCCGGCCCCTGCCCATATGTAGTTGCTTGTGAGAGACGAGACACAGGGCTCGAAGCGGTGGATATGTGTATGTGTATCGCTGTGTCCGCTAGTAAGAGTAGTTGCACTGGCTAGAGCTCTAACAGTAATAGCAGTTGTAGCTCTTGTAGGAGGCAGAGTACAGTGGCGGACGCAGCAACACTGCTCGAGGCTAGTTTCGAAGACAGAAGTGGGTAGCTAGCTAGCTCATCGAAGAAGAAGAAAAGCCCCTCAGTCGGCCCTTTCGGGTCGGATGGGCGCCGTGACAGACAGCAGCCCTAAGTGTCGACTCTCTGCCCACGGAGAGAGAGAGAGACGAAAATGCGAAAAGTAGGCCGTTAGCAAGTTAGCAAGACGAGCAACAAGGCCATCTTGATGACCACTCTCATTATCAAAATCCGTGCCACCATCATCTTCTTTATCATCATCATCGTCATCACCATGATCAGCAGCGGCTGCAGAAGCAGCGTTAAACGTATACGAAGAAGACCCCTTCAAGAAACACCACAGAAACACCAACGTGGTGAACTAAGCAGACGCGCAGTGAATAGACAGCTCAGCCGGGAGGAGTTCGTCGCGGTGCTTGGTGGTGGGTGGGCGACTGGCCGTTAACGACCCGCCAACCGTCACCCGCCTAAAATCAAGGCTTCCCCTGACCTCGGCGGGCGGAATCTGGCGACCCCTCCTCTTCGGCCACCTCTTCTCTCGTCAGAAGTCCCATTGAACAACCCCACGATGTCCGGGCCGGGTCTGTCCGGCCGGCGGACTTCCGGGAACCACACAGCCAGTGTCACTACAAGCCGCCTAATCGTGTCCAGTTAGCAGCAGCAGCAACAGCAGCGCTGCAACCAATTGAATGGTGGCAATTGAAGGGCGTCCGGCAATAGTCAGGAAATACTCTCTGGAAGGGTCACAACAAGCAACACTCTACTAAGGAGAGCAACACATCTGTAAATGAACGAGCGAGACAGGCCCACGGGCATCGTACGTAATTAGGTGTTTCCCATATGAAGAAAGAAACATCACTGAATAGGTGCAATAACACAGCAGAAAAAGTGATATTGAGGAAGAAGCATTTATATATATATATATATATATATATATATATATATATATATAAACATTTTTCATATATATTTAAACAGTCATTTAGCAAGTCTAAGAAGAGAGACCATCTTTAGAAACTCGATGTTTGTATATCAGCCGGTAGTAACTAAATCTTACATATTACATCGACTGCATCAGGCTACGCAAGAACTTCATTACAGGCAACTGAAATCGTTGTACAACAAGTAAACGCATACGGCTCGGCATATATATATATATATATATATGTCTCAAAAACATGGCCTCGCGCCAATCGCCCGTAATGTCTTCGATACGTTTTCCGATATCTCTTAGGATTTTCGCTGTACCTGTGCTGATGGGGCCGAGTGTCTCTAATGTAATGGGTACAAAGTGGTATTTTCTTGATAGCCTGAGATACTTCCTTCGTTTTTCAAAATCCGCGCGCTCTGCTACCCATGCAGATTCAACTGCGCTGTGACGTAAATACGACAAGGCCGCCGTGCATGGAACGGTTACACATATACATTGTATACATTCTATATAACGCTTTTTCCTTGTGTGTGTATTATTAATATTATTACATGTTAAACAATGTTACAGTTGTGAGGTCTAAACGTATTATTGCGAATCCTTTAAATTATTACTTCACTCCATGGATTTTCTTATTATTATTATTATTATTTCTATTATTGTAACATGCACTATACCAAACTTAACCCGAAAAATCCTTAGAAGAATCAGTCAATTGTGTACTCGTATGTGCTGTGAGGAAGTCGTGTCTGCTGTTTTCCTTATTGTTTGTCCAATTTGTGGTCGCCTGTCCATCCCTGCGAACACTCTATCGATGACGACGTTACCTCTCAACGTGAATAAGACGCGGAGTATTAGTAGTGTGTCCGGACACTAGTACGTAAAGGTAACCATTTATCGAGCACAGCTGCTTTCTCGTGCGCAAACATACAGGTCAAATGAATCAACCTAAAGAGATATGGACATTAGGGACGTGACGACACAAAGCACAATATGTCATTAATTGCACCAGAGCAGACATACATAAGAATTGTAGAACACTCGTCTTTCAAGAACGAAATGCTTTTCAAAAGTCTACGGCATAGCAATTGCCTCATGTCAATTGTAGCCATTACAAATATTATTAACGACAACACACAAGTATAAGGTTACCAAAAAAACATATTTAAAAAAATGAATTCTATGCTGTATTTGCGGTACTGTCAGCCGGGCGACTGCACAATACCTCCCAAAGACGGAATGAGCAACAGCAAAAGCTAGATTGTAACAACAACCACATCTACGTCACTTTTACCACCGCTATTAAATTTAAAACAAAATTACAAACATTTTAAAAAAGATACAAACGCGAATACAACGATAGTGAGCCTTTTCTGACATTTAGCACGCGCAGTGCTCTGTTTCGGGATTCGCTACGTAGACGGGCGAGACCTTTAAAAAAAAATACTTTCGGGGCTGACTCTCAGCCAAGATTTAACGTCCATGGGACTGCTTTACGCATTGCTTCACAGACGGACCCCCACAAATACAAATGTGCAACGGTGGGGCTCGAACCCGCGCACCTATGCGAAGTTGTGCACGCTGCCTTTGCTTTTGCCCACATTTTCTCCGTATCCAAACGTCCACGCAACGGTTCGCCTTCATATTTTGCGTATTGCAAGCAATAGCTACGACGTGGCGATGGCGTTTCTACGAGTTCGTCAAGATGGCAAAGCAGTTGCCGCGGTAACAGCATCATCAATGCAATTCGAGAAGCAAAACTTGTGCAAGAAAATCGTCCTTTCGTTGTTCCTTCTCGTTAATCACCGCAGGGCCGCACGAACCTGTGTCATAATCAACAAAGTTCTTCTGCACCGCCTGAGAGAGGCGACTTTGTCACAACTCCGTCGTCGTCGTCGTCATCATTGTCGCCACGGCCGACAAAGACAGTCTTTGCTGTTTCCTCTATAAGCAAATAATCATAGCAGTAATAATAATAATAATGTGACGATCTTATAGTGATTGTCGTAATCACCTCGCAGACTACCGACCGTCGCATCTACGCAAAAAGAACACCGGCGACAAAGACGACACTTTTAGGAGAGGTGATAATATTTATATGGCCCCACGTCGAATCGCGGCTGTCCTGCGTACCGTCCTGTTGGTCCGGCACATGCACATGGTTATAGGTGGACGACCGGTCGTCCCATACGACCATAATTATGTGGTCGTCGTCGTTGTTTTCATGCTAGTAGCGCGGCGACAGTACCCACAACACCAGCACTCTACATATGGTTGGTGGCGCTGCCCCCCTTTACAAGCCTACCTGCCTGGATCAGCACAAGCTCGTCGTGATAGGGATGGTGGAGGTGGTGGTGGGGGTCGGGCTGCTGCTGCTACAGGACAGCTGCTTTGCCAGTCAAACAGTCGGTCAAACGTCGGCTAGCGAACTCTTCCATCCCAGTCATTAGGGTCCGGTCGCGTCGGTGCTGCAGTGTTACGATTTCGCTGCACCGCACCGACCAGCAGACAAGGCCAACTTGGGGCTGCTCAACGGCTGTCGTTAAGCTCGGCGCAAAGAAGCAGAGGAACAACAAGGAAGAAGGGCAAAAAGAAGGATTACAAGAAGAAGAAGATGAAGATAAAGGAATGAAGAGGAGGAAAATGAGAAATGAAGACAGAAAGAAAGCAAAGCAAGCAAGAAAAGGCCACAGGAAGATCGGCTGGCAACAGTAAAAGAAAGATAGCGCCGGAAGGTTAGAGAGAGAGAGAGAAATGGGCTATAAGAGAAAGACAGCAAGAGTACAAACGAGAGAGAGATACGCGGAAGTAGGAGAGAGCGCAGAGAAAATAAGTAAAAAGGGCAAGAGAAATAAGTGGGTATGAAGCAGAAGTGAGGAGGAATGAAAGACAAGTAAAGGGCTATGAAGGAGAAATAAAGGGCTGTAGGAGAGAGAGAGAGAGAGATAGATATAGAGAGAGAGAAGAGCAGGGGAGCAAGATATCGCTAAGCAAAGGGGAGTAGCGGTATTCATTGCAGCAGTGCTTGCAAGGCGTGACGCGGTTGCAAGGTGGGCAATAAAGCGCGGCTGCTGTTGCGGCTGCATAGCGGTTATACGGAACTTGGATGGTTGGACAATGCGACGCTGGCGACGCTGATGACGTAGCTGACCGGTCTCGGTCAGACGGTGGTGGTGGTCGGTTGCTGAGCTCATCGCTCGCCGACCCTTGTCGGCCGACAAAGTCATTCACTCCTGGCTGAGCTGCAATTATTAGCCTCTACCATCTACCACCTACGATCTACCACTAGCAGGCCTGCTAATGCTACCACCACTAGCTAGCTACCTGCGTAACAAGCGACATCGAGATAAAGTACGAAAGAAAATGGCTATGACCATCATCAAGTCATTAACGAAGCGAAGCCGTTCGCCGGTCGCCAGTTGTAAGACCGGTTGTAGAATACTACAACCATAGACCGCGATATCATTGGCAATGATAGTAAGAAATAACAATAATAATAATAATAATAATAATAATAATAATAATAATAATAGTTATTATTTTTTCTCAGTCGTATCAGTCTTATATATATATATATATATATATATATATATACTTTATTTTAAACGATGTTACAGTTGAGAGGTCTGAACGTATTATTGCAAAGTTTCTTAAATAATTAGTTCACTCCATGGCGCCTAAAATAGATGCCGCGTTTCCTCTGCAAACGGCCAAGGACAACGCTTGCCTCTCTTCGGTCGTTCGTGACCTCCTGAATTCGCTTACTCAAATCTTTGAGAAATGCTTCGGTTCCCTTGCTGATTGGTCCTAGTGTCTCCATGGCGATAGGCACAAAAATATATCTTGTTTCCAGTCCAGCATATTTAAACCGTTTTCTGGCGTCTGCGTGCTTTGCTACCCACCTCGGCTCAACAGAGCTGTGGTGTAAATAGGAAGCCGCGGTTGTGCACGAAACCGCTGCATCTCAAGCTAGGGACTTTCCATGTGACCATAATGCAATGGTCACCCTATCAGGTCCTTCTTCGCCAGCGGACACTAAACCTCTCGGTTCAAGTGTAGATGGTATACCGGCTTTCCTAAGGGACCTTATGATCACACCGTTTAGTTCAGCATGTCTGGACGATCTACCGGCGCTCTTCGGGCAACTCAGTGGGTGTAGGCTACTAGAATCCACCATCTCCCCGCACAGTTTGCACTAAAACGGATTATTATTATTAATGGGTAAGTACCTTTAGACCACAACTTATTGTACACTTCTGCCATTTGTATTGCAACAGAGTTCGTGAGTTGGTCTATATGGGTCTGCATCTAACGTAACCAGAATGCGGTAGCATCAGTATGGATTAACCTGTAAGATAAGTAGCCCCGTTCTCGAAGAAAACAGTATGGACTTCTCACTGTTTTGTCTTATGATACAACCGGAAGCCTGCGTACATGATGATATGAGGCATAGAGGAATCTCGAATAACAGACCAGCGCTTCAGAGCTGCCGAATTGAACACCGAGCGTTCCACGACGAGTTCATTCACTTTGGGTATGTAAAAACGTATTCATAAGTTCCCGAAAACCTAATGCAGGTTAACCATTTTCTTACTACCTTGTCTGATCTAGATCGATTCTTTTTGTTTTAAAACTAGATTATAGTTTAGTTACTCTTTCATTGGCAGCTTAATTACACTTCATTAACGATTACCTATTTAATCACCTTTGGTTGTCAGTAATACGATGCGGTGTTTAATGCACTATGTGACTGCATTGAACCTCTGCAAATTATGCAAGAGGATACTTTGTTTTATATTGTAGAGACAGAGAGGTGAAAAGGGAGGGGGTCTTTTAGAGCCTGCAAGTAGTATTTTTTTATTTACAAGTAGTATTACAAGTAGTATTAAGCAGCATGAGGCTAAATGCGCATACTGAACTTGCTGGAACATGTTTTAACCGCTGCAAATTATACAAGAGGCTACTTTGTATTATATTGTAGAGACTAAGAGGTAAAAAGGAGGGGGTCTTTTAAAGCCTGCAGGTAGTATTAAGCAGCATGAGGCTAAATGCGTAAGCCTTTATTTACCTTATTTTTTTTTATCGCAGAACGCATTGACTACCGTCCTTTAACGGTAGTATTTAAGGCTTGTTTTTGCCATGACGTCTTTAGCGCTTGCTTTTTGCATAGCCGTTGTTAATAATGTTGGTTCGAATATAAGTTATATATATTTAAGTGGTTTTCTTGCCTGTAGCTTGGGCAATTGCGGTAACTTTTTCAGTCAGAATTAAAAGAGCTCACTCGTTGTTTAACAAAGGAGGGTTTAAGGAGGAGGACCTGAGCGTGGCTAGAAGATATTAATACCTGGCAGGACGGTAGCCTCGATAGATTTAGGGGAACGCCCAAGAAAAGCTGGACCAAAAGCTTAAAACCGTGTGACTTCACTTTGTGGTTAAAGGTAGTCGGCTACATGGCGGCTCGACAAAGACGTAAACCGAGCCGACGATATTATTCGGCTGCACCATTACCCTGAAATCAACCCCCTACACGGCCCACAACGACTGGACAAGGGCCTAGGCAAGAGGGACCACTAAACAGCCAGGCCTTTCTTGTGACGAAAAGCCTCGACACACCCCTACAGTAAGGGTTGCGTGATTTAATGTTCTAACTGAACGCTCCACGGTGCGTGGCGGGGAATGGAAGCCTGGGCAAAGAAAGGGAATAGGCACAGAGACATCCCTTTCACGGTTTTGACGAAATGCCCTGCACTCTTAGGCCGTAGGATGGAGGAATATATGTCTAGTTAATTTGAAAGTCCCACACTAAAAACTGGGGGGCAGCGGTGATGCATGTACATCAAGCATTCCGGAGTATTTTACAAAAGACAGAAGGAAGTAGCATAACGACGCAGTTCTGTCTGCTGCACGCCGCGTTGTAGTAGAATTCATTTTATGCTAATGTGATGTAACACAGTAGTAAGGCAGAACAAAAACTAGACATTTTGATCATCGAGTATATGGATATCGATGTAAAACTTGGCATTGCAATCATATCAACGTTTTGGTGTGTGTGTGTTGGCATGCTGTAAGCTGGAATTGTGCCAGTGAAGGGCATTTTACTTCCATAGTGATCAGTAGAGTGCTTTCTTCTTTAAATTAATTCAGATCTTGATGGTGTGTCGTTAGTAGTATATACTTTTTATCTTTGTTTAGAACGGCTACTACCACTACGTTTCTTTTAGTAGACAAAACGTTGAGCAAAAAGGGCTATATTTTTTCCAAAAATTGTACTCCTAAAATAGTGCTCCAGAGGATATAGTTCACTCCTAACAAGAAGTACCCTTTTTATAAAGCACAAAGATATAGCGCATGGAGTAGGAGCATATAGCGTAGCGCAATCTGCTGTTTTACCAACTCATCGGCTTTTCTTGCGGGTAACACTAAGTTTGTGAAAAAGGTTACTTTGTCAGTGTTTAGAGAAAAAATCTGTAGAAATCCTTTCAGACGATTCTGTAGAAACTCCTCGCGTTCTCTAACATATGTGCGATTATCAGAGGAAATCAGACTCCTGCCAACACATCCATCTGCTAAAAAAAACTCGTTTAGGTTCAGCATGAGACAGCTTTGGTCGAAGTAAACGATGGACAAAATGATAGCTTATTTCAGTCTCTGTGCACCCAACATTGAAAAAGTGAATGGTTTAGGTGAACGCTTTGACTATGCCTATAACTTTCTGAGAAAGCTTCAAGCAGTGTGCACCGTTGACCTTCTGGGAAAAGTCGTGTAGAACTTTAGGTTAGGGAATTTAAGCTCTGGCATTGAAATATCTAAAGCCAGCAGCAGCGACCGTATAATCAGACCACCTAAATCCACAGATATTTTTTTACATGTTTTATTACAATTAAATGCCTGCCTTTCACCAAGATGGCCAGAAATTCGACATCAATCGTACAAATATGCAGGCTGACCAAGAGAAAGAACGGAACATGCAGGTCAGACGGGAAAGTATCACTGCCCACTACTACATCGGCTTCCAAATGGCAGACAAGAATGCCTAGTGCTCCTAAGAAAGTTGAACGAGAATGCGCTGAGAAAGGCGAGTGTCAACAGCTTTCAGGGCATCTTGATTTTGACGGCAGGTTTAGCACGGCTGTCCTTTAAAGGGATACAAGGTGACAATAAGGAGCTTACATCCGAGATAAAAGTCATGCGCCAGCTCTGGTAAATCCCACATTGCGCGATAGACTCCACACAGTGCAACCCGACAAGAATAATTTCCACCAGGTTTATAGGGGCAGCCACGATAAATAAAATGAGATTTATGACATTTCAGCATAAATAATTAAAACAAATAGATAATCAATCAATCAAATTCATTTATTCACCTTTGTAGGTAGCAGTCAAATACTTAGTCAAACAAAATACGACATTATACAAGGATAACAACACAAGACTAGAGTCATTTCAGGAGTAAAAACATTTCAGCCAAGTCAGCGTGCCAGGCTTCCCAGCGATTGTACTAGGGGGCAGTTAGCCGCGTGGTATCTATCACAAAAACTCCCACAGCTAGAGCATTTACAACTATCGCAAGGGTCATGAAAACCCCGCTCCGCACAGAGCTTGTGGTGAAAACCGTGAATGGCGAAACGGGTCACAACATGTCTGTTTAGCCTATGTGTTCCTTTCCATCCACTATTCCTCATTGCCCCCGTGTTAAGGAATAAACAAATAGGGTAATTAACAGGAAAATCGAAAATCTGCAAAATAGCTGGCCCGAATATTATCTTAACAAGGACCCACTTCTAGAACACCAGAGAATGTTCAGAACGTAACGAAGATGCCACTTATGCAAGGCAGTGGTGGTGTTTTTCTAAAGTGACGTTAATGCATACAAAACGAATTTACATTGCAAGCTGGGAAACATATAAATAAACACTCCCTTGGCTCAAAAAACACTTTACTTCTTCAGCATGGCAGGAAAATTTATGGAAATGGTGCTAGTGCTCTGTTCACGATAATTATAGATCTTAAAAATGTCTAACCTTATTATGAACCGCGGCATTCAAGAATAACCTGCCACACGCTTGCCCTTAAGCTCTGCAGGGTACAGCAACTAGAGTCAACACTGTTTGCTATTCTCTGCAGTTTATTTTGGAAGTTTTTTCTAATTTTCAGATTTATATGTGCGACCATAGTTAATATGTCGAGCCTCATGAAATCCGGCATCAATAACCATCCTAGTTGATTAGTAGGAGGCTTGTTTAAACTTTTTGTCTTGGATTTGAGAATAGTATCCCTACGAACTGGGAAATTTCCTAAGCCATTGTCTGCACCGCACGATGGTCAACCAACCCTCCGCGAAATGTTCTTAATATGTGTACCTTTAAGTGTATTCGGTTTGTTGTTGTTAATTAATTTGTATGTGCATGCGTAATTAACACGTCCACGAAAAAGAGGCGCTAGTGCAGTGACGGCTAGTGACTAAAGACCGATAATCAAAATAAATGTATCATCAATACGACAATACGTCTTCTATGCGACAAACTCGTCCGGAAAAAAAAAAAATTGTTATAAATGCTAACGAATAAACAAATCGAAGCGACTGCGAAAACGCCGCACAAGAAGACTTTGCTGTTTGACGAGTTACGTTAAGGGGCTGTTCCCTGTAAAGCGGTTGATTGCTAACAGCAAGCCGTAACGTTTCTGTCTTTTCGCCACGCCACAGGCTTCGTTCGTTCCTCGTCCAACAATTGCCCGGCGCAGAATTGTTCTTATAACCTGCTCAGCTTCGATCCACCCCTTAGTGTGGCTTGCGTGTAGTGTCCTCCACGGTCGTGCAGTGCCCTTTTCCGACTGGTTGTGGATCGTTGAATCGCGGTGGGGTTGCTCGCTTGGATGCTCAGCCGACTGTTCGGTCGGGGCAAGTTGGGTATAGGAGATAGAGGGGGTTCCTTTCTCAATCGCGGTATAAAAAGGCGGGAACAACAAACCATTTGGCAGCGGCAGCAGCAGCAACTTCGGCGCTTCGGCTTACCGCACGCCAAAGGACGCCACCGACTCCATCGGGGTCGCCGCTATCGGATGACGCCCCTGGGCGCACCCCACAAAGGAAGAAAGAGAGAGAGAGAGAAAGAAAGCATAAGTGTTAGCTAAAGAGAGCAACGAACGTCCGAGTGGGAAAACGGCAAGGGAAGGCCGGGGCAAAGGGAACATTTGCCCCACGTCATCGTTGACAGCAGTCGCCGCATACGTCGTCGACGATTTGAGGTCAGCCAGCGAACAAGCTGCTGCTGCTGCCGCCACTGCCGAACTGGTGCGCGTTCATGTGTGTACGCCAGCTATGTACGTATGTATGCATGTGTATAGATGAATGTCTGTACCTATCTGTCTATCTACCTATCTCTATACGGATGTATGTATATATAGGCGTCTGTGTGCCGGTCGGTCGCTCGGCGCTTACTCTGTCTGTCCGGCTGTGTGCAACTCAGTAAGTCAGCCAGTGTTCGGCGTCTGTGAAACGACGGTACCCAGTGTTGGGAACGCTCCTCCGCTGCGCATTTGTACGTATGCCTTCTCTCTTTACTCGACTTCCCTCTCCTCCCCTCTCTCTCTTTCTCTTCTTTCTAGCTGGTGCGCGTTGTTTCCCTTTTCCTCTATGCCTTCTTATCCATTTCAGTTCTTTCCCTCCTTCTCCCCTGGTCGTGCTCGCGCGCTGGACAGCAAGATGAAGCAGTACTGGCAGCCGAGGCAAGCTAGCAAGGCGAAGGGTTGCGGGGGTACCAGTGGCATTCCCTAGCCGCTGGGGTGGGCCCATCGCAGCTGGTGCCCTCCTGCCGCTGGTTGCTGGGGCATGTCATCCACGTGTGAATGACTCGCAAGAAACGAGACGACAACGACGAGGACATATGGAACCACGGGTTCTCTTTCGCCCGTATATATATATATAAATTGTTTGCCTTGTTCTCCTTCTATCTCCATCCCCTTTCCCACCGTTTACCCCAGTAGTTCCCCCCACCGTGCGGGCGCAGCCAGCCAGTCAGACAGCCGCCCACCCGTCTGCCCGCAAGCGTTTGCGAGATCCCGGCGAATCCGCCATTGCTGCTGTTCTGTGATCCGTGTGACGTCTCTATGTGTTAGGACGACAACGACGACCATGGGCGGCGATGAAGACCGTAAAGGCGGCAATAAGGGGTGGTGGCGTCGGCGGCGACGGTATAGGCTTTCGCCGACTTTCGCGATGGCAAACGCACACGGGCCTGGCTGGGTCCTAGTCGGAGCTAGAAAGAGAGAGAAAAAGGCGGCAAAAACCAGGAGCAGGAGCAGAAGAAAGAAAAGGGCAAATAGAGAAAGGCAAAGAAGAGGAAGAAGAAGGGACATGGACGGCAAGAGCAACCAACATTGGATTATGGCCATTGTGGTTGCCTGCCCGCCTGTCACCCTGCCATTGAACTCAATTCGCATTGTGCCAATGGTTGACTTCGTGGTGGCTGCAGTTGTGGTGCTGCACCTTATGCTCCTTTTGCACCGATGCTACTGTTGTTGCTGCTGTTGTTGTTGCTGTTGAGGGAGGTGGCAGGATGATGATCACGGCTAGCAAACATGCTGGCGGCTTGGCTTGTTTCGGCAGGTTTGATCGGATCGGTACACTTACAATACGCAGCCTGGCAACATGGTTTTTGGATCGGCCTTCGCCATTCCGCCACGCAACCATCATCAACAACAACAGCAGCAGCAGCAGTAGCCGCAACGACAATAGACATGATGCCGACATACAATGCCGACCCACGGCAAATCTGGCGGCAGAAAATAATCATTCTCAGCAGCAGCAGCATTATCATCGTCACCACTGCCATCCTCACCACCGCCACAATTGTCATCTTCATTGTCGTCGTCGACGACATCATCATCGACATCTCGATCCCCATCAACACCACTATCACCACTACCCCATCATCATCATCACGACTACCCCATCAGCAGCTGCCGAAGTTGTTGTAACAACAGCATTTCCTGTAATAGCAGTAGTTGAAGTATTAGTAGTCGTAGTCTTCATAGTAATAGAAGTACTACTAATAATCGATCGTAATGTTTGAAGTCGCCGTATAACTACCGGGTTAGCCTGCAACAGCGACGACGACGACAACGAATACGACGATGGCGACTGCAACGACAAAACAGCCTACTACCGGTTGTTTATCATATTTTGCTATGTTGTTTAGGTTGTTTGCTGCAGTCGCTGTCGTTACTGATGTCGCGGGGCTGCGTCTGCTACTCCTTGTTCCTATTCCTATTCCTCTTCCCCTTCTTCTTCGTCTTGTGTTGTGTTACGGTTCGTGTTGTTTGTATGTTCTGTTCCTCTGCCGCTTCCCTTTCTTGTTCCTCTTCTTCTAGCTGTGGTTAACAGAGCAGAAGACCGCCAACCTTCGGTAGTCGGCGGCGGCGGCCTTCCTTGCCACCACGATGATTGCCATTGTGTGGTTGCGCTCGTTGATGTTACACGCTGCTGATACCGCTATTCTGCTATTCTGCGCCGCGATGAATGGTCGGTTCCCAAGTCGACTCTTACCGTCGCCTGTCAACACCGCCACCGCCAACACCAACGCCAACAAACAGATTGGCCAGCCGTTGACCCTTGAAGCAACTGAGCGAACAGCCGTTTGTCAGTATTGTTGGGTTATTGTTTCCATTGTTGTTGTTGCTATTGGTTGTTCCTGCACCCCCCCCCCCCGCCCCCGCCCGCCGCTGCTGCCTTTGTCGCCTGCCCCGGCCTTATCGGCAACGGCGGGGGATCGACAACGGCAGATCCGAATCGGCCACCAACGTTTGAGCACAGCTTTCAGCTTCACATAGATATACAGCTGCTATGCACACACACACACACAGACAGGCATACAGTTAGATAGATACACGCACCTACAGACATATTCCGAGCGCATCGGGAGCACTATTCAGAGAATGATGGACAGCCGGGTCAGATGAAATCGAGTCAATACAACATCAGCAACAACAGCAGCAGCGATATACAATCACGGTGCTCCCTCTCTGTGTATTGCTCGCCTTTGCAGTGAGCGGGTGTCCTGCCGTTGAGGACACCCACTACTCGTACGCTGGCAATGCTAGCCACCATATGTGTACAACACATACAAATCAATGCATCGTTGTGCGCTACTCGTGTACCTTATAGCCTGGCGCAATTGTGAGTCGAGTGCCTTTCCTTTCCACATATATATATATATATATATATATATATATATATATGAAAAAGAAAGATTCGACTATATAAAATAAAAAACACGACAAAGCGCAAAAAGGACGACTAGATTTTAGTGGGTGCGAGTCCCACACTGCAGTGGCTTTAACTACAGCGCCCGGTGTGCATAACGCATTTTGCCGGCTACCCCTATTAAAAAACCGACCTATCTACTCCCCCTAATCCTATCTACTCTAGATTGTCAAGCCACGACTACAAGTGATAAGTAGTTTACCCTAGCCTCTTCTATAATAAAATTGTCCCGGTGAAAGGGCCTTCTCGATAGTTGTAAGCACCCCTAAAATATTTATTTTTGGACAGGTTTTCTTCATCCTGCGCGCCGACGCGGTACCCCGGTTATAAGGGTTAGGATTGGCAACGTCAAAGCAATGTAAACTAGTCTAGCTTTAGGGCCAGGAAGCGCTAAAGAATTATTATTATTATAAGAGCTAAGTCACGTGCATATGAACAGATAGATCTTGATGAAGGAATATGTATCCAAGGACATCATATCACCGCGATTATTGCCCGGACGCTTGTGGAACAAACACCACTCACGGTCGTGACGCGAATACCCAAAATGCAGAGCCGAACCTGGTTGATATATGTAGATGAAGGCGAGGTCTAGCGTCACCCGCTACAGCCAAGCCACCAAGAGACCAACGGTAAAGTCTTAGGTCTAGAGAAGAAAAACCAGCTTGCACGCTTAAACCGAACCAAAGAGCGCTGGGAGAAGGCAACTAAAATATCCGATGAAGTGAAAGAGTGATTGTAATATCAAGAAACAACACGAACATTGTCGGTTTTGCTTTTAAGTGGCAGTGAAAACCTGGCTTCATGCCAAGATTTGAGGATTCCCCTCAAATAGGAAAAAAATGGGGGAAGTATTAAAGTAAACAAAACACATGTCTTTGGCTCCGTTCACCTTAGTCAGATGCTCTTAATATATCCCACGTGGTAACTTTTAGGAAGCTGACTCGGTTGAGTTTCAGAGCCTGTCTCTCTTTTTATTCTTAAGTGTGCACTAGCAGGAAGCTGCTCTAGGTTGGACGGGTACTTCAGCACAAAATTTGGCAAGCAAGTACTAAACATTTACATAAAACACCATTAGATGTTGGCGTAAGTGTTATGTGACAATTGTAATGATAAAGGAGATACAGAGTTTTTATTCCGCCCTTGTAAGTAGATCTTTCTTCTCAACATATTGTCGGTGCGTAAGCCCTTATTGGACTAAGAGACCAAAAAGTTCATCTGTGCAGGAATTACATATACTTCGTAACTTTCAATAAACGTTTAATATAATAAAACAGATGACCGATAATGTCTCTTCCACATCGGCGAATGTAAAGCTAGTCGCAGTCATACGCACAAGAAAGGTGGATGCATGAACTAGAAGACCATCTATGACATTATAATATAAATAATTCGGCTTTGTAATAGCTATTTAAATATCTGTTCATTTCGTTGCGAAAACGATTTACAGAGGATTTTGCGTTCATTGGACAACAGTTGGGCTGGCCTTGCCTTAGGAAGACGTCATTTGACTTCAATATGTAATAAATATTCTACCAAGATCTGTTTAGGTATCCTTTGCCCAAAACATTAGAGCAAATAAGCAACTCGTACCTCACTTGATAGGCAAATGCGTTGCTGCTCTATGACAATACGCGTTTGCCTCGTGCCTAGTTCTAGCTGCAAAACATATGAAAGCTACTTTAATCTCCCTGAGTTCCTTGGACTGCACTAATTTCCGAGTCAAAGTGAATGATCTGTTTTTGCATTTGTTAGCATTGGTTCGTATGCCCTACACAGCCTCCGTTTCTTGCTCTGTTTCATTCTATTCCGGAGGTGTGTTACTGTTTCGCATTTCATGCAGCGATCGTTTTCTTATTGTAAACTACCGGGCTTCGAACCTGGCAAAGTTTAATAACGTAAACATTATATAGCTCGGAGATGTTGCACTTCAAAATCGGTCTATTACCCTTCGGAGATGTTTGCACCTTAGGATCTACTTAATACCACATGAAAAAAGTGAAGCTCCATTTAGCAGAACAAATGTTCAAAAAATCTTATTTATTTCACTCAAATAGAGTATGCACAAGATGGTTCATGTTAACATATTTATTTATTGTCCTGCCGGTCCACCGAGAGAAGAAGTGCAAACATCTTTGTTGCAGTGCCGGACAAAGTGACATATGTTGAAATTATTTGAATACAAATCAGCCTCTATGTTTTACCTTAAGCGTGGTCACATTGAGCAAACATGTCAAACCGAAACGCTCAAGTAGGGCTCATCATATGTACGTTTGCTATGATTACCGGTAACAGACGGTGATTGTGATTAAATCAGTTCACTACTTGGTGGTGTTCTTTTCCTACTCCACGCTGATCGTGGTCGTGACAGGCGACAAGATTTCTTGTTGTATGATGAAGTATACGACGATACACAAGCATGCATAGTTGCCGTTGCCCAAATATCAGCGCGTGATATACACAGTGTATTTTTTTCTATTGAGAAGTCGCTTCCTGCACACCCACTTCTCTTCTCGCCTCTCTCGTCACAGCCGGGCTGCCTCCTAAGCCGTACCGAAAGGTGTTGTGAATAGCGACCTCGACTAAAGCGTTCAGACCTCGGGACTTAGGAACGGGATGATGATTGTAGGCGTGTTCGATGGGACACAAACAGGATTTCGGCATGACCCGTCGCGCCTATGTGACCCGCGTCGCCAATGTGCATCGGTCTGGGTGGGTGTTTGCCGATACATTCTTCTAGTCACTTACTACTGGTGGAGAACTGGCATCGACTGCGATCTCTTTCTCTCTCTAAATATATATATATATATATATATATATATATAACAAAAGATGAAGAAAAAAAGGAAAACAAGAGGAAGAGGTGTCCTATCCAGTCCCAAACAGAACGCACGTATGGTGAGCACTAGTTGATGTATGGCGGTCGCGCACACGGCTTGAGCCACTCGGTTTTGCACTCTGCGTATGCTGACCCTTCCGTGTGCCTACAGTTGCAGCCAGATAGACGCATAGACCAGCCCGTGTGTTCGTTTACGGGGAGATTGCCTTACTAACTATATTATGGGGGTGCCACTGTTTGAGGTGGGGCCGCCGTTAGCACCACAGCCGCCACTAACCACGCCATCGGGTGTGACGATCAGAGAGGACACACGGCACAAGTAGTAATGGTCGTAGTAGTTGTCGTAGTAACCGATGATAACGATGGTGATACGATGGTCAGCTGGTTAGCGGTCAACACAACATGGGGGTTATTGTCTATGGCGCCGTTACTACTAAGCAACACCTTGTTACAGTTGGTGTTCTTGTATTTTGGCCCGACGACGGCTCATACGCCTCGATCTTGTCCTAACCCAGCCGCCCATTGACCACCGTTTGTCCAGTGTGGTTTGGTCCACGGTCATCAGCTGGGCTGATTGGCCATCGGTTGCCGTGCTGTGGTTCTGCTGTATCGGTGTGTCGTCAGCCGGCGTGTGGCGGCGGGGGGCCAAGACTTGAGCCTACTAACTACTTACTCACCATTGTGGCGGCTATTTGCTAGATGGGCAGAATCAGCAGCAGCAACACCAGGGCAGTATTGCGTTGGCAGTGACCGCCGAGACGAATGCCTTCTTCTCGATTGTTACAAGCGTCGTCGGGGGCAGTGGCGGCGGTGGTGGACTTTCAGCGAGGGGCTCTGCTGGCTTGACCCAACCGCCCACGCCGTCCCGTGTGGGGCGCACCTATCTGCGTTTCACGCCCTCTTCCTGGCGTCGTCTATCTGCTTCGTGCTTCCTGCTCTGTGTGTGTGTGTGGGGGGAGAAGGGGGAGAAGGATAGAAAGCGCGCAGGAGGTGTCGATGTCGGCCGGTTGGTCACTCAGGCGGCCGGTGTTCGTGTATTCACGGCGGTTCTCGGCGGAGGTCGCTGATTGCTTACCGCCTTCCTGCGGCTCTTTTATTGTTCGCCTTCTTTGCTCTCACTTGCTACACTTTGCAAGTAAATACACGCGAATCCGAGAAAAGCTGGTAGTGAGATCAGGGAGTAGGCAGAGGACAACAGAGAGCTGTTTTGTCCGGGCTACGTGACGGCAGTACGGGGGGTAGCTGAAGGAGGCAAAGGGAACGCCGCGCGAGCAATGCAAAAGGGGGATATATATATAT
>QVRM01006577.1:0-191936 GCA_003439945.1 Dermanyssus gallinae | reverse complement strand
ATATATTTATACGTAAGCGCGCAGATCTACAAGACGGTCTTATATATATATGCTCCCCCCCTCTTCTAATTGCTGTTGTAGTTGTTGTATCTTCCTCTTATGGTCTTCCTTCTCCGTGCTATGTCACCTATATCTCCCTTCTCGGTACATCAGTCATTTTTCGGATTTCGGTTTCGTGTCGTTTTGCTCAGGTTGGCATTTGACAGTAAACTTTGACGTTTTACGCTGCGTTCTCTCTCGCACTCTCTTTCTCTATCCGGCCCATTGTAACACGCCGCTGCTCTTGTATGACTAATGATACAATGATACATCGTTTTTCATTTCTACAGCATATTTCTATATTCTTTCTCTTTCTTCTTTCTTATGTACCATTGTCTTACGTAGATCATCAACAACACAACAACGACAATAACTTCTGAGTGGCCGCTGTTCCGTAAAGCGACAAACAGATGACATCAATCTCATCAAGTAGCAGTTGTTGCAGCACTACTAGTAGCAGTAATAATAGCAGTGGTACAAGTAAAGTGTAGTAATACCCGCTGATCCGCTGATGCACGTCGCTCGTTTAGGTAGCAACACTGCACACAGTTCACGCACAGCACAGCACTGCACGCACTCAATGGTCAGACGTTAAAAACACGGACGATTCGAAACCAGCCCTCCGTCGATGTTAACGCCACGCAGAACTTGCACGCACGCATGAGAGTTTACCTACTACGTTTCCTCTTACCACCACTATATATCTCGTAGATTTATCAGTAGAAAACTGACTTAAGAAAGGCGGTTCTCTTCTTCGTCTTCCTCATCTTGCCTATAGCTCCCCCCCTCCCCGCCAGATTACTGTGTGTTGCCTAGTGAATGCTGTTAAAAGCAGCGATACTTCCAGGCAACAAGACAACTCCGATTTGCAGGTCACGTATGATTGTTGGCGGTAAAACATGCGAGAGAGAGAGAGAGATAGGTTGCTTTGGTTATCAGCATATATACTCATGATTTGCGAAAGCGAAAACCCTTTTTTTCCTTTGTCCCGTCGTTTATTAATTCATCTGTCTGCCGTCACATGAGGCCACCGATGTTTAATCGAACACAAGTTACAATAACCTCTGAGCGGCAACAACTCTGCACACGATACGTACGATAGCGTACGTGTATGCGTAAGTTTCAAGGAGAATTTGTTGTATGCTACAGACTAATGCCACCAGTCGCCGTATTTTTCCGCCTATTTAAGCTTACTTTCCACCTGCACCACCAGCACAACGTAAACCCAGCCCGGCTGAAATCCCTAAACGAAAAGTCTTACGCAGACGGAGATCAACAATTCGAAAGATAGGAAGGTTGGCAGCTATAGTTGATCGCGGTCGACATACCAATCGAGCCGGCGTCAGAAGTCGTTGTAACTGTATCCGTCTCCTCCTATCTTTCTCGCTCGCTCGCTGGCTTCTTCTTTTTTACTTTGTCTCGCAATTCACTGGAAATCTGAATGGTAATCAATAATAATAATAATAATAATATGAATGGCCGAGTATTGGTCTCCGGAGTGGCTCACAATACGTGCAGCCAGGTAGCCAGCCATTACTCTTTCGACTCAGCCGAAAATATTTGTCGACAACACAATCTTACGTTACATGCACAATAGTTAAATATAATTATACACCTCACACTTGAAACGCACACACACACGCGTCGTCGAAAGTCAACACACACACATATATATATATATATATATATATATATATATATATATATAAACCACCAGAAAGCTAGAAAAACTTAAATAGGTAACTTAACTGCCCACAAGCGGGACGTTACAACGGTGGCTACCTCGACTTCGAATTCGACGCTTAGCTTTACTCATTTGGGCCGCAACAAACACATTTACGAATATTGTTCCGCTCTGATTACACCATCGACATGCATTTCTCCATGGACGATACATTCATTGTCTACATGCAGACCGACTAGGGCTGAACTTGAACCGCTAAGTTCTCCAGTGTGATCGCCGAGTCCTCGCCGCCGCCGCCGTCGTTTGCGTCTTTCCTTGAATCGGCCTAGAGTTCAGGCTTTCCCGCTTAATGTGTTTGGTGTCTGTTTTGTGACAAGCCCTATTGCAAATTGAACAATTTTCCGGTACTCTCCAGTACCAAGTATGAAAAGACAATTCTAGATTGCTTAACAACGCCAACGCGCGTCAAGACCGTAGAAGAGTTGAGATTCGAATACGGCCTACGAACGTAGGCCGTATTATGTAGGTGCAATCTGGACTTGATTTCTGAGCCGAGGAGATATATCAACATGGAGACATATGACTCGGTCTCACTTGTCCGGCCAGCTCTTCAGTTATAAGAGATCGGGCCTCTAGATTAGAGCACACAGAGGTACACGCACAACGAATATTTCACTTTCTGTGTTAACGTAATACAAACTGTGCTTTTCCAATTTTGTACCGTTGTTATACGTCGAAAAATGTCACCAATTTCAGCAAGAATACGCTGGGAAAAGAGCAAGTTCGGATATTCAACAATACCTGACAACACTGAACATTTTGGCAGACACGTCAGTAATTTTCGCACCCGATACATATGGTCGATATATCTCAAATCGTTGTTACGACGCTTACAAACCAACTAAACAAAAACAAACGGGCATCGTAATAACAATCATATTCCACAAGTATAACGCTGTGCTACCGCTGAACTTGAGTCTTATTTCCCTACGTCGTCTCCACATGTCTGTACATATGTATACGTTGTGTTCATTTTTTTGTCTGCTGAATATGTTGTTCTCGTCGCACCTCTTCGTCGCTGTGTTCCTCGTTCATTCTTTTCTTCCCGTCAATGATTGGCGACGCGTACGTTTCCAGCAAAGTGCAGCAGCAGCAGCGCCACCACCAGCAGTGCCACTATCACCACAAGCAACGGCAACAGTTATAGTTCGTGCCGTGGTGGTCCTCTAAGCCATTTGAATCGTATCGGATTTTCTGTTCGGCCAGATGTATCCATCTCTGCCTGCTCGGTGGCATGTGCTTTACCTGTAAACTCGTTTCGACTACTCTATACTGTAGCCACTAAGCTAGGTCAGCCCGAAAACTTTACTTTTTTACTAAGTTAGCACTACTGCTGCTGCTGCTCCTGTTACTGCTTTTATAACGCTTACACATCTACGATGATGACTACTACTTACACTAATAAATTTTACGTGGACTAGTTCGCTGTTAGCTGGAGGCTTCCAATCCTACTTGAGACCGATTCGACGATACTATCGACCCGTGCCATCAGCGAAGCTGCGGCGATTTCATTCAGCTGCTGCTGCTGTTGTTGTTGTTGCTGAAGCTGTAGCTGTAGCTGCTGTTCATTCTGAAGATGCTCATCCATAGCACTGACTAGTGGACAGAGGGCGATGTTATCGAGACTTTTCGAACGTACGAGCGGCGCTCCGCATGTCGCACCTCCCTTCGCGATGCCACAAAGCAACGAAGAACTGCTGCCGTTCTTCACTGGAGACGGCGGGTTGGACTTGTTATGTACAGATGACGAAGCGGCGGGAAGTTGGAACGTTACTAGCGAAGGCAGCTGAAGTCGATCCCGAGCGGAACATGACGACTGTTGTTGCTGCTGCTGCTGCTGCTGCTGCAGACGCTCGTGGAGATGTCGAACGGTGGTTGAGTGAGCATTGCACAGCGGGAAAAGGGATCTCGGTAAAAGCTGATTATGATGTCCAGAGCGAGGATGTTCGTATGGCTGAGAAAAAAAAGTACCCGACACATTCGAAAGCAGATTGTTGTTACTGAAAGTCAAGCGTCGTTCTTCGATCAGATGTGTGTGTGTGAGAGAAGAGAGAGCATACCACACATATGAATATATATATATATATTTTTTGCCAGCTTATCCTGTAAGCCGTCTAACGGACAATCGAGTGGCGAAACTCCGTTTGACATTACGACAAACTGAGAACGTAACAGCTATGCGAGATTAACATAATAACATTTACGCGTCTATAACTTTAGTTCCACCCTGTACTTGATCATAGATATCATACGTTATTATAAACCTGCTTAATCCCCTAGCTATGCGCTATGTCAACCATCATCAATTTTGCAATAAATTGTAGATATGGTAGTTCATATTTATGTCAATAAAATATATGCATACATGGGCATGTATGAATGTACATATATGTGCACATATATTATACAGGCATATGTGCGCGCGTATGCCTAGGTGCAGAAATAAATGCATACATACCATGAAAAGATGTCTTGCTCGGGAGGTTGAGGCAGAGCGGTGCAATCTGTGACAGAGATCCTTTCCATTACTTCGCGAGAGGCTAATGAGTGGCACCGTCCGTTCTGCATCCCAGTCTACCGCCGAGACACCCAGCGATATTGCGGCCAATCTCCTGCAAGAGCCATTGCATTGACATTAGCCGCAACCTGAATTGTCTACTCGGCAGAATTTACTTAACAGGAATTCGTCTTAAACGGAATATCGGCTATATGACGGTATATAATACTTGTTCTACGTAAGTGTTTCAATTTAAATTTAGAAACATTTCTTACTTCGTAAGAGTAAACATTTCGCACAGGCATTGACCCACAACTAGGCAAATTGGCGACTATAGTGACGACATCGAATAGAACGCCTTTTTGTTCACAAGCCAAATGGGGTGTGATAAACCCAAAAAGAATCGAACTACAATGTTGGCAAAATATCGTTCACTTCATAAGGATCATGCAAACACATAGTTTATCGACCGTGTGCGCGATGCAGATTTGGGAGTCGCCAAGTGTACATAATTAGGAACATTAGCTCGATACACATTTCAGTCTATAACATGCCTCTCTCGAATAACATGCCGCGAGCAGCTGACAGTATAATCTGTATAATTGTTTATGTTAATGCATACTCAATATGAGTAAATTAAATGTGATGATGACACTTCAGTCTATAGCAAGCATTTCCAAGTAAATAGAGCTTTGAGAGCAGCCTCTCGTGGCAGACTGAGTCGGCAAATTTTACGTTGACATAGGGCAGCAAAAAAGTTAGCATAGCGTACCGCGCTTGTTGCTGCTGCTGCTGCTGTTGATCTGACTGCTGTGGATCTGACGTGACAGAACCGGCGCGCTGTGCACCTCTCCAGAGATTTCGCCGGTTCTCGTCGGTGCAGATCCACATGCGAAGCAGTTTCTCGTGGTCCCAGCTGGTGGCGTTCAGCTGATGCCCGCTGGTGTCCGAGTGTAGGTGTTGGCTAGCATAGTGGGGAGGGTGGTGGAGACGGTGAATGCGATGAAAGTGGTGCGCAGGAGAGTAGAGATGCTGGTGTTGCTGCTGTTCTTGGCCGTAGCAGGTGAGATGCCGTTGACTGAGGCGGTGTATGCTGTTGCCGTGCTCATCGTCGTCCACCCCCCCGTTCACGACGCAGCTCTTGGTGCTGTCCCGAGAGCTCAGCGTTTCACGCAGGCACTCGCGGCTTTCGCCCGCATGATCCGTGACCGCGACGAGCATTCCTAGTTCCGCGAGAGCCGTGTCGAGGGACTGTTTTCGCTCTCCAGCGCCCCGGCGATCTCCACACGTCAGCGTCAGCGCGTCCATAAACGAACACCGTCGCAGCTAGCACATCCACACTCGCTGCGTCTCTGCGCTCGGCCGACGTTCGTGCTCTACGCGGTGGGCTACTACGCTTACAAATGATCCTTCTTCGACCATAGATGAGTGCACCACGCTTCAGGTAGGTAGTTAGTTCGTTTGCAAGAGTTTTGCACCACGCTTCAGGTTGTTTGCGATACCGGATAGAAGCCGGAAACGTTGAGGTCCAATCCAAAGGGTACCGTTCCAATTGCAAACGAGCGAAGCCTTGGATTTGGCAACAGCGTTTTGCAGCCGTATCCCGCGCAAGCTCTACTGGTGATCAGCTAGTCGACAGTTCTACCCCGTCCGATTCAGCACGACCGTTCGGTGTTAACGTACGTTCGGATTTTCTAGTCAGGCCACTTCTTTTCGAACTCTTCTCATGTCAACAGGAATCAACGGGATCAACAGAGGAACGAGTTTTCATCTGTAGTCAGTGTTGATGATGCCTTCACCAAGCCGCATGGCGGGACTTTTACGTGGTGCCCTCTGCAAGAAAAAGATTACACAACATAGAGGTATTTTTAGTCGAATATTATAACGTGGCCACCCAAAATGAAAATCTAAGCCTTCTTTAGCCCAAACAAAAATAATTTGAAAGTTAAGTATAAGTAGTAACTGCAACAGATGTACGTAGTATCATGAAGGCGGATGCGCAATACACTCGGTGATTTCATCCTTCCTATGCACAACGAAACACAACTAAAGCAAGAACATCCACAAGTGTGTTTTGTAGATCAGTTTAATAGGGAAGAAATCGAATAAGAGTACAATTATTTACTGAAAATCCGTCTCATAATCAATATGTGATATTAGTTACAATATATGGAATTGCACTAATTAAACTAGTGATAACGGTATTTCCTTTCAATAATATACTTGATCCCATGGTAAGAAACATAGCCAAGAAATGCAATTATTCAAAGAAGTAACACTTCTTTTAACTACTTTTAATCGAGATTGAATGCATGCATAAATGACCTACTCCATCAGATAAATCACCCTATATAATTTATGTATACGCTTAATCTCGGCATGCCTCCAAAAAAATTGTATTGCTCCGTAACCACGGCATTGCCACTAGTTTGGTACCAAAATGATCACCATGAAATGCGCATTTACCTGAATGTGTTAGCTTTGAGCGCTGTGAATGGCTATATGTTCGGAACCAGAATTTTCTCACAACACGACGATGTGCTTACTTTTTTTATAGGGTAACTAGTTCTCTCGCAGCAGCAAACATTTTAGTAAGTTAACTCTCACTCCGAAACAAGACTTCTTGGAGACCATGTTTCATTGGAAAAAATATTTGCTCTAACGAGCTCTATAATTTTAGACTTTCCGATCCTTTAACTTAACAATATATATATATATATATATATATATATATATATATATATATATATATATATATATAACAAACGCAGAAACAACAACAAATGCATCTATAAAATCACCCTAGTGGGTGATTTTATAGTTGCATTTGTTGTTGTTTGTTTTATTTTTCGGCGCTCATACGAGACAGAATGGCTCAGAAGTCGCACTCAACTACGAAGGGACACATGCATTTAGCCATCATTAAACGTTCGGAGCTCAATAGGAGCTCAGCCGGGTCTAAGCGCATCGGCGCGTATAGATGCGATTGTCAAAGCTAAGGCCCTTGGCCCATAGCCCACCCCATGATGATCAGGAACATGGCCTACTCTCACGGATCAAGTCAGCAGCCGCCAGTAAATCCTGCGATTCGGTTGGTTCGCAACATAATCAAAGCTGACAGAACAACGCGAGCAAGCACAAACAGCCAGACACCAGCAATGCCATCAATGGCGCGCCAAAACAAAAGCGTCGACCGACCACGTTCAGACTATTGGGGCTATAAGGTCCAAAGGCCTAGATTGCAGGAATCGTTCGTAAGACAGTGGCCTAGGCGCCCCAATAAGACCCCACATAAGCTATGGGGTTACGAGCACCTTACAAAAGTTTTATGATCATCCGTTATTTGTACTATATATATATATATACAGAAATTACAATTTTATTCGACTCATAACGGGGTGTAAACAATTGTCCTCCAGTGAACGTGACAATAAACTACATCAGCCTGGTGTCGACCACCTAGACAAGGTGGCAAGCACCGTCGTATACCACGTTGTATATCCAATAACAGCCTTTGCCGGAAAAATTCACCAGCGCATAGGTCTCCCGTGGCCAGTCTGAGACACTTGCATTATATATATATATAGGGACCACCAGCTAAATCAAGACAAACTTGCGCGCCACTAGCAGATGGCCAAATAGCGTTCGCCCTTGGTGATGTTTGGTATTATTCGATCACATTCGAGGCAATCACAGACAATGGCAGAAGCACATATCTAGGTTCGGAATTGGAGCGAAGAATTGTAGCAGTGGTAGAATCGCTTTGCGCCGGCACGAGCGTAGACGAGATCATTCGTATGCACGAAAAGTTCGACAAGTGCTGTCTTATGACGAGACCAGGGCCACCAGAATGGGTCGTTCTGAGGTGCTCCTGTGTTCGTTCAAACATGAAACTGCCGACGTCTTTGGTTCTTTTAAGATGAAAAAAAAATTACGGTTTACGCTAAATTGAACAATATAAATAATCGGTCAGTTGCCCACTGCTCCGAGGAGGTACCTGTGACAGGAACAATTAAGTTTCCGGCTAGGGTGCAAGTGTGAAGTATGGATGGTGTCACGTGGGAGTGACATTATGCCTCCACACTTCTTCAGAAAGGGTGAATTTCTGATGAGGTCTACCACGAGTTCTGATGACGGTTCTGAAGCCTGTGAATTGATCGCGTGTCGAAAGGAAGGCCGTACGTATTTTAGCAAGACGCTCGCACGAGCCATTTGGTGAAGAACTGGTTCAACGACCATTTGGACATGTTCTGGCTGAAACAATTCAATATAATTCTATAATTCCCTAATTCTCTGTTCTAAAAGAGAAACTAAGGCGTTACCGCATCGAATCCAGCTCGGGTATCTTTCTTCCTTGATTGTTGAATGATATTCTCTCCCCCCCTTCCTTCCCTGGAGTTGTCCAGGCCTCGAGCGTACATCGTCGCCGTTGACATAGCTATTACTAATCGAGCACAACGTGTACTGGGTAGTTATGAAGGCAATAAAAAATGTACCATATAGACGCAAACAGGCTAACACGAGACCCGATCCAAGCAGACGAGCTACGGCTAGAGTATACTAAATTGCTCTCATGGCAGGACAACATGAATTCTCAACGGGAACGACTAGAAATAACCTGAATGATCCTACAACAAGCATCTCGCTCTCACTTCTTACTTAGCTAAATCCCACCTATTTAGTGTCTACCGCTAATAATTCCACGACACACAGCTGGTAGTCAAATTGTCCAGCAGCATTGATATAACGAGAGAATGCATACTACCTGGCTGCTTCTACTGCTAGCACTAATCGTCTGGCGGGTGGCTGTAATAACAGCCTTGGAGTCTACGTTAACCACTACTGCAATTGGGGACGGTCCCTTGGAGAGTCAGATCGTCAATCATCGTTAATTAAACACTGAGGCCTAACGACGCCAAGCGGACTAATCATAACGGCCCCTTTGTTATACCCACAGGATGAAGCCCGCTTTTAGGAAAGTCTCGGAAATGCCTTATGCACTAGCGGTGCCTGCAGTACAGGACCTAGTGCGGGAATCTCACCCACTAAAACCGACATGCGTTCCATCCTCTACAGGCTACGATAGGAAGGATGAAGCCCTATCAGTGTCTACGAGGCGTACACAGATGTCGTGCGCAGCCCCTGAGTTTCGCAGCCGCCTTAGATTTCTGATTCGTTCAAATCGTGAGCTAGTAAGGGAAATGCATAGAGACGAGATCTAAACAATAGCATCTGCACAAAACTGACCTAGAGGACAGGCGCACAACTTAACAGTACGGAATTCATGTACTTTGCTATTTAAAATGTCGTTCTGTGTATAAATATATATAAAGGCAAGCACTGCCGAGTGTGCAAACGTATTGTAAATTATTAATAAATCACAATATATTCTATATATATATATATATATATATATATATATATATATATATATTTAAATGTTTTTTTATTCGTGTAGGCATTTCCTGATGCGACATAAAAGTACTAATAATCATACACCTGTTTTCAATACCCAAAAGAGAATCGTGAGACAAATCGAAAGCCACCGGCCAGAACAAATATTCGTAGGACCAGTTTAGCCTCTTTCCATAAGAGGCTGGGAATTTTTCTAACTTAGCAAGCTTAGTCAGTCGGCTCAATGTAATGGTTGCTAAAAAAACAGGCATATGCAGGCCGAATAAATAGCATGTCGCAAGTGTTTCGAAAGAAACGGCGTCGGCGACATAAATATGCCAGCGGTGCCCTGATCAACATCCATATAGTGGGTCGAACGCTTTTGCCAATTACGCTGAGCCGCATCGGACCATCGGGGACATGTTATTAGATGTAAAGGGAAGAGCGTCTACGTACATCGTACACATGGTGCAAGATAGTGCGAGAACTCCACCGATGTAGCTGGTGTTCTACCTACACTCTATTATACTAAAAGCCCCTGTCTCCCCGGCATGAACCGGCCCGGGAGATCAGCGTTAACTTCGGGATGTTGTAGAATTTCGTGTCTCGTATAGAGCTCGTTGCTCTTTGGGCGTTGTCTAGCCAGCCATAACCTCTCCCGCGTATCCTGCATATCGCGACGCTGGTTCGCTCTCAACCAAATACGTTAACAGCACGCTCCTAGCTAGAAGAGACAACAGTCGGAGTTTCCTTGCAAGGTCGCCGGCTTCCTTCTCACCGAATCGCAGGCAACCGTCGAGTGTGTAAGCGTCACATTACCGCTCTCGCCAAAGTTATAAAGCATTCATTCAGGATGTGGTAGCTAGCTCCTTGATTCGGTATAGCACTACCAAGGAACCATGGTCGGTCAAACCACCGGTTTGCGGTGAGTAGTCAGCTTCTCGCGAACCCTTACGTATGTAGCAAACCTGTCTGTTATCAGTTCCCTGGTCTAGCTATTTTCACATTTCCTGCGACTCTATCTCTCGGGACCACAAATTTAGAGCCCTTCAGCAGGACTCAAACAGCTATTAGCTTACTCTTCGTGCACACTATAACAAAGGTTGCTTGGAGCTACACCGCAGAAGAGAAATGAAATTCAATCTCAGCGTTCGACCTCGAGCAGTTGTATTACCTATGAACAACAGACGCTTTGATTAGAAGCGCCATTCATCGGCTACACACAGGCCAGGCTTTTGCTCTAAATTGGTGAAAATGTAACAAACTGCGTATGGTTATCAAGCAGTGTCCCAAACCGTTGCGTATACGTGGTAGGTAAACGTCGGTAGAACTGCATTGTAGTCGGCGTAAGCTGTAATATTTTGAAGAGAACAAAAGCACTTCGAAAAATTAAATAAATATATATTTTTTGTATCCACCTTTTTGTATATATGCTATGCGAAATCTACACTGATCTTATGTAGTGTGTACGTGATTATAGAGACAGCGTGTATATATACTCGTATATATATATATCAACAACAAAATAAATCAATGGGGCGGTGGTTTTTCAGGGTAATATCGTGATTCAGCACAGCGATACTGGTACACAACAGCCGAGACCCCGCTCGCATATGTAACTTGGCTTGTCATGTTCACTGTAGCAACTAACGCTTCAACTAACAAACGCAAAACATTATATATATATATATATATATATATATATACTGGCGTTTGAGAGGCTGGGCCCAGACGGAGAAGCTTTCGAGAGATGTCTCGTCAAAACTGGAACAAAGGTAGGGAAAGCAAACGCGGAAGATCCTTAGTGTTACTCTTGCAATGCTAGACAGTATTCAAAATAGTAAACTTAAAACTTTTATATAGATAATATAGCGAGTGGGTTCACTGTTGTTCCCCACTGAAACCTATCTGGCTAGTGCATTTCATGTGTTGCGTTCGTCTCGTATCTACTTTCTACACATATATATATATATATACTGCGAGCACTGCCAAGTGTGCAAGCGTATTGTAAATGATTAATAAATCATTACAATATTTTCTATATATATATATATGTGTGTGATCTTTATCTCTGGATACTAAACACACTCATTCAATTCACTCCTGCTTAATCAGTTCACCCTTATTGCTCTCTTTGATCGCTTTCCTGTGACGTCAAGCGTTCCAAAGGTACTCTTCCAGCGTCTCGATCGTTCGCCAGATAACAAATGACAACTAAACCACAGAGTTATAAACGATAAAAACAACCCCCCCAGACGGAACTGTGGCGTTCCTTCGCTTGTCGCCGACTCTAAAATCGGCACCTACTGCCATTCACAGGACGCCGAGACGAGATTTGCACCATAGCACTAACAATTGTAGGGCGCGATGTTGCCCTCCGCTAATCTAATCGATCAATCTAACCTCTGTCTATCTAGGTCTCTATATCTCTTTTCCCATGTACACACACATATATATATATATATATATATATATATATATATATATATACGTTACGTATGTACCTATCTGGCTAGTGCATTTCATGTGTTGTCTTTGTCTCGTATCTACTATTTGTAGACATCTACGTGTCTTGTAACGTGGTTGCAGGGCCGGTCACGCGTTAACCTGGAAAGGAGGACAGATTCACTCGCGCGTACAAAGAGACTTGCCCGCCGCACGCTTTGACACTGCAGCTGTTGACAACGGCCGCGACGACGACGACGCCGACGACGACGAACAAAGACCAAAGATAACGTCGTCCAGCTGACAGCAGCTGGCAGAGGCAGCCTATCAACCAGCCACGGCAGAGGATGCTGTAGCACCCTACAGCATCCTCTAGTAGCCCTGCGCTGGCCGCCGGCGCCAGCCCACATACGCGATGTTGTTCTCACGTGTTCGTACGAACGCCCTACGATCGTTCAGCGATCTCTTCTTCCTCAAGCAAATGCCTCACTTCAAATTTCATATGCATTGAACTGCTAAATAAATACGCATCATTGCCATCACTGCCCAATCAATTTCTTATGGACACGGCATATATGTATATATATATACATTGTGATAACAGACAACATGGACAAATAATTTGCCGGCGGGCTATATCGGCTCATAATGTATATATATGTATATATATATATATATATATATATATATATATATATATATATATATATATATATATATATATATACACGTATATTACATGCTGTCACGCGTCATTTGGACAATTCGCATTGTAATGCAGAACCGAATTACGTGTTGTTTGCCAATTGACACCACAAATATGACAGAAGTACGAGACACCAATAATAGTCGTCACCAGCCTATGGTGGGCACGGCACACTCCGACGATATCAATAACATACACAGACAACGAACGGGGTTACTCTAAACGGCCGGCGATGCAGATCAGACAAAGCTTCAATCAAGTAAACAGAGTAAACATTGCTGTTCTGGCAAAGATAGACAGGCGTCGGACCTGAACCGGCGCTGCCTTTGCACAGCCGTCGAGATTGTTTGTGTTGTTGCTGCTGCTGACGTTATTGTTGCTGCTGCTGACGTTATTGTTGCTGTTGTTGTTCTCGTCGTTGTTGTTGCTATTTGTTGCTACCATTGTGTTGTCGCTGTTGTTGTTGTTATTGCTGTCGTTGTCTTCCCTGGCGTTGCTATTCGTTATCGAGTATTCGACATCAAAACAATTTGATCCGACGATACCGCTGAAAGTACACAAGTGAATGCAATAGCACGCTAATGCAGAGGCGTGCTTTAACTGATGGAGGGGGGGGTTGGGCAGATAGGAACTTTAATGGCCATGACAGCAGCGTTGTCGTCGTCAGCGTTAAATGCAGCAAACGATATATCAGTTGAGTCATCCTAATCAGTCAGTTAATCAATCAGTAAACAAATCATCAATTACTAGTCATTCAATCAAGTCGGCTGCTGCATCATTCGCTCGACGGTCGTCTTTAAGAAAAACCGCCGTTTCTTTCTGTTGGTTACCGACGATCAGGCACGCGCACTATTCGATAGAACGCTACATACCTGCCATCTATATTCTGCGAGATATGTCTCGCTTGCCTTTTTGTTCAGCTGCCCCTTCTAGATGTTGTTCCTACGCTGCTAAACTTCCAGCAGAGCACGTCGGTCGGAAAAGATCCGAATTGGACCCTCGAGCGGCAGCAGAAGACCCTATATTGCTTTCGAGAGCGACTACAAACGACACGTCAAGGATCTATGGTTACGACTACATCGAGACCAAAGCCAAATCCTCCCAGTGGTGTTTCGAAGGAGAAAGTTGATCAAAGAAATGTAGACAGAGCAGATCCAACACCGAGTTTCTTTTGACTGTTTTTATTCGACTACAGGGAAACCATCTTCCACGATTTTGCCGCTTAGTTATACGGTCAATTAGGGGTACTTTCGCAAAATTCTAGAAAGATTGCGCGAGAACGTCGACTATAATAATTTTAAATGTCAACGTGTCGAGATTATAGAAAGGACATTTTCGCAAGAGCAACTAAACTCGATTCCAAAAGACACATTTACATTTTTTTCGAAAAGTGGCAAGGAAAGGTGGCACACGTGTATTATAGCGGGTATGAGCTATTTTGAAGGGAATAAAAACACTTTGAAAAATAAAATAATTATAATATTTATAAATATATATCAGAACTTTTCGATCCGCCCTCGTATATATATATATATATATTTACACATGGGCAGTAGAACGTGCAATGCAGCCTCAATCAAGGCGCCTTACGACTAGATGGTGCTGGCCGGAATTCTGTCTTTGACGAAAAATGCTTTGAATAATGACAGCAGAAACAGAACATGCAAAGATTGCGAAAGCAGTGAGCAACGCTCAGACTTCAAAGATCATATATATATATATAGAACAAGAGCTGAGTAAAAAAGCAGGAACAGGTAGTGCTCGATCTGTGCGACCTCTACTGCCTTTAACGACACTTGAGCCGCAATGTAAAACTACGACGATGATGATAGGATAGTGTACCCAATGTAGAAACCAAACAATGCTTAATAAAGCATCATAATTATATATATATATATATATATATATTTTTTTTCTTCTTCTTTTTTAACGGCGATCTCTTTGTGGTCGCCGTTCTCATGGTGTTCGTGTGTTCGCTGCTACCACGATCAATTATTAGCACCAGCAGCATTTCAGGTTTACCCGTTTCGAAGGCATTGGCGGAGCAAGCCTCGTCTTCGTGTGTGTATGTTGTGTGTTGGTAGCCGATACGCAAACCAAAATAACCACTATCAGAGATAGCACGCATGTCATTGTTGTTCTTTCTTGCTGACAACACAGATGGCGAATTCTCATATGCGTTTACCTTATACAGCATGATGAGTAGTCTCACGTTCAAGACCGACACAATGTGTGATCAATAGAACTGTGGAGAACGTATTCCTTAGGGTAACCCAGTAATTCCTAAAAACGTTCGGTTGTGAGAAAACATCGCCCACGACGATACCAACGACAACAAGAGCTACAACGTTGGCTGTAAATCTCCTCCCGAACAGCGACTCGGAAGAGTGAATCATCATGGTGGTCGTAAATATGCTAACAAGACTATTGATATTTAGTGTAGCGGTAGGTGATCAGCGAAGCGATGCTCATTGATAATAGACGATAAACCATACCGTTAAGAGTTAGCAGCCATGCTGTTGCCATAAGAACCGTTAACGAAACTCTACATATCCCAACATATCTGGCCCTCATTGGTGCCTCATTGAAGATATGCCTCACGGTGAGCTTCAAGCCCGTAGGGGACGGAGGATGAGGTCTAGAATTAAGAACAACATCCTTGAAAAAAATATTCTAGATGATCTGCTGTAGCCAGTCAGATAAGTGTAGTGGCCAGGTTGTTGTTGTTGTTGTTGTTGTTGTTGTTGTTATTATTATTATTGTTGTTGTTAGTATAAAGCGGCAATTAAGGTCGCTTTGTTGTCCCTATGTGGCCGACATAGGAATACGAGAATCGTCTCTCGTCTAACCGATATCATCACATGGTGGCCTAGCTTCGCCGTTCAGCGCGCATGCGTTCGTTGTTGGTCAGAGGAAAAGAGCTCGAGACCCAGCTCAAGCTCGAAGCAGGGGCGGCACTAAGCAAACGACAAGGCGGGGCAAATAAAGTACAAATGAAGAACAAGAAAAATAACCAAGACCGAACTCGCCTCCAGATAACTCGACGGCGAACTCAATGGGACAAATAAATATATGGGATGATAGATGATATATGCATAGAAACACAGGTCGTTAGCACCATATATATAAATATATATAATATAAATAGTATACAGATATATATATATATATATATATATATATATATATATATATATATATATATATATATATATATACAGATATATATATATATTTATATATACATCGGTCGTCGATTCGCGTTCTTCCTTCGCCGATAAAAGGAAGAGACCATAGGAGTGTAGTGTAACTAACCGCAATGACTAAGCGGTGACTCGCTGATGCTAACCACAACTTGACTCGACGGATGAAACGCCACGTCGAAGCAGTTGTCTATGCACATAAGCACAGCTTTACCACCACCACTATCGCCGCGACCATTTTCATCATCTTCACCACCACCATTAGAAAAGAAGGTGGTCTACAGTCAACAAATTTTCTCTGTGTCGCACCAGAAACAACAACAACATTAATAATAATCATAACAACAAGACAACAACAACAACAACAACAACAACAACAACAACAACAACAACAACAACAACAACAACAACAAAGGGTGCACTGGCTGGCACGGTTACGCCAAAAATAGAGTGTCAAACCGGCGGGTGACCGTCGCCGGGAAACAATTTAAAGTACGCCGAACAAATAATGCCGAAAAGGAAAACCGACGGACATACTATTAGGCCATAACGCACATACGCATATAGTATGTAGCCGAGCCAGCAGGAGGAAAGGCGACGATTAACCAACCGTTCAGCGTACGAAGTTCGTAGCTAACCAGAAGCTCAAGCTAATAAATGAACCACGCCAGAGCATCATCGATTTTGATTAGTGACGACACATACACACACAGTGTCACACACCACAATGACGGGCCTCGATACCGTTACGACGGCCGCCGGAAGCATTTTGTTGATTCCCTTGCGGCGTATCTTGCTTGGCTCGTTGGGGTTGCGCTGCGTTTGCTTTCTTGGGGCAATATATCTTACGGTCTATTTCGTTCGGTCTTAGTCTTTGTATAATGATTGTTTTTGGTATCGTTGTTAATTCTGTTGTTGTTGTTGTTGCTGCTGCTGCTGTTGTTGTTATCGTTTTGGTTGTTGTTGCTATCGCTTTTATTGTTGTTGTTGTTGTTGTTGTTGTTGCGTTCGTGGTTGTTATTGATATGCTATCTCCTTCTCTGAGTCGCTTTCCATTCGACTATCCGCCGACTAGATATCGACTAGCTACATATCAAAACACAGAGAAACAACAGATCGCTTCGCCAATCACTGCATCGGCGCACACCAATGCCAGCACGCCAAGCTACCATCACCACCACCACCACCACCACCACCACCATCAAGCTATTCACGCCATCATGGTGGCACTACTGATTGATTTATTCGCTTGATAGGTGTGTGTGTACACATATCACCCTTTTATATCAGGGGTATACTATACTAGAGGCATACGTGTTATACTTACCACACTATGCGACGACGACGACAACGATGACGACGACAAATCAGAATGCTGGTAGCACGATAACACTAGTCGATCTCTTCAGTCTTATTCTTCTGCTAGTGGCGTTTTTCTGCTGCTGATATTGCTGCTATTGTTGCGGCTGTTGTTGTTGCTGCGAAGATGACCAGCAAACCATTCAGAGAACACGTACTAACTGGTGACACCCGTAAACACACTCACACCGTATAACTACCACCAACCTCCGAACCACTCCTCCGAGCCTACTGGAATGGCTGTAACGTAACGAAACAGCGTCGACGACAATAATGATGATGGTGGTGGTGATGATAATGCTGTTGATGATGATGATAATGTTGTTGATAATGATGACGGTGATGATGTTTATGGTGGTGAGCAGACGTAATGGTAGTGGTGAAGGTGGCGATGAGGAGGCCGGACGTGGGAATGTTGGGAGGTGAGAGGTTAGCAGGCAGTTCTTTTTTTCCCGTTTTAGAATTGAATTCGAATGATGCTAAATAGGAGGAAAAGAATCTGTGTCGCCACAATTCCACAGTGTGTCGGCTGCAACTGTCACGTTTGTCACCGTTGTCGTTGACACGACTTCACGTTCGCTGTTGTTGTTGTGATTATTATTGTTGTTGTTGTGGTTATTGTTGTTGTTGTTGTTGTGGTTATTGTTGTTGTGTTTGTTGCTATACCGCCGTTGTCTGGCTGGGTTCTCCACTGGGTGACACCTTTGATGTTGTTTTCACTATCGTCGTCTTCCTCGTTGATGTCGTTATTGTTGTTGTTGTTGTTATTGTTGTCGTGCACGTCGGTGTCAGTAATGTTATTGTTATTGTTGTTGTTGTTGTTGTTTGACACTATAGACAAGCAGACAGGTACGTATCTCTAACTAACTAACTGGGTAGAGATGAGCAGTTCTGCAGGCAAAAGTCTACACCGTCAGCCGCCGAACACCCGCTCTCTCGGAGAGACCAACGACTCAGACCAGATTCGAAAGTAACTCGCAAAAAGCAACGATCGACCGCTTTACCACCATCACCGCACCACTACTAACTACTAACTTCCACACCGTCGCACAGTAACTCGATTTCCGTCTAGTTAACTGTATAATTGTTTGACAGCGACAGCAGCATCAGCGGCAGACACAATTCACACATTGGCTGCTTAGGACGTTTATTCAATCATCCACCCAGTCGACTCTGGTTATCCGCATATCTTGTCTTGTGGCTGTCAGCGTCTTCTCTCTCTCGGAATCTCTCTGGATCTCCCTCTCTCTGTACAGAAGCCTTTGGGGCTATTACACCGCTTAATAGGAAATTGGAATTTTTTAAGAATTCGTTTTACTAGTTAGGCCAACTTGGGCGTTATCAGTAGGGAGAAGGTAGATAGATGATAGGTGGGCAAACAGACAGATAGATACAGATAGATATCTCTATCTGTCTATTGAAGGATCAAACACGAAGATGGATTGATATAGTTGGTTGGAGAGAGAGAGCGAGAGAGCGGGAGAGAGAGAGCGAGAGAGAGAGAGAGACAAAACGTCTCCAACCGTCTTCTTTAGGTAACCGACAACGGATCCACTAAGGAAGGAAATGATGACGAATGTCGGACGTTCCGTGGCGACGGACGATGAGAAAGGCACAAACCGACCACAACAAACCGACAACGAACTGGCCAAATCAAAATAGAAACAACAACAACAACAGAAACCACGATCACCCGTCACCGCACCCGCAGCAACATCAACATCAACAATCTCACCAACAACAACACCAATGACGACAACAACAGCAACAACAACAACGACGTCGACGATGAAGACGACAAATCGCTCGCTGTGTAATCGTAGTACTAGTAAGCGTAGTTTTTCTAGTAGTAATGGTGACTAAAAACAACCTCCTTATTGTTTTTAGTGGCGACTAGGTGGTAGAATTTGCACTACTACTATTATGGTTAGCGGCAGCAGCAGCAACCGCAGTAATAATAACAACGCGTTCGCCGATGTGGGTAGGAAGTAGGTGGTATTCTGATGATGCTGCGGATGAGGATGACAATGATGATGATGGTGGCGATCTCTCTGTCTCTCTGTCTGTCTGTCCGTCTGTCTGATGATGTGTTTGCCTGACAGTCTGCCAATCTATCTATCTATATATCTATTTATCAACACACCAGATAATCAATCATTGGTTAGGTAGGTGAAGTGGTCGTCATCTCATCGACGTCGTCGTCGTCATGGTCAAACCATAACAAAGATGTTGTTGTTGTTGTTGTCGATTGTCCAGAGAGAGAAAGAGAGAGACAAAACGAACCAATCATCGATCGATCGATAGATCGAAGGAAACGATCAGGGAGCCGACCCAGCAGCACCAGCGCAACTATCAACCAGTAACAACCAGTAACGAACACGGCTTTGAGATTCGCCTTTGTCCCGCTGTGCGATGGTGTGGCGCTACGGTCGCTGCTATAGACAGACACCATAGATAGACACCATAGACAGGCGCTCACACAGAGACACAAGGGCAGCAGTAGCGGCAGCACCAGCAGCAGCAATAGCAGCCGCCGCTATAGTCAATGATGTCGCTCGTTCTGTTTGTCCGTAGTCACTCTAGTGTCCGTAGTACTCGATGGCAATCTGTGTATGTGGACGATTCTCCCTCGCTCCGGCTCCCTCCGGCTGTCGAGAGAAGGCAATGTCCATCTACCTGCCAGCCAAAAGCCAGCCTGACTGTATCTCTCTGTCTGTGGCTGGTTCGGTAGCTGGTGCCGCCTAAGGCTCTATGGCTGATTCCCTCACCCGGCCGGCCAATCGCCCCGCCCGTTGGTCCGCTTGTCCGTCCGCTCAACCGGAATGTATGGCGGGAACCAACCGGCCAACCGGCAAAAAAAATCTGCTTGACCATGGGTATAGATAGGGATAGCAATAGTAGCAACAGCAGCAGCAACACTTATATATATATATATATATATATATATATATATGTTGGTAGCAACACTTCAATGTGTTGAGGTACTGTTACTGGCACATAGGCAGGCCGCACATGGCGAAAGAGCGAGCACCGAGCTCATGGCAAGCCAGCGTAATACCATAGCCTCATGTCATTCATGTTGCCCCCTAATGTCCTCCGTCCCATGCAAAGGGAAAACGCAACAACTGAAGGAAAAGCGGCACAGAAGCTGCACAAAAAAACACTGGTCGATAAGCTAACATTTCAAGCGCATATTAAATAGAAACGTAAAAAAAAGATCAGGCAGTAATGCAGCTCCATACAAAGATCCACGATTTTTTCCCCAATACTGGCGATGTATTTCACCCACATCTATAGTCGCCTGACTTACGCTGTAGAAGCTTATGGCTTGACACAGATGCGCCTTATCGGGTAGCTTCACAGGACTCCAAAAACGAGCAGCACTGAGAACAACTTTAGGCCTCCGGATGCCAGAGTCAGTGCCGCCGCACCACAAAAATATAAGCATTCCACCGTTTTCAAATCTTTTGGAATACTCTCTCGTAGTTAAACTTAAGCGTATACTCCTTGGAGTGTATCCAAAACTTGCAAGGTTTGGCAACATGAGCAACACCCATATCTACAAGGGGGAACATATCTAACTTGCTTATACTGTCGCACGGCAACTCCAACCAGTAAAGCTGTCGATCAGAAACGTCGGGGTCTCCTACTGGAACAAAGTTTCTGTCTCCGTAAGGCAGACAAAATCATTGCCTTAATTCAAATGCAACCTCAGCGAGCATTATCTCGAAACTCTGGTGTCTAGTTAAAAGTAATATAGGTCATACCAGTTACATCGCAACACATTCTAATAGGTTACAATGGCAAATAAAAACTAAACATCGCAATCTCATAAAAGAGACTCCGAACAAGCTACGTGATTACTGAAGCTGGAATTCAACATGTGCAGCTATCTTAGAAGAAATACCAATAAACAACTAAACAAAAACCAAAATAAAATTGAAATAGTTACCAACTAGTTCATGAATTATAACAGCATTATTGCTTATAATAAATGCGCACTAACTGTACACTTAACTTATTTAGGCGTGGAGGTGTATTTCAGTTACAGCGTTTGTTAATTCTGCGCTATTTTACACCGCCGTCGTTATTTATATATAGTTACTCATTTGAGCCACCCATTTTCCCATTCGCACTAGTGGCACGCTACCTATGTAATTTGTGAGAAATTCATGAAGATTTCAGCCGGATCGGCAATTGGGGTAATGAGCGCAACGAGGCATGGGTACCTCTTTTAGTACTCATTTCTATATGATAGGTTATCTCAGTGCGTTGCGAAGCGCTGGCCCCATAATGGCTCACAGGTAGCGGTAGGGTCCTCGAAGAACTGGCAAGCAGTACCGAACCCTGGGGGGGGGGGGGTAAACGTGAGAATTAGGGGTTTTTAGTGAGTAACCCCATACCGCCGGGGAGCCCCACACTGGCCACGCGATCCTCCACATCAGCACTGGGGGTGCATAAATCATTTTTGCCGAACCTCACGCAAAAAAAAATTGCGGTAGGGTGTCGACGAAATGCCACGCAATTCCGGGAAATATGGGTTTGGGGGGTTGTGAGCCCCACACTAGTGGCGAACAGCTGCTAGCGGTGCACAAGCTGTGCACTTTCTCAGAACTGCCCATAAAAAATGTAGCAATAGGATCACCTACCATATAACTCTGTTTTAGATTTGGGTAGTTATTTATCTACCAGGTAGAATCAATTTAACTATTTTTACGTATTTTGGGTAGCACGACAAAGCCGAAAGTATATGCGATCATATGCGATTTCACAGTCACTTCTAGAGTATATACTATTTGTCTACTCAAGTTAAGCTCTCTGCATGATCTTTGAGCAGATAATGAAGCTGATAGTTTATAAGAAGAGGAACTAAGTCATCATCAGCGCAGATTGCGGAGCGCACTAATTGGCAAATATCAGTGCTGGGCATATAAAACGAGCGTCATTAAAATAGAACTTTAATTCATCGCGTAACGCACTAAAACGTAGCGCAAAGTGCGACCTGTCTCATATATATATATATATATATATATATATCAGTTGATACCCAGAGGAACTAGTGGAATGGCGGTAAAAGCCAACCCAGGATACATAGAAACCTAGGCGGAGAGACGGCCAACACATTCATCCTTTGCGCGCGCGCGGTCGAAGCCGGTGGCTGGTCATTTTTTTCTGTCAATGCTCTTGTTTCTGAGAGTTCAGTGCTGCTAGGTGGAGTTATTGCTGTTGCGTTAAAGGAGCTCGTTTTTTTGTTTATAGGAGGTTTCGGGAATTATTGATACACTTGCTGGCAGCGAATTGCGTTGAGTTTCTTCGACAGAGGAACACTCACTAGACTACTAAAGCGAACCTATACGAGCATCGCAAATACGAAATAGTCGAACCCGTACAACTGACCGTCACCGGCATTTTTTTGTCAAGCTTTGATGCTCCAGAGTTCGACTGGGGGGAACGTGTGGCGACAAGGCTTTTGACTACGATCTTCAGCTAATTTAGCTATTGCTGACACACTTTGGGCCTTCATAATGAGCTGGCAGCAGCAGCAATGCCATTCACTAGCGCCTCGTATTACATATATATCGTTAATTGCTGGAAGGGGGCGAACCAGCATCGAAGTCAGGCGATGGCGCAAGGTTGTGCCTATGGAGAATTCTGCAGAGAATACGCGGAAAGCTGATACTCGCGGAGTGGATCGTGATTTAATCGAGGATGTAGACGGCGAGGCCACCTCGAGACTCAACTCGAGAATGCGCGGAACGCAGGTTAATCTTGCACAGACAGGAGGGCCCAGTAATTTGCAGATTTGCATTAACGAAGTTAGGAGTTACGCACTAACTGTAAAAGACAGACTTCCGAGAGTATTCTCACCAACCCGAATGCCAAAGCCTCAGTTTTTTAGAACCGAACGTTTGACCCCAATGTGTGTGGGTGCAGTGCCACCGATGGTACTGGTGGTACTAAGTGGATAAAAAAGAAACTCGAAATATTCTTATTGTGTTATTTACTGTGCATATTACTTGCACTATTGATTATTTTCTTGACATCAAAATTATGAATACTGTCTTTATTAGCAATATTATGGGGTGATCACAATCAGTCGACATCATATTCCTCTATATAGACGAACTATATTGTTCATATCAGTACAACTAATATTCCTATTTGCTAGCTCGACTATTATTAGCTGCTGTTATTCTCAGCTAGTCATAGAGATCAATGTTCGTAGTGACAATAGCCCCCACAAACGTAGTATGCACGCAAAAAGTGATGAGGTTTTGAATGGCATTGCTCTGTGGCGATGGGAACCTCCACCATCCTGTGAAAACGATGGAGCTAATCAACAACAAAAAAAAAAGAACAGTGTGACGCAGCCCTGCCTTTGCTGCCACACCCGAGCCATCCTTTCTCCCTTTTTAACCTGTGTACCCTGCATATAAATACATATATTTGGCCATTTCGCAGCAGTGTCATACAATTTCAAGCCTGAGTAACGGCTCGAAATTGTATCAATTGTGTATTGGGGCTAATTCTCAGCCAACATTTAACGTCGAAGGAACCGCTCTTGCATTCCGCTTCTGCATATGACGGACTATCAATAAACACAGATGTGCAACGGTAGGCATAGACCCTGTGCACCCGTTACATTTTCATTTAGCATTTTGGCATTCCCAAGAACTCAAAAACTTTAAAACAACATAGACAGGCAGAACAGAAGAACACCTTTGCCGCCCCCAGTGTTTCGAATTGTCCGGCCGGGCGCCCGCCGTTACCACAGCTGGCTTCTTTTTGTTAGCGTGTCCACAACTGTCAGCTACGGTACTCCCTTCGTCTGGCCCTGTTCCGTAGCGTTGCCTGCCTACCTGCTGGGTAAGGGTGGTGGAGAAGAGGTGGAAGACTTTGTTTATGTTTTGAGGCGAATGCTTCTCCGTGTTCGTCGTCATTGCCAACGTCATAGGCATGTCATCATCATGGTAGTAGTACTACTAGTTGATGGATGCTTTCATTGATGTTAGTCAAGTCAAGCCATGTGGCCAGTTGGTACTGTTGTTGTTGTTGTTACTGACGTTTTTGTTCTTGCCGTTGTTGTTGTTGTTGATGTTGTCACCATCGTCGTAGTCCGTGGGCAGGGTTGCCGGCAACCACGCGACGTTAATGGTGTATGTCGCAATCTAGTTGTTGTTGTTGTTATTGTTGTTTTTGTTATTGTTGTTACTGTTGTTGTTGTTGCTGCTGTTGTTGTTGTTGTTTTTCATTCATGTATCTGATTATTTTATGTATGTCTTGGGTAGTGGAGGTACTGATGGTGCATACACCTTGTACTGATTTGCGTGCACTAAACGTAGGGCTACGACGCGGACGACGGCCCACAAGAACAACCAAGACAGCATCATTATAATTAGTTCTACTACTACTACTAATAATAATAATAATAATAATAAAATAATACAATTAATTAAAAACACAATAAATGATGAGCATGCATTACTATTATTGTCTGGCAACGTGTGCTCATCATCAGTAGGTATAAATGCAGTAGTTCTATTTACCGATTACAGTAATCAATATCAAGTCAGTCAAGTTGGCCGATTTTGGCTGACCATCAAGTCCGCCATCAACAAAAAACAGCGACATCAACAACAACAACAACAGTCCGCAACAGTAGCAGCATCAGCGGCGGCAAGGCAACATCGGGATAGCCTTACCATCTGCTCGGTGTCAATCGGTTCGTTCGAACGTGGATGTTGGCGTTTTGTGGGAGTACCGAGAAATTATATATACGCTATTTTTTGCCCCAAACTGCTCTTCGTCGGCAACGACAACGATAACTGCGGCGTGAAGATGTCGAAGGTGACGTTTAAAATCACGCTAACCTCCGATCCGAAGCTGCCGTTCAAGGTTCTCAGCGTACCAGAACAGACTCCGTTCACAGCTGTACTTAAGTTTGCCGCCGAAGAGTTCAAGGTAGGGTTTGACGTTACCATACGACCGTTAGTTATATAAGGGTCGAACTTGCAGCCTTGTGGCTTTCGTGTTTTTTTTTTTTCGCTACACGGCCACCCTGATAACTTAAGGTAGCACAGCGTGTGTCCTTCTACCCGATCATATCTTAATCGAGTATCGTTTAAGCATCAAGTAAAGGGAAAAACAGCACAAAAAAACAACAGTGACATGAAAGCAGTCCCCGCGGCAACGCACGTGTATAAGTACAGTAACAGTAACAACCTTAAATTAAATACAGCATAATAAACACTCGCTCCTTCAGTAGTCGTTCTTAAATTACTTAGAGGGTAGTTTCTTCCTAGGGAAATGAGTCATGTATGTGTCTTTAGTTTTTGGGAAGATACGTGGGATTTTTGTGGTCAAACTTCAAGCTCCACATCGAATGAGAGTATGGCATTAGGAGGCTTCGGAAGATTACAACTACTATTTTTAATCTTCAGCAGTATTCTATTACGATTGACGGTTAGCCATTATTTCGAATCTATTATTTTGACTCGTTGGTCCCTCCTGGTTTCTATGAAATAGCCTGGTAGACTTCAATGGCCCCTGCGCCGTGAAGCTCAAGACACCCATATGGTTAGTCACATTTTTATAGGAATTGCATATCGTACCTTTATAAGGTTAGGTAGCCGTATTTCTTCGGACAGCGCGGAGAAGAAGCTCACTAAATAGAGCTCATGTTTGTTCGTATACGTAATAGCCGTTTAACATTCGTTGAACTAGCCCCATGGTGTGGGCGCTGGCCTGTTACAGCCAATGGTGCTTTGACTTTTGGTTTTTACTGTATGTAGGCACATAGATTGCGAGCAGTTGGTCAGAGAGCATTTCTGTTGGTTTATTTGTAGGTTCCAGCGCCGACGTCGGCAATCATCACAGATGACGGAATCGGAATTAACCCTGCGCAGACGGCTGGAGACGTCTTTCTGAAACATGGCTCCGAACTGCGTCTCATCCCTCGAGATCGCGTCGGCGGCATTACACGGAAGAACTGCTTCGCGACTTCTTCGCCAAGTTCCCGGTGTCCACACGAGCAAACGGCTCAATAGAAGGACAGAGTAATTAATTTGTCTCCGCTGCCCCTAGGCAGATTCGCTTCAGCGAGCTAGGTTGACGGCTGCCGTTGTAGTTGTCACTGTATATGTCGTTATGACTGTTAAACTTTATTTCGATGTGTGTCACTCTTAAACTGTTAATTGGCTGCCAACAGCGAAGTAGGTCTTCACATTAAACATACAATGCGTATATGCATACATATTGACTAGAAATGTTGTAGCATCTTGATATATTTGATTTGTAGAATTGGAAAGTTTCTATTCGAAATTGCGCACCAGATTGTGAGGCGGTTAAGGGGCAGTGTGATATAAAAAAAACCTCTTGCCGTTGGACTCACATGTGATGACCTTAGAGCGTGCTATCTCAATTAAACGAGTATGAGGCTGACCCATAAGGATACAGAGGACACTATAAGGAGAAAAACTCTAAAATGTGTATACATCCCTAGATCGTAATGTAAGAAAATATATTTTAGTGGTTACGCAAAATAAAACACCAGCATGCTGGACGTATTTTGACGTGTTAAGTTTACTTATTATCGTCGCTCGCTCACCAGTTGTGCTAGGTAAGACTATGACAATATAGCATATTTTAAGTTAGTGCAAAAGAGATGTGTATATATGTGTATTGGTAGTGTAGTGAGTACATCATTCGTACTCGTTATAAAGTGTTGACTAGATCATTTATAACAAAGAAAGAGACTTATGGTCTTTCGCCAGTGCTACCTATCGCTTGTTCTTCATGGCAAGGTCTCCTCGGAGAAGCCTCTGCCCCACGGTACTTGCTGTACTGCATCTTCGATACTGGCGCATAACTATACGACGGTATATATATATATATATATATATATATATATATATATATACTGGTCATAGATTGTTTACCTATTTTCGATCGTGTGATTTTGGCACCTGAAGTTCCCTTCTGTTAGAACTCTACACCTGCCAGGCATGAACAGAGAGTGCCATTGCAATCAGATGAATCAGTGCAATATTTAAGCCAGTCAACAACCCATCCAACTTTCACTTCACCATGTAGCAGGATGTAGCATTCGATGCGTGCACATGCAACGTCTTAGGAGCAACATATTAAATTATTTACGAAATGAGAGTAAAAAATAAAAATCTAGAGTGAATAAAACATGTAAATATGTCTGTTTTAATTCTAGATTATCCTCTGTCCCCTACGGGCCTGCGATCATAGTAAGGGTGAGGCATACCTTGATTGGCCGCGGGGGTTGCCATGTTGAGATGTTTTCCCACCAGTACTTGTTGTAGCATAGAGTGACCTTACCAGCACTATCCCTCAGCGGTATGTTTTACAAACTATTCAAAAGAAGCGTCGCTGAAAGATACTTCGATCACCAATAGGGGTTCGAGCCTGCGACATACCGGTAGATGACAACTATGACTAGCGCACTAGCCTCATAGACCACGGCGCCTCCCTCTATTCGAAATGTCAAGGCCAGACAACGAACGCCAAGCACTATACGAAATGAAGGTAAACGCAAAGCTTATTGCGAGTTGCAATATGGGAGTGTTGATAGAAGTTCCGCAACTAAGACATCCAGTGTATCGCCAGTTAACATTGTTTTTCATGTGTCATTACTTTACATCGATAAATTGCGCTGACGTAGCATTGTTATTGTGTATGTGGAGCCATTGAGAATATTACGATGTGCTCTGAAGCGAGGAGTGCTAACAAATTTTAAAGGCAATGGCACTCTGCACGTAACTGGATTCCCAATGGTCATAACTCGAATTATTAAAAACAGTACTCTGAGCAATCCAGTATTGTATGTCGCAGTAAATGCGAATAAATATTACTTGCAAGAACCTGATTTTCACAATCGCTACTGTATTACCAATATCAATGCACGAGCTGATTCACGTGTTTGGGCTGGGGCATGTGACTCTACATAATTCCACGAACTCTTTAGGTGGGTAAGATGCTGTGTACGCGAAATTTGCACACATCTTTCTTTTTAATGAGGCGTGGCCCTTTTCATGCTAATAATGTATCAAAAATACAATACCTTCTGCAATATTATTTACTTTATTTACAACATATATATACAAAGGAAACATATTCGTACACATCTGGTTCATACGTTTGTTCATCAAAATAGCATATACATATTCCATTAATGTGTATATATTGTTTATGAAGTTCTACATATTAATTACGCCTTCTGCGGGTGCGGGAGATTCTCCATGCGTTTGGTTCCTCATATTTGTTGTACAACGGTTCAAGTCGAAGATTTTTCTTATGCTTAGACAGCTTCGTCGGATCAGCGAACCGAAAGAATGAGTTTGCAAACTCCACGAGCCACTTAGGATCAATCGTTGTCACCTATAAACAGACATTGCATTTAGTATAGAAGACGATAATTACAACACACTATTCATGCCGGCGTTTTCGTTAGAATGTGTCGTGCCACTAAAGAATTTGTGCCCTGCGCCAGTTTGCTATCTGAAACATTAAGTGAGCATATTCAGTTTAATGATGCAGTTCTTATTATATAAACAAGAGTATTAAGTATTACAAAAATAATGTTCTCAACCTTTTTCACACAATAATGTGATTGAGAATTTTACACGATAAATGCATTGACTAAAGCCGCACCTAACGTCATTTACATCTGGAGATTACCTTTAAATGAAAATCTACAGTATGATATCTTTCGCACTTCTAACAGCTATTCTTCTAGCTAGTAAATACAATCACTTAATACAAAGCTTCGCGGTAATTTACGTTGATGTGACCAGTAGAATAGTGTGCAAAAGAATTTCCTAATGAAAGTTTACTGGGAGTGCTCTATCAATGCGTCTAACGTTTAATATTGCCAATTGACGATTTTATAATACATTAAAGCATCTTAGCCTCGTCTTAAATACAGCGGGGCGACATCGCCAACCATTTTAATTTATCAGATTGAACGGTCTAAGAAATCGCCTTTCGGTGACACTTAAGCCTGTCGCACACACACAGCAGACCAGCAAGAAATCTGCCTAGTGTATGATGAAATTGACTCATCGAAATGGACTTCCTCATTTTACGCGTATACTAGAAAATTAATGTTTTCAGTCAGACATATTAGCGCGCCTATGCTCAGTTCCTACATGTGTTCAACCTGCGTTCCTTTATTGTTAAATAAAGATGTTTTTTTAATAATATTCTGGTAAACTCAGCAGCTTAGCACGTACAGCTTAAGCGAGGACTGGAAAAGAGTTGAGCTGAACACTAGCGAAGCTAGTAACAAACTAGGAATGTGTATTTGAAGATATAGCCAAACATGTGGGTCAGTCGCTGAAGATTTACACACTTACCTCTCGCATGTACTCCTTGGCGGTTAGAACGACTTCATGATAAACCACCCACTCCGGTTGACGATTGAACAGCGCACTGCTCGGATGGATGTAGACGACCTGAAAATGTACAAGTTTGTTTCGAATGTTCACATATTAGTTACAGTGCGTGCACTTCGGCACCAGGCTTCAAACTTTCATACTGCACTCGACGAGTTAAGGACACTAAACGTGGATATACCCTAGCATTTAGTCGTAAATGACTGAATGTACGACGCACTTTTGAAACAGATTGGAAAATTACAAGAACTAGCCATCATTAGTCAGTAATTGTCATCGAGGGCCAATAGTCTCTCTCTATCTCTATCTCGAAGTCTTATTTTGAAGTTCCGACTCTGTATCTTGGCTTTTGTAGGTGGACTTCTTGAGCAGTCTCATACACTGCGCAACCTAAAGTGCTCGTCGGGAAAAGCTCGGAGCTTCGGAATAACGTCCTAACAGATAACATCAAACGAATGTACATCTCGATTAGTAATGTAGGTGAAATATTATGACCTGGTACCAACCTGTCCGTCGACAAGCGTCCTGTAGCCCTCTTGGGGATCTTTTTTGGCTGCATTCCTAAAGAATCCTGAGCAAATAGCTTTCTGCACGCGTGCAATACTTTTGCCGCATGACACAACATCGAGTTTGTGCCGATCCATGATACCCAATAGCTGCTTCCGCACATCCTGGGCGCGCTTCAGCGTTCTTAAGTTCGATAATTACCGAGAACGTCAAATGAGAAAATAAATTATATTTGTTAAGATTCTCATTCGGCTATCCGTAAAATCTTAACTGTTATAAGAACACTCACTTTAATAAGCATGACAAAGTCAGCCAAAAAAGCCGTTCGCTATTTTATGTCTCTTTTGCGCCAGTTAATTTATGATTTAAAACGAACGATAAACAAATGACCTGGGAATTTCGCTTTACGAAACAGCACTGTGCTGTCAGAGACGTAGCCTTGTAAAAGTATGTTAATAAATTTTAATAATTAAGCATTCATGAGTTCAATTTGAGAAGACCACTAGCTGGACAGGTTGTGGTCTGGCATGGCAAATAACCATTGCGCATTTACCTCATTTGGACGAAGTTATCGTAGCACCAAGCCGAGCTAAACTTGGAATTTTTCCACGAGTTGTATACAGCGAGCAGTGTAAGATGATCACCTTCGGCCTGATTGAACTTAGCCTTCTTCTGATCGGCCATGTTCTGTTTGTCCTTCGGTCGGTAGAAGACATTCTGGACGGAGAGCATCGAAACGATGGTCAAAATCTCGTCCGAGCACGCCAAGTGTACCGACATGATTAGCAGCTTACCCAACTGAGGACTCAATGGAAACTCGGCCATCCTGCAGGAACAAAAGCAACCACAGTGCACACATTGTTTACCACATAACTATGCATTTGCTAACCTAGGAATAAAACGAATAATAAGCACCACCATTTGCTGGAGTACATTAGACTATTATTGCAGTGAGTTGTATGGGAACGCAACGACGGATGTATGCTTCAGAAACAGACCATAGCGCTACTGGTGAGCACAATTTGTTCAGCGACTGAGCCACGCAACGAACACATAGTCATGACGCCGTTTAAAGACAAATGGGGTCTGCTGTTCTTTTTTTTAATTATAGACCACTCGGACACTTTGAGAGAGAGGATTTACCCAGTGGTCCTTGTGGGAGCATAGCCGTCGACCTAGCGGTGTATGGTTTATCACGTCTTCTCAATGCGTATCGCTAAAATAAAATTTGGTCTAACTCGGGGTAAGAGTTCGCATCGATAACTCCTAATCATTTCCTCCATGTTCGGCAAAGACGAAATAATGGCCAGTCCCTAGCATTTGAAACACAACATAGTGGGAAGCTATACATTCTTCCTACTATACTTTCCAACAAAGGCATACCTTCTGCCAAGTCTTGTGAGCAGACCCTCATCGTCAAGCGCGCCCAACGAATGAAGCTGCTCTAACGCCATAATAAGCGCCTCAGGTGGTGGCGCATCCATAAAATCGAACGCTAGCAGGTCATTGATGCCCATTGCCTTCAGCTGAAGGACAGTAATGGCTAGATCTGTGCGCTGGATCTCGGGCACCGGCGTGGTCAGCATCTCGTCACGGTACGCGCGTTCGGTGTACAGACGGTAGCATTTTCCTGGCCCGGTGCGGCCGGCGCGACCCGCGCGCTGCTTCGCCTGCGCCTGTGAGATCGGCGTGACGACGAGCGAGTCCATGCCCGTCTTAGGGTTGTAGACGTTTTGCTTAACAAAGCCAGGGTCGACAACGTAAAAAATGCCGTCAATCGTCAACGACGTCTCGGCGATGTTCGTGGCGATGATCACCTTTCGAGACCCGGCCGGTGCAGGCTCGAAGATCCGCGTCTGCATCTCCGATGGCAGTGCGGAGTATACGGGTAAAATAATCAAGTCGGGCACCTAAAACGCACAACGATCATTGTGTTAGTCGTAATTATTAAACGTAATAACAAATTTAGCCATTTTTAATAACAGCAAATCGTTATTAGTACCATTTGTTTACTGATTGCGACATGGGTCAAGTCTTATTTCGTTCTTGTTTTAATAATAATAATAACAATACCAATCCAAATTGTTTGAAGACGTTACTTGATGACACAAAGCACGTTATAAAATAAGAAAAAAAAGGCTTTCACAAAAGACAACCACCATTTACCCAAGAAGTAATGGCGTAACCTCTCAAATTCGTTTAAAAAAAACATAATTACGCTTCTTCCCCAAAGCATGTTGATTGAGGTAACTTGAAGAGGCTAGTTTTGCTCATTGCAAATGTGACGTATGTAGTTGACTCACAGAGATATTATCCAACAACAGAAATGAGCCTGATGTAAGCTATCTTGTACAGCGTCTGTGTAAGCAACATACCTGTGGGCCAAGAGCTTTCATACGTTCATACAAAATTTCACAAGCCGTATCGATCTCCTCCTGACCAGTGAGAAAGACCAAAATATCTCCCGGAGGCTCGGTTAGATGTATTTGCATCACAGTAATGAGCGATGCGTCCAGATAGTCTGTCTCCGGTTCCTTCGTGTACATGATCTGCAGGCGAACCCAAAAACAAATTGATCGTCAGTAATTTCATTAAAGGTCACTTAAAGACAAAGATGGAAAGCACGGGATCCTAAGAAAATATCTGCTCAAAAATATCCAACCGCCAGTCGGTAATCTTCAGTCTCATGTGGTAATTATTTTACGAGTACTGGTTACGTAGATCCATAATCCTCCGTTTCTCACAAATATTATATGCGATTAATAAACATGTATATATTTGGTAACCACAAATAATAGTGGAGAAATTCGAAACTAACCTCGACGGGAAAAGTCCGCCCAGGTATGGTAAAAATTGGCGCTTCGAAGAAATAAGACGAAAACTTGACGGCATCGAGAGTAGCCGAAGTAACGATTAACTTAAGTTCTGGGCGCCTCTGGATCGCACCTTTCAACAAACCTGAAAACACAAAAACCGCTTTTTCTTAGAATTTTGGAAATAATTGATAATTAACGAAAATGCTAAAACGAGAGACACTGCATCCAGTTCAACTTGTTTTAGCTTTAGTTTGCCTGAAATAAAACACTGTTGGGAAAAAATAACAATAAAGAAAAGCATGTTTGCACTACCGTAAGATTCCTACCGTACCATTCACTGAATGCATAGTTTTTTCTAAAAATATTATTTATAAATAGTGTCTTATACACTTTCTTTTTCCGAGTTCCGTACTCAGAAGAATTGTTTACAAGAACAAATATGTAATTTGGGATATTACAAACACTTCCCACGTTTTTTCTGTCGTTTCTGCTAAAACTAAAACATAGCGTCAACCCAGCCCTAATCAAAACTGTTGAGAACATTTAATTTATTCTTCGTAGATGTCTATACTCTCCAGCAGGCGATAAGTATGACCGGTGTGTTCAAATCAAAAGATCCGAAACGACACGTGTGGTATAATTGAATCTTTAGTCAAAAGTAATCACACCATAGGCCTGACACAACTAAACCAAAGGTTTCCCTGTTTCCTGCAGGTATGACAAGAGTCAGGTCTCCACTCCTTCAGTTCGTTCGTCGTCGACGCTCCTCCCTTTGAATGTTTGTTAGCAGACCCAACTAATGGAAGTCGCAGGGCGACAGGTCCGGGCTATCCAATTGAACTTGGCCAGTGCACTGGAAACGTGTGGACGAGCGTTATCTTGGAGCGGAAGAAGCTGCCTAGGTTACGGAGTCTCTCACAGAACACGTCACTGTGAATAGCTTTTGTGCTCGAGGAAATGAGCATGACACCGCTTTGTCTCTGGCGTAAAGTGACGGCACCAACTCTCGTCACTAGTGACGATCCGCTCCAAAAAAAGCGGGGTCTTCTACCGGAACAGGTGTTGCTATGAATACGCAGTTCCCTTCATTTTCCTCCCTATACGCGGTTCGCTAGGCTTCTTCCGAACCTACTGCGCGCACACCTTCCGCTAACTCAACTGTCGTGCATAAATGTCCATACAGTTTTCACGCTGACCCTCACCGTCACTGCTAACATTCGCATTGTGACGCGGCCATCACTTTTCACCAGGGCGTTTGTTCACCTTTTCGATGAGTTTGGCGATTCCCGTGTTTGCCTTGCGTGGTTTCGGGTCATCACTCCCGGCCTTCACAAAACGGGAACTTCACGAAACTTCCACTTTCTTTCTGACTTGTCGAACACACAGTTTCCCTCGAATTGCGGCCACCATTCGGCAATGCGTATCGTCCCCTTGAATACCTTCCGCAATCCCAAATGCGATAATACCTCGGCAATTCCCAATCGCCGAAATTTAAAAGAAGCAGGCACCCCATTCGTGACCCTAGACGTCTCACTAAGTTACCCCAAAGCGGCATATGAAAATTTCAACCAGTTTGTACCTTTTCATTCGAACTTCTATATATATATAGTCTGGAGATGACGAGGGTCGCTCCTTAGCATCGTCATAGTAATTCAACGATTTTAGCATCGTGATGCCTAAATATTATAATTAATAAAAACACTAAAGAGCGCTCCTGGCAGCTAAATTGTTCACTAATATATCGATCGACTTCCTGAATATTAGTTACTGCCTGTCCACTCAAAACAACCAGCTCTATTAGTGTGCGTAATAGTGCCACAAGTATTTCTTACGTCGAAAAAAGCTGGTACTCCTCAGCACCCCATAATCGTGGAGGAGAAGGCTCGTAGCAGTATTTACTTACCGAAGAGAACATCCGTGTGGATAGTTCTTTCGTGGGCTTCGTCAAGCATCAACAACGAATATTGGCTGAGATCGTTGTCAATAAGACATTCCCGAAGCAGCATACCGTCCGTCATGTACTTCACTAGGGTTTCGGGCGAGGTACAGTCTTCAAATCGGATAGTATACCCCACCTCCTGTCCAAGACGACATCCAAATTCCTCGGATACACGCTTTGCGACCGACATTGCCGCTACCTATGAAATCAAACCAAATGAAAATTATTTTATTTTAAAACTAACATTTATCTTCTCCAAGTCTGCACTTTCTATAATCGAATCAATCCGTTTTCTTAGAATCGTCTTCATAATCTCAGAGATGCGGACTTTCTCTTAGGCTTATTGTTTCACGTCGCAATGTCTAACACAATCTGCAGTAATCAAATTATAAAAACTGTACGAGCAGCCTTTTATTAGCAAAGCCAGTCTGTCCAATTGGTACCTCCGACGCTCTGAATGAAAAAACAAAACGAAGGGCAGGTATCTTAGCTTGAATTATAGAAATAATTTCTTCTAATATAATTATTTGTAAAACTAGCAAAGTGTCTCATTCGCTTAGGACTTATACACTGCCGTGCTCTAGAGATTTAGCACACCAACGTATTCCTCGCATCCAGGTATACGTACACTTAATGACGGCTTAAAGACAGAAACTTGGAGTCACAGTACACCCGGGCCGAAGCGTCTGATTAGTTCCAGCATTAATATTCCAACAACAACAGAAAAAGCAACAATGATCAATACCCTACAATGTCCTTTGACTTGACAAGTTGACAAGATACTCACTCGACGTGGCTGAGTACATCCTATCTTCCCTCGTGCAGTGAACCCAGCCTCTGCTAAATACTGCGTGATCTGTGTCGTCTTTCCTGAACCAGTTTCACCTAAAAAGAGGACGCATTCAAATAACTCCGTTAACTGAATCATAACATTCCCTATAAACATAGATCTAAACGGGTCTCCAAAAGGTAAGTCTCGTAAAAACGGCTCTGCTTGTAGGTATGAGATTAAGAAATGTCAACTTTCATTAAAGCCTCACGCAGGCAACTGCAAAACGCTAAAAAAACAACACATATAATTGTACGTCGAGTATTCGTTTACGGGGACATTAAACAAAATTTAAATATGCAAAAAGGGAACATTGTTGTTAATACTAGTCACTGCTAGGTGCCAGTGACGTATGTGCATTATGCATTTCCGAAAGCTCTCATAAAAAATAAAAATTCCCAACCTTCTGTAACGCCATGCATGTGATTTATAAATGGTTGAACAAGAAGTACGGGTGTCTCTGCAGAAATACTTCGTCATGTAGTTCACGAATAACAAAACAAATAAAAACTGTGTATGTATTCATACCAATAACGATGAGGATATGGTTGTCCGACACGGCCTTAATGAGCTCGTCTTTGAGCTTGTAGATTGGAAGCGACTGGCGCTGCTCGAGAATACTCATGTTGGTCCTTTTGCCGAACGTTGCCTTTCCACCAGCCGTAACAGCCTTTTTCCACTCGGGTAAATCCTGAGAACTTGCTGGAGCTACACCATACCAGTGCCCGGAAACAAACATATAATGACAATACTGTAAAGGCTGCATAATGTTGTACAATAAAGGATGAGGAACTACTACGTATGGCCGCATAGCCACGGCCTAGCCAGTCAATCGGTAGCAAGACACGCAAGATAGATAGCTGTACTGACACAATTCACAAACAATGAAATGAAGTCATAGTACTACCCGTCCGCCTACTCGACCCAAGGATCTTGATGGGAGGGCGATGTAAATGCGTTTGTTTTCATACCTGCTCGAGCTGCACTGGGTAGCGTTCTTTGACCGCCTTCAATTTCAGGCATAGGGTCAATCCACTGCCGTTTGACGTTTTCCGGCGCCGCCTCCATTTCGGCTTCTCGAGCTTGTTGTTTCAGCTAGATGTCGCAAACACATGACATACCGGGGCAGTACCGTGAAGCATACGCAAACAAAGACATCATATGGATAAGTTGAACAACAACTGGCCTTTGTTACTAATATTTTAATCAAAAGCTATAACGGGAGTGGAATAAAAACGAATATATTTACATTCAATAAGGTGCTACATATTACGGAAATTAATACATATGCTCTTCTCAAAAAGCAAGAACTAAAACTAATAAGTAAAAATATAAAGCATTGCGAGACAAAAAGATACGTGCATGTCCGCCGCATCTATTAATGTTGTGTCAAGCTGCACAACAGTATATAAACATGTCTGCAAAACCCACGAATAAAGACGACGCATCAATACAACTGCCCAAAACTTACCTCCCGACGTTCTTTGGCTAGAGCTGTCTGCATCATTGCCGCCTGGGCCAGCGACCCATCAGGGTTCTTTACGATGCGTACGGGATCGAGATCGTGAAGCGACTGGCGACCATGCCCTGCTAGAAAAGCGGGCTCCTCCTCAACGAGCTCGATTTCAATATCTTCCCCGTCCGAATCGTCTTTCGGCAACAAACCTGTCGCCTCGTCGAAATCGGGAAGCTGAGACTTGTCGATGCAGTTTGCCGCTAGCATTTGTTGTAATTCCCACCGTTCCGGTGACGAAATCCTGAGGAAAAACACAAGTCGACACAGTAAATATACATAATGAATGCTATGGTACCTGCTCCTTCAAACACTTACTTAGTGTACTATATGTATTTACAATAAGTATAGCAAAAGCTATAACTGCCACACATTACATATATATATATATATATATATATATATACATATACTTCAAAACCATTACTACTGTGAAACGTGCTGTTGAATGTTTGAATTATATATATATATATATATATATATATATATATATATATATACTATAAGGTATATATACCATCATTAACGTAGTATTAACTAGATAAATAGGTTTGTTAACTAGAGCGGATAATATGACAGAATAAAATACGCCAAAGCTACGCAATCAAACTTAGTCCGTCAAGTGTACATGCATATAGAAAAACGTACAGGAATTCTCACCACTAGCATATTAAACAAGACACAAGAACGATGATGACAAAGAAGTAAGAACACCAAAACAGAAAACAATAAAAGCCAGACTCTAAACGCTCACTTGTTGAATTTTCGCTTATTGTCGACATCCTGGTCAACGTCCTCCAGCCGTCCGAGACCCTCGAAGCCTCCGCCAAGTCCGCTTGGTCCGGGCTGGTTTGAGTCAGCAACGTTTGCGGCATCTTCGATGACCCGGATCACCCGTTCGTCGATCGGATTGAGGTCTTCTCCAGTCGCCTGATCGACGTCTTTCATCGACAACGCTGTTTTGGTGCCTGTCACCGACAGCACCTACGCGGCAAGCAACAAATACAGCAACATCGTGCACATATCGTAAAGATGTCCGAAGAAGAAAAACACCGACAAATTGGGACACAGGTGTTTCAATAATGGAGAGGTGCATTGTAATCCCCTATGCATCCCCAATGATTATATACATATATTTGTACAAAACGTCTTAGACTATGATACGTGAGGCGTGATTTGTTAACAAACATCACTCTTGAAACAACTTCTTCATTCTCGGTCGCGTTCAAGCCTACCCTAATACTCACCTTCACCTTCACCGGCTGGCCTCTCTGGACAACCTCTGTGACTTCAGTGACTCGGCCCTCTTTCCTCAGCTGCGAGATGTGAACCAGACCCTCACACTTGCCACGTACGCCGTCGAGCGTCACGAAGCAGCCAAACTTCATGATCGAGGCTACCTTCCCGTTGTACACCTTGTTCAGCACCGGCTTCTCATCGAGCATAGGCCGGCGCTTGGGGCCGCTATCAAAATTCATGTCTTTCGATGGTGCGCCGTCGTGCCTCTCCCGCGATCTTCGCCGTTCCCTCGAACGACTTCGACGCCGCTCCTTCGATCGACTTCGGCGGCGCTCCTTTGATCGACTTCGGTGCCGCTCCTTGGATCGACTTCGGTGCCGCTCCTTGGATCGGCTTCGGCGCCGTTCCTTTGATCGACTTCGGTGCCGATCCTTCGATCGGTTTCTGTGTCTTTCCCTCGATCGAGTGCGATGTCGACGATGCTCCCTCGAGTCCCGGTCTTCACGCGTCTTCGTCTCCCGCGAACGAGAGCGTTCCTCTTTCTTACGCCCTCCAGATCTGTCCCTGGATTTGCGTCTCTTACTCCTCTCCGGGGACTGTGACGCGGCACGTCGGCTACACAGAAGCGCGAAAACACATCGAAGGATAAGGATTAGGCAAAATAGAATGCTAAATATGATTATATATGAAGAGTGACACCAAATAAAGGGCGCAAAGTGGCATTCAGAATTGAAGTCAGTGTGTGTCTGTGTGTGACTCGTTCCATGGATTTTCCTGTTAATCGACCACAAACTGACACCAGACCAGCCAGTTGGTATGTAGCAATTTCGGCGCAAACCATTGAGAACTACACTGCGAGGGCATAAGCCGTAACCTAGTCATAGCAGCCATTCAATCGCAAACTTCAGTAAGAAGTTCTCAATTCAGCCTTCCGTCTACAGATTTAGACGTAACGTTCTCAACGTATTTAGCCTCCACGCTATTAATTCTATTTATAGAGCGGTGCAAACAACGCATGTGTAACCAAATAGTGTAGTGCCCGATATTATCAGAACTCTTTTTAGTTTCATTTACAGAGTCTTTTTAGTTCATATTATAGACAGCGTACTCTAGACTAATAATAACCTTACCAGTATTGCTCAGAGCATCTCTCTAATGGGACAGACTGTTTTAAAACATACAATAATTATTCAACGCAGTTCCTATTAAAATACCTAACACGATGTGCATATAAACATTTAAAAAAACATTGCGGCTATTTTGAAACGGCAATGCAAATTTCAAAGATCAGTGCACATCTAGTTTAACGCAAACAATCTCAGTAGTTTAAATTGATGTTTTAGACGAGAGGATAAATTTAGGCGAGAGGGACATGGCACTTTAGAGATAGGCATAACATAAAATCACCGTTATAATCACATAAAATGGTGTGTTTTACAATGATAATGATCATATATGTGCGGGGATACGAGTTACAAGTTCAATTTCAATACGACAAATAGAGTATCTGATTAACTAGTCACTAACTACCAATTTATGGTGAATAAACTTGATTAACTAGTCACCTTTCTGGCTCAACCTTGACGTCGCCAGAGGCTGGCGCTAGAGCCTCAAGTTCAGCGAGAGCGTCCTTGGCAACCTTTATGTCGGTGTCCTCAGCTTCCAAAAATCTTTGCGGCTTTATGTCGTTTGGAATTGCCAAACCAGGAAACTTTTTACGTTTGTCCTGTAACGATTTATTAAAGTATCTCATTAGTAACAACCTCAACTTTGTTATAGTATACAATTTTTAACAGAAAACATCAAAGTAAACTTTTAAAGCATTGCTAATGTAGGCTCTTGTTTATCTTCAAAGACATTGGCTACCAACTAAAAGCCTAAAAAACAGAGTTCATTAAAAAATATTTACATTGTGAATTTTGCCACTATTATGTTCACTGAATGTACAGTTTAGACAATATAACAAGAACTCAAGTTTTGCCACTATTATGTTCACTGAATATACAGTTCAGACAATATAACAAAAACTCAAGTTTTGCCACTATTATGTTCACTGAATATACAGTTTAGACAATATAACTAAATTAAAAGTTTAGACAAAATAACAATACAGTCGAATTAGCATTTTGTCGAATCCCCCAATATAAATATAAAGGTAATCTACTTTTATACAGCACAGTTCATCAAGAGCAAACACGATGGGTCATATATGAGAAGTAAGAAACATCCTCGCAGCCTCCGTCGTAAATAGTCTTCTTTCTTAATCAATTGCCCACAATAATCGATCCTTTATTTTCTTTAAGTGACAACGAATTATATATATATATATATATATATATATATATATACCGTCTTCTCCAGACACCAAATTTATTTAAATTCAGTAATTCCTCATTGATGCTTAAATTTTCCATAGTTATACATTTTAACAATTGTAACAGTTAAGGGCCTTTTACAGAAAAGGCTATCGCCCGTGTCTGTATGTATATATATATATTCCTTTTTGTATGTATATATACTCCTCTGCATATATATACAAAAAATGCGATGATTTATTATTAATTTCCACTACATGTCCACACTCGGCAGTGCTCGCCTTTATTAACTATGACTCTCTTATGGTAGCCACTATGTAAGTTAGTCAGACGGTACGAAACTCCCAAAAGTAACACTCCCGTGTTTTAAGAACTAACCGGGGGGCAAGGCATACGATAGATTTGGGTGTCAACGAACTTATATTGTCATCCTGTCGTGGCCCATTCGAGGGCTGTTAAGGCTATTGCCAATACGGGGGGACCGTTCTGCACGAGGACCCCCGGGCCGGACGGTAAAGGCCGCAGGAGACACTTGTGGTACCGTCCGGGACGCCTGCTGCCTTGGCTTAATAGGCAAAATGAAGAGCGAGTCGCCACATGAAGCAGACCACCGGTCGAGAGGACCTTCTGTAAGTATTTCTCTCTTTTGATATATATATATATATATATATATATTTCCCTCTTTGCATTCGAATATTGCTTTTGTTCTTCTCTGTGCGATCTTCTTTGAGCCTCAAAGCGTTGGTAAAGCGTCGGCATTGTGGTCTCTTACCTCGTCGTCAAATGCGGCCACTGCAGCTTCGAATCCATCTTTTTTCGATGCTTCCTTCATGCGCACGATGATTCTGTGGAGGTTCTGCGTGAACGACTCAGGAAAATCCGAGCCGCCATTTTCGCACAGCGCTTTATGGAACTCCCGATATCTGGATAGATCATGTGGAAACAAAATATGGATAAGTAAATCTAGGAAAAATAAGAAAATCTAATAGTGGCCATTCGAATGGATCTAGACGAAAATATGTAAGCCCTGGACACAAACATCTTTCCCCAATGCCTTCTTCTAAGTACAATAAGCAGCGTTTTGTACGGGCAGTACTGTCTGATTCATTTAAATATATATACTATATATAATAATCATATAATTCATACTAGCTTGGCCCACAAGCTTAAACAATTAAATCTCTCTGTAACCTTCCTTTAAATCTGAACCGTTATACGGTACACTCCGACAAGCCGGCAATAGAATATTGTCGTAAGTACATTAAATGATGCTCAATTAAATGTTCAAATAAGGTACGTAGTAGTTACAAACAGATATGATTATTACCCTTCGTGTTTTTCAGCCAAATGTATGATGAACTCGGCAAGGATCTTTGTCTGCCAGACCCAAGTGGTTATCGAGTTCCGTGCAGATCTTCGACACAAGCGACAGATGTTCAAGTTTCTTTAGTTCATCCATGGTGGGGATTGTTCAAGTTAGGGGCTCAGTTGATAGATGACCACAATTGAAACGCTGTCACAATGACACTTTCACGACTTCACTCAAAACGCACTAGTAGCTGCTACTATGGGCTCTTCTCAACGTTTAATCGCGCCTCGTCGATGTGCGTAGAAAGATCCACCAATTTCCGACAGATAGCGATTCCCCATAGTGTCGACGGTTGCCTTACAAGTAGTTGTTTTTACCACCGGCCGGTCGACAAGCTAGATGCGCCACACTGAAAATTATTCTTCGCTCCAAATGCCTTATTATTTAAGAGAATACGAATATTAGAGTAATCATGAGTACGACCAGATGATGTCAGCTACTCGCAATGGCAATGGCGATATTCATTAGGCGACAAGTTAATATATATATATATATATATATATATATTCAAGTGTTGTTTTCGGTCTCTCTCCGCCGCAAAACGAAATGTTTGTGTTTTGGGTGCAAGCAGTCGAATAAGCTCACGTCCTCTCACGATACAACGCATACAACTCAAACACGCACTGCTTTTCTCCTGATTCTGGAAGAAGTCTCAGAGAAATGCATGCTTGTTGTATTGTTTGTATGTTTGGGTCGTTTCATCCGACAGCAGACGACTCCGAGCGAAATGGCGCCATAATTTGAACTTTTTGGTTTGGAAGACGTTCGTCGTCGTTGCTGAGTTAGTCGGTTGCGTTGGCAACTGCAGAACTACTGCATCAGGAATAAGTCAAGCGTAAATCAATATAGATATAGAACATAGGAAAACATAGGTTGTCCTGGTGGTTGTCGCACGTGTATGACATTCGTATCTGTAATTAGTAGGAAAAACGACTCTGTGTGGTGAACAGAACGAATGTTTAACCTGACGACAAAAAGGCAATTTGGCTTCAAAAAAAATCAACGTGTCTCACTCAACTTCTCTATGAGTTGAACTTTTGCAGAACAGAGCGCTTATGGGTGCATTGTAGTTTTACATTAACAGTGCAGCTGAGTACAGTTGGCTATACGTCACACGATGTGGCAGTTAAGTCGATACCCTACTGGCGTGGGAGACCGGGTTGTAGAAGCCGAGCAGCTGTATCTCGGGTGGACGCAATGTCTCGCATACAGCAATCGCGCTCTGAAGAATTTAAGCACAGGTTGATATATAATATATATATACACACGACGAAGGATATTTAATGCAAACCTGTATCTTGCAGCTCATACGAGTAAAAGCCGGTTCTAATAAATAATTTGTATTACAAAACCGTATAAAGACATAATAACGCGATCTTAAAGGGTGCCCTTTACAATCGTACTAGGTTTTCTATAGTTCAACTACACTTAAAGTAAATGCTTTGAACTTTCTGCATGCAGTAATGCCAGAGAACTTACTGTGCAAGCTATTCATTAGTTTACTCAAAAAGAAAATTCCATGACGGTGTGGATTCTCAGCTCCACTTGCCAGTCGGCGGTGGGTATTCTTAATGAAGTAGACGTCCTTCCCTACCCCACGTAATCCTGTGTACACTTGCACGGGTGAGCCGCACCAATCCCCCGTTCTGAAGGGATTTGAAAACGGGTGGCTCCTGATGGGAAAACACCGCTCTCGTTAAACCATGATGTTTAAGTAACTTCCGTTGAGATACTTCGCCTCGTTATATCTAATGAGGTCGCCGCCAAAAGATGGGGATTCCCTGTAAGAGCGCCTTACAAAGTCGCTATTTCACTAAAAACCAAACGTTTAAACATGTGACGTAACTGTTCACTGTTTGTTTTTGTTGATATTTCTTGTAAGATAATTTCACACATTAATTTCAAGTTCCATTAAGCACATACCTTGTTCGGAGCCCCTTTTATGAGATAACAATGTATAATTTATATATGCCATTTTCACCTATTTACAATATATTGAAACATGGTTGTAAATTCATATCACTTTGTTGAGGCCGATACTTTGTTCCAGTAGGAGGTCCCAATGTTTCTTTCCCAACTTTCTGAAACGCCGACACTTGCAAGCCTTGCCTTGCTTTTTTAAGTTTTCTTTTCGTTCAAGTCGGAATATTTCCTTTAGTAGTATTATTATTTTTTTATATCAAGTCAGCGTTTGTAAACTAAGAGCAGTTGTAAATTTAATTTACCTGCGGCTGTTAATATTGTTCACAATTGCGAGATAAAAATCATCTGACTAGTTAAGCCAGCTGCATTTTAAGGCGAATGTTTGCAAGTATTTTATTGTGAAAACGGTAGTAATAGTGGTTCTAGTCAATTAACTCCTAATAATAACGGTGCGCCAGCATTGAATCCGATACGGCACCGCAACAGTGACAGTTACATTTACTGCAACAGATAGATATATTGGATAAATTGCCTAAGCTGATAAAATCGAGTGAACGCCTACTTTCAGGTGAAGTGATATTTAGAGGAAACGTCGACGATTGCAGCTTGTCGAGAGATTACTGTGCCATCGTTCAGCTCGGAAAGTGTCGTGTAGTAGGTTTGTTCGACGACTTTTCGGTGAATATCCCACTGGTTGATAGCATCAGGCAGGTAAGTAAGGCTTTGGCGCCAACATACTGTGCAGACTACATTATATTTAGCGCGGTTGACTCAAAAATCAACGAATAACCTATTAATAGGTTATTGCTGGAGGTCTGAGGCGGCATAAATGCCTTACTGATTTTAAAGCCTGTGTTAGCAAATAAAGGCCTGATGGGAACGTGTAAGCTTACGAGTCATAGTATCGATACCCAAGGACTAAAAAATGACTAAATTATAATCTACGAAAAAAATATACTTATTTAGCAAAATAAGGAATTGCACTAATCGCCGACTTTTACAGTCTCTAAGGGTGTGGAAGATACTGCATAACGCACACTTGATATAGAATTACTTTTTAAGTCACATTTTTCTACAGAATGCATACCTATCGATAGCCACGCGGTACCTGTTCCCACACGGACCGCATAAATAAGGCCGTGGCCAATTTCGCACTTTATATATATATATAGAAAATATTGTGATGATTTATTAATCATTTACAATACGTTTGCACACTCGGCAGTGCTCGCCTTAATAAAAATGGTAATAAAAAGGTGTCACGTGAAGTTAAGAATCAGTTGTCCGTGTCCTTGCTTGATGGTAGCCCCCGCTCTTATGGATCCGGTGCGAGCGATATATCCTCAAGGTATATATATATATATACAAGGTATATATATATATATATATATATATATATATACCGGTAACAGAGCCACTGCCTTGTATTCGGGGGCTTGTCGATTTAAGTCCTAGACCGGCCACTCTTAATTTGTTTTAATGGTTTTCAAATCAGGCCGAAGGAAAAAAAACGGGAAGCACAGATAGCTCAATAAGTAAGCCATTATATGTATATATATACTATACAAATTTTCTTGATGTGTCTGGAGAGTAATCTATACAACAAAGACTGACTGATCTGCACGTCAGTCTCAAATGTGAAATGATAAACGACACCAGACGTTTCATTTCAAACATGATGTGGTCATTTTTGCTATAGGTTGCCATGCTTGAGTGTATGCGAATCGCCCTACGAACCGATACCGACGTACTCATCTACGACTTCAACACAAAGTCCGTCCTCAAGTCGTGGCCAGTGCAATGTTCGCGCATAGCCGCCGGATTCGATCACGTGGTCGCGCTCACCTCTGACGAAAAAACCGTACTCTGTTGGGGCGACGGCTCTCGAGGACAACAGGGTTCAGGCGAACTCGCGCGCTCCGACGAACTCACACCTGTCGACGCCCTCGAAGAGGTTGCTGTTGTCGAAATAGCCGCTGGTGGGTGGCACAGCACGGCGCTTTCTGAGCGCGGCCTTGTCTACCAGTGGGGCTGGAATCAACACGGACAGGTTGAAGGTCCACCTCCTCTTGACGAACCTCAGCGGCAACCTGGCTCCAAAGCGGCAGGCAGTAAGCCGAACGTGGTTGCTTCTCCGACTCTGGCTGCAGGTCAGCGACAAGCGGGTTGTAGCTGTAGCTTGTGGCAGTCGCCATTCACTTGCTATCGACGAGACAGGACAGATTCGAGCGTGGGGATGGAACGACTACGGACAGTGTGACGTCGATAACATTGACTGTCAACAGAAAACAGATTCAACTGTCTGACACAGCAGCAGCCCGGATAGTCCCACTTCCCGTCTTGGTAGCGCTGATGGCGACAAATCAGCGTTTCCGAAGATGATGGCCAACAACAAACCGCCGGTGAGGATCAAGTAATGAAGCCATCCTTAATTCATAGCATCCGTGCAGCTTTTTGGACGAGCGCCGTACAATATTCTCCCGAGTAGCTAGCGTCTAACTAGTTATAGGCCTCTGCATGTAAAAAGGTGTACACAAGAACTCTTTAGCGCACAGTTCGTCGTGTTTCCGCGCGTGTGTATATATAGCGAAGATGCCGCTGTATACGGCGTTCGTTTAGTTGTCCCTGTCTATAAGCATGTAATATATTTTCATACACAAAAAGATCAAATAAAAAAATACCTAGTACGACAGACAGTGCTATAACGGTGAAGTGCAATCACTTTAAGTATCAACCTAAAGTAGTACCATATATATATACAAACGGCAAATAATCAAAACATTAGATATGCAGGGTGTCAATGGATGCATGGACCACATTTAAAGGGGGTCGTAGAACTCGTTGAACATCTTTTTCAACGAGGGGGACAAAAATGTCTTGTTTAAAAGTGTGAGTGAGTTTACTCAAATAAGTTTTAAAAAATGTAAAAAGTTACCAATTAAAAGTTGCCACTAAGCTCATGAAACAAGAGCGTTTCATGAGGATGGTTTTGGTATCAATTCGAGTGTGGTTCCATTTATAAAATTCCGTAAGCCGTTGTCCTCCGCTTCCCGATGTCGAAATCCCTTAGGGCCACATATCACACACCGAATGACCATCGAATTTGTATTAAAATGATTCCCTTAAAATGCGCAAAAAAATCTGAATGTGTTTGTTTATGGGCGTAAAGTGCTGAATGTGAAAGAGAAAACATGAGGTATCAGAGTAGTTCGATTTTCGCAAACTGATCTTAATACGTCTATTCTTCTTTCGCTAGAGCTTTTCTGAGAAATCGGTCGAAATAATGCTATGCAATTCCCAAGCCCGATGAAGTAGGAAGAAACTCAAGGTTTTGTCGTTTTGTGAGTCCCCCACCACTAGCTGCCAGTGACACATGTGCATTATGCATTCCTTAAAACACCCTCCCAAAAATAAAGGCGAAGCAGAATGGTATGTTCAGCTTCTCTGTTAAACATAGATCTCAGGTCAGCCATATCAATATAATACACTTTAGAAAGTTCACTGTCTTTCCTAAGAAAACTTTGAATGGCTCATTCATGGATGGACACCATATATATATACGAGTATATATATATATATATATATATATATATATATATATATATATATATATATATACATATATATATATGAAAGAAAAGTAAAAATAGCAAAATATAGTTTAGTCACACAGTGTCGTTTTCTATATTTATTTTAAAAAATCTGAAAAAGTAATCTACAACGTGGGAAAGAGCATGCATGATCTCGACGAGGGCATGTACGTTAAATATCTTTTTTGCATGCTGTGTTCCTAAACGGCCTAGCTTAACTACTTCTGCATTGGCTAGCGTGACTGGACTAAAAAAGACTTAAAACACGGGCACATAAATACGTCCGCTGACTCAATCGTTTATTCAAAATGGTCTCGCGTCCATACTTCTCACAGTATTTTACCTCAAATCCCAATCATTCCCTATTATGTCTCGTTTGAGACGTTGTCTCTGTCCGACTGTCAAGGCGCCTGATATCGCAAATGTGAAGCAGCAATATTGAGGTCCGTTCTTCATCACTAAGAGCAGAGAAGTCTGAGACCTCCGATGAGAAAGCACACAGCATTTTTCGCCATAGATGGTGGCAAAGGCGAGATGTTAGTTAGTTAATTAATTGCGCATGTACATGTGTGCTTTGCCCAAATGGTCGATTCGATCCGGTTGCCCAGGAACCTACATCTAGCTCAGATGTTGATGACTCTGGATAGCTTCTGTATTCTGTTAAGGAGGACATCACCATGCTTGATGGTTGCCTGATACTGATAGTTCTTGCTGTCCGGCCGGTTGGTTTCAACGATACCATTGACCTTGTCGATCTTGCAGTGCAGCCGACCCGCGGCAATAAACCTTGCCAACTCTCTGAAACGTTAATTAGATTAATAAAGCTGTAGTCTATGTTACTAACTCTTATCGCGCTAGCCGGACAGAGTGGATAAAGAAACCGGAGATTCCAAACAAAAACCTACAATAATATGCCAACCACAGCGCAATGACAGTAAATACGGGGAGCAAGAACACGACATATTAGCGCAACATACCACCAATAGTAATAATATTACTACGTATGGCTACATACGTATATATATATATACGTCACAGATTATTCTATGAAATAGGCGTAGAGAAATATCAGACAAAAGATGCAAAACTTACTGGTCGATAAAGGTAACGGAGACGCCGAATGCCTGCGCCATGTACTGTAGAGTGAGTGATCGATAACTTTCCAGCAGCTGCGTATACGCAAGGATGCGCATCTCACGCACGTAGAAACGATAATGGGAACTCAACATACGATCCCTTTTCATCATGCCTTCCACCATCGCTGTAGTTTCCAGATGAAACGTGAACAAAACAAACACGAAGAACACATCACGGTTGACTTATATAAAAAAAAAAACAATCTTCACGTATGTATTGTGTATGATATGTTCGAAGTAAAAACGGCAATAGAGACAACAACAATGTCAATAAAAGGCAATGTCTAGTAGTAGCACATCAATAACCAACCGGCAAGCCGACAAGTTAAAAGTATTGCCGTCTAACAACGTAGGCTACGACATTCTACGGTATGCGTAGCAAAACACACACACACACAGCTAGTCCATACGTGCCAACTTCCAGATGCCAATAAAAATACGTAAAAGTTGCACACAATTTGATGGCGAAAGAGTCCGCAGCTGTCCTTGGACAATTGATATCGCGCGGAACGTAAATCTTGTCTCACGTGGTAATGATACGTACCGAGTCGGCGGAAGAAGACTGAGTACTGGCACTGATAGAGTGAAAAGAGGTACTCCTTGATGTCAGGAAGGCCGTGAAGAACTTCCAAAATCTCCGAACCCCGGATAACCTTCTCGCGAAGTTCCGTACGACCCAGGGCCAGCATCGCGGACAGAACGGTATACGTGACGAATTGTTTGTAGTCCATTAGCTCGTAGCAAGTGAATGTCGAAACCGTATCGAGGAAGAGGGTGGCTGCCGTCTTGAAGTCGCGAATCGCCAGGGAGTAAAATGCTTGATACACCTGCGAAAGGATAACACCAGCTCCATTATTACTAATAATTATTACCTAAGATCAAAGTGGCATTAAAATGTATGCAACATTTCTAATCAAATAGTCCTAAAAGACGGGTTGCACCTACTCGAAGCGCGATTTTATCGAGGTATACTAAACATGCGAAGTCGTGAGTCTTATTTGACCATTTTGTTGGTGCGTTTGATATGCCGAATATCTAACTGTAGGTCTGATTGTGATTCAACCTCAACCATTAAGTATGCATGAGCGCGTTTGAGACAAACCTTGAGCCGATTCCGGCGATCCCAGTCACCGCCTTCCTCGATAAGAGCTTTTGCCTTTTCAATGTTTTTTGTTACGAGCTCGTGGTCCAGGTAGAATAGGCCAACCCGAATCTGATGGAACAGCAGATCCAATTTGTGTCCCACCGAAACGGACTTCTCAAACGTCTTTCGAAACTGTACTAACGTCGCTTCCTTGTCACCTACAAACAACAACATCAACATGTCAATGTAGAACGTTTTTTGAGCATGTTCGTCCCTGCAGTAAAAAGCTGTATATATATATATATATATATATATATATATATATATATAAAGACGTAACATGTACTGTCATGAAGCTGAAGTGTGATTAACTACAGTATGACAACATACCGATGCGCGACAGGTGTTCAGCTTTCCGCAGGTTGGCCTCGCGTACCTCCATCTCTCCGAGGTTCTTCTCGGCATCGGCGATTGCTCCATCAAGTTTAGGCCAAGCACGGTGCGGTTGGCCTTGTTTCAGCTTATCCATGAGCTTGTTTTCCACCGGCCAACCCAGATCGCGGCAGCACTCTTCGTAGAAGGGTGCCATGTCTGCAAGAAGAATCAGTAGAATCCCTAGTAGTACCAGTACCACCAACAACGACGACGACATTCTCCCGGTAAATATATTTGTTTTTCAATCTCTATTTCGCTCAAAGTAAGTATGAACAAAGTAAGAACAGGTGCATACGATTGAGATTAAATATCGTCCGCTAGACACCTCTATCTGTAAGCTCTATTCCACGCGAAGGTTCCAAATAAAACCGCCGGCAACTAAAAAGACCCACAAGCGTATCTAAACTTGATCATCCTCAAGACAGAAGCCATCACCGGCCTGATGGCCGTGATGGCTTCTTTTCCGGATAATGCTCAGAAACCACTGCTATCCACAGTCGAAGTGGTAGCAGCAAGATATTATCTGTGTCGCAAAGACACCATATCAATCCGAGTATGAGGTGCGCTTACAAATAAAATACAAGCGCGCCGGCAATGGTGCCACTGAAGTGGGTAGTTAGTTATATAGCCACTGAGCGTTGGACAGTGAAGCTGCGCCAAAGTTAGCATCGTGACAGACGTTCGAATTGAGTATCGAGTACATCGAAGTAGATAGCTTTCTTGAGTGAGTAAGTTTGAAGGTGGATACAACAACAATACCTACCAAGAAATAGCTTTGCTAATTAAATGTAAATGGTATTAAAATTAAAGTTTTCGGGCTGACCCTCAGCCAAGATTTAACGTCCACGGAACTGTTTTTCACATTGCTTCATAAAAATGTAAATGGTATGGGTGTCATTATCATCACCATCATAATCATATAATCTACTGCACGGGGGTTACTGGCAACTGACTTTTTGCCGAATCGACTCACCGTCTTTGTTGATCGCTTCGAGGAGATCCTGTTTGAGCTTCTGATTGGTCGGCTCGTGGTGTTCCAACAGATACTTCCATTGGGCAAGCTCGAGGTTTGGGTTCTTCTCCAACGCCTCATCTTGAAGGTTTTCCGCTGGCATTTTCCCCTCTGGTCGGGTGGATGTCGTCCACTCGAGTGGAGCGCAGCAGGGTCACTAAGTTGACGACGAAAGGTTTACGACGGCTGGCTTGGGGCCTCTCTTCTTCTGCAGCACTGCAGCGAGCGCTATTTCACTTCAGCTGCCACTCAATGCTGCCAAAGACCTGCCTTGGTTGACTGTTTCGCCGTCCCACACTAGGGCCGCTTCGGCTACTCACTGCTCGTTTGTTATTGCCTCCCTGCCTGTCTACCCGTAGAAGCCGTCGGATGGTGATCGCTGCGGCTTCCGCACTGCGCCTGCAGACACACTCAGGCAAGGACTGGCAAAAAACAACAATAACAATTATGAGTTGCCGAAATTCGGCCGGCTGGGATCAGTCGATTATCGTGCCGATGATCATCGCCATCATTACTATTGTTGATGTTGTGGTCGTTGTCGTCTGCTCTTTTCGTCTGCGCAACAACGACGGACGGATCACGAATGGATGAATGAATGAATTAACCGTCGAACGGTAGCAGACATCTTAGCAGACGACGACAAATATAAAACACAAACAAAGTCAAACAAGAATCATATGTACGCAAGAGAAGATACGGCTGCTTTGCAGACTGCTGTATTGGCGGTAGCGAGCGGTCGGAGGACACCTACAACCTGTCTTCGCGTCCAGAACGCGAGCCACTTTTTTACTTACAGTCGATAATACTTTTTGGCGGTAAATAGGAAACAAAACAAAGTGAGTTTTCTTTGCTCTCCATGACCAAGAGCTTCGCTCAACGTTGAATCGCCGGAAGGGCCGGAACGCAAATCGTTGAAGGTATGCTGTGCGCACGTGTAGTCGAATTGTTGTGATAGAGATACCCGCCAGTAATATTAGTTCATTCGTTTCACCACTATTGCTATATATATAGAGAGAGAGAGAGCAGAAATGTAACACAAAGTCGAATCGCCGTTTTGTGGAAACTATCACCGGTAGGAAGCGAGAATGGCTAGTGAGTCTCTAGTTGAATACTCGCAACGAGCCCATCTTCAAGAATTAAATTAGAGTTTTTCGTTCGATACTCACTCAGCAGCAACCACCACCACGCAAAAAAACAATAATGTATCGGCAGCCACCGATAAGACAAAGCTGGTTTCATCCACGCAGGCGTCAGCAGTAACACCTTCGTTTGATTATTATATTTTCTGTACATTTGTACGCTCCGCTAGATTTCTATCCTTCTTCGGGTATTGCCGGTTCTATTTTTGCGGTTCGATTTTTGTTTGGGTTTTTTGTTGTTGTTTTTTTGGTTTTTTGCCTGCCTTTTGACCATGCATCACATTGCATTGCGCTGTATTACGGAAAAGTAAAGGGTGATTGGTTTCAAACAGTTGGTGATCTTGAAATTCACGGTCTTGAGTAGTATTAAGTAAATTTGTCATCGGAGAAGACGGTGCCAATGAAAAAAATATGTATATAAAAGATAAACGTAAATACTACATTTTGTTTAATACCTTCGGCTTCCTTTAGTTCGTTAGCTATAAATCGAGATATTTCAGGATCGACACACATCCGGTTGATCTGTGTGAAAGAACCCAAGTTCCTAATTTTGGTTCCTTTTCTTATTCGCTCTGCCTACGTCCATGTCACAGCTGTTTCTTGACTCGCATCCATAAACTCCTAAAATGTTCTATTTGTAGAGTGGAACATTTTTAGAAGGCGGCAATAGAACACCTGTAAATGGTGTTCTATTGCCACCTTCGGAGTTCTTTCGCGGTGAAACAGCCTGCAAAGCATCACGATGATACAGCTCCTCGCACCTGTCAGCCCCAGTTCTACCTTTACTTTTGCGTGAACGCTGACGAATAGGTACGGCCCACGCCAATCTCCTTCTCACTGTCATCGAGGCCATTTCATGGCTTTGTTAGATGGGGGTTGGTTGTTCGATTGACTGTCTTTTCTACCCTTGCGCACACTAAGTAGCATCTGAGCACCTCTTTTATAAATGGGTCCCTTCTTGGTTACTAGAGGGAATTCTCTCCGCCTCTGCAGCGTCTTCGAAATGTCTTAATGCGCATCTTCGTGTGCCAGTTTGAATATATTGACGCGCATATATACAATTACATATGTTTTACAATGTATATACTTGATTTGTATTAATTTAAATAGTATTCGGAATATTCAGTTATTCCACTCTCAGAAAGTCCTGCGGCGGAAAGAAGGAACTTTTCAACTGGCGCCGTATTTTCCTGCCAAACCTCGATCGATATGCGCTGCAGTTCGTTCCTCCAGAACAGAGATCCTTTGTGACCGCGTTTAGTCTTCTTCTTCCAAGCTCTTTGAAAAATTGAACGTTTTCTGACCCTATGAGCTTATAGGTCTCTATGGCGATTGGCTGGACGATTAACTCCGGAGTAAGTTTTCTGTGTTTCGCTGATCTGCGGTTATCCGCAAAATAAACAAAGGAGTCAACTTCTCGGCCAGTTCGGGCAACATAGCTTCTGACAAGTATACACTATACGGTGACGTCCCACACGTGTCTGCGATCTTTCTCCCAAGGGATTAGCGTTCTACCGTTTGGTCGTAGTCTACTATTGACGCTACGGCCGGATGGCTCTTCCATGATCGGCATCTCTGCAGATCACGGCAGACGACGATATATATTTGTAGTTTGATTTCGTCAACCACAATAAGTCGTGTACCATTACAATACCTCTTTTGTTTGTCTTAAAAAGCAGTATTTTATTATTATTTTATTCCAATAGCTAAACAAAAAGCTGGCTGAATAGTTGCCGCTATTAAATTCAGGTTCTGCTGATTTCGGACAACTGTATAGTACTAGTACTTCTCTGTCTTACCCGTGTTAGTCATAACGATGTCAATAGTACTGCTACTATATTTGGTTGGGTGCCTTGCATAATTAGAACACTGTTTAAATTGTAAAACAATGTAGAAATTTAACGTGCAGGTATTACTGTCTTACTGCAGGGCTCAGCGGCGTATGAAAAGGGTTTGATCCAGCTCTACGTAGGCGCTATTGCAGTTATTATTTGTTAAGTCCAAATCTTGTCACCTGTATATTCACATGTTTTTTTTATCATGCATACTACGCAGTTATGTGTTCTATTGAAGCTATAAAGAGCTATTCTGCTAACAAATAGTGCGTTTAAAGTTTGTCTCTGCGTTGGTTACTTTTGGTGATGAATGTGCCTAGCGCATATATCACTTGTTGTCAACTATGCATTTTCTAAATGATTTCTGCCTCGTTGATTAGCCCCTTATTAAGTTATTAAGGTAACGTCGATTATACGGCAAGGATTGTCGACGATTTAAGTTTGATTGGGTGGTGATTAGAATGTGCATGCGAGCTATGGCGTCCCACAGGGCTCCGTGGCCATCAGCTCATCACAGGCGCTCGCCGCCTCTTTGATCCCAGTTTCTAGTACTAGTCATGTCATTCAATGCTCGTAGTAGCGACACCTCTCATCGACACATCACCGCGCTCCACTTCAACATGCATCTATCTTGTATGTGTTCTATTATTCCTCTATCCTTCCCCGGTCATGCGAATGTCGCACAATAGGCGTCAATGGCGACACAACGAAGAGTCAGCAACACAGACAACCAGGATGACAACTGCGACGACACCGCTGCTGAGCTGAATAGCAGCGGTGGCGGCACCGGCCGTCGTCTGGAGGAGGCGACGGGTCTCCTTGGGCCAGATGGCGCGATCTGCGCGAACTGCCGCGTCGAACTCGACCTGCTTCGACCTCACGTCGCCTGTCGCGCCGAGTCGTGCAACGGGACCGTGCTCGTGTGTCCCCCGTGTTTTGCACGCGGTGCCGAGTTTGGCCGACACCGCAACGACCACCCGTATGCGGTCCAGCACGCCAACCGCCCACTGCTCAGCTGGGACTGGAGCGGGGCCGACGAGCTGCGTCTGCTCGACGCGCTGCAAACCCACGGCATGGGCAATTGGCAGAGCGTCGCCGACGCGTTGGGCGGCGGTGGCGGCGGAGGATCGAGGACGGCTCACGAGTGTCGCGCCCACTACGCTCGCTACTACACGTACAGAAACTGGTGGAAGGGGCTGGCTTGGCGGCAAGGAGAGCGTCGGCCGCACAACATCGACCACGACGCTGACAACGGTGACATTGGTTCGGAGGACAACGAAGAGCGAGACCGTTACCTGGGCAGGTCGCGAGTGGCCTACATCAGTGGCGGCACAAGCACGACTAGCGGAACCAGTAGCACTGTGCACGGACTGCCCAGATGCGAGCTGGGCAGTGCCGAGCAGTTGGACGAGTACGCCGGCTATTTTGCGGCGCGGGGCGACTTCTTCGCCGAGCCCGACCCGCTGGCAGAGTCGATGCTCGAAGGGCTCACGTTTAGCGACGGCGTCGGCAGCGGGTCGCGCGGCCGAGGCTCGGGCCCGGGCCCAGGCCACCCCCAAATGGACCCAATCGACTACGAGGCTCAGATGGCGCTGGTCGACGGCTATCGGCGTCGCGTCGCCGCACGGGAACGCACCAAGGAGATCGTGGCCCAGCACGGCCTACTGAGCCGGACGCAGAACGCCGAGTGGGAGATGCGCTACGTCCGCGACCTGGGCGAAACGAGCGTCCGCCGGCTGCTGCCCATGGTGAGCGTGGTGTCGCCCGACGACATGCTCGCCCTCATGGAGTCGTTGGCGCTCGCCGAACAGCTGAAGCGACGCGTGTGCCGTCTGCACGATGCGCGTTCGTACGGCCTGCGGTCGCAGCACGAGATCGCGCTGTTCGAACGGCTGCATCGGTCGCGTCGGGCGGGCTACACGAAGCCCACCCTGTGTCGAGAGGTGCTGCGCAGTAGCAAGGATCCCGGGGTTCTGCGCAAGCTGCTCATGCGGCAGCAGCGGGACAGTCTGATGCGTTTGGCCGGCACTTCCCAGCTCGTGCGGCCAGGAGCGAGCGGGGCTTCGTTGGGCGCCGGCGCCGCCGCCCGCCGTATCAACAAATCGGTGCCCAGTCCGTTGGCTATCGAACACCTGCAAGGGTTCTTTAAGTTGACGACCGACGAGCGCGAATTCTGCTCGCATCTGCGGCTCTTTCCTTCGACGTATCTGGGACTCAAGTCACAACTGGTTGTCGAATGCCAGCGAAATGGCGGGATTCGTCTGTCCCGGGCACGCTCACTCTGCAGTATCGACGTTAACAAAACTAAGCGACTCTATGAGTTCCTGCTCGCACAAGGTCTCATACATCGGCCAGTCTCGTAATCGCCAAATAGCAGCCGCAGCCTAGAATTAAAAACATTTTTTAAGGATTGCAACACGCTCTTCTGCCTTAGGCGGAATATTGGTAGTGATTTCGTAACTGAATGAAGACAGCTATTGTTGTTTGGAGCCGTTTTTTTGTCTTACGATGCTGCTAGCAATTAGAACAGTATTGTGTTTCCATATCACTTTTGTAGCATGAGGAAGAAGAGAGTCTTCCTAGAGCTACAAAAGTCTCTCTCTAGTCAGATAATTGCTGCAGGTACACACGAGGACGCTGTACATATTTTCTTTGTATACTTGTATTCGTTGGTGAAGTTGTCTGTGTACAAATTAATAAACCGTACATTAAGCAACATTTACAATGATTTGTCATTACAATGACCGTGTAATAGACCGGGTGTCTAATCACTGGATTAAGGAGCACATTTCGGTTTGCTTAACTATCTCAGTCATGTCGGCATGCAGCCATCTGAGGCGCCTTTAGGTAAAGGAATAAATGCAAACCGAATCTGCAGTAGCTTGTTAGAATGGCTAGCGGACCTCTCGCCGAGATGATCAATTACTATATTTTAAACTGCGTGCCTTTCTATCGATTATCGCAAGCTTTCACTCCGCTAGTTTAAGTCAGAATACCTTAAACTGAGGGCAGTGCTATTTAAGGCCTCAGTCCTTTCAAGAGTGAGCCCTGAACTCAACTGTTTTCAAAAAGTGCTAAATGTACGCTGTTTTTTTTGGGAGTTTGTGACGGCACCTGATCCAATACCAGATGTTAACGCTATGCGGAGTTTGTTTAATACCCATTGGACCGTCGCCTGGTTGAGCACTTGGATTCTGAGTCGACAGTTGCAAAGATCTGAAACGCGATTTCCCAAGTGAGAGACGGTAGAAGAGTATATGGAAAAACGAACAGTTTAAAACAGCGACGCTTCTAACCTCTCTCTTGACAACGCTTTTTGAGTCTTGCCCAGATTCGGCAGTTCTTGCCGAGTCGTGGTACAGAAACACTTTGAAATGGCAAAGCACTTGCAAGGTGGTCTAACTTTGATGAATCGATACAGATTATCATTGGAACAGCATACTGCAGAATGTCAGAAAGAACTCTTCACAAATTGTAAACTATATGTATCGATGCATTGAAGTGTATTGCCAAAAATTGTTTTAAATAAATGGAGAAAACGAGTAAAGCTTACACCTATTCTGGTCTGATAGATGCGTGTTGATTTGCACAGTCTGCTTTCGCACTGTCGCGGATTGTTCATTTGTTTATTTAAGATGCTCTTAAGGTCAGCTGTTTAGGTATGAGCAGCGCAACCAATAGTGCAGTTGATGATACGCATTCGATGATAGCAATTGAGGGCGTTGTGTCCTAGTCCTCCTACCATCTTACATACTTGGCTACTCGGTGTTATCGGTTGGAAGAGGAAGAACGTATACCACTTAAAACGGTTTATATCGTAATTTTTCCTCTTACTGAATAAGCTTTTTGAGAGATAGGTTATACACTCGCACAGGCTGACTGGGTGGGGAATCGAGGAAAGCGTCATAATGGCGTATAACACTTGTAGATGTCCCTCGAATGCAGGCTAACAGTCGCTAATCTGAAGAATTCCGAAACAGTTTAGACTCGTCAGGACAGTTCGATTATACGAAGAAAGTGAGCTTTGCAATCAACGCTAGAGCAAAATTATTTTAACTGGTTAGGCGAGTGGGCGCATTTATGCAGGTATTCCCTAACAGAGTTAGCTGTAGAAATCCCTAGGGCAGCGAATCTCCATAGCCACTGATTAAGGTATTTTTGCTCTACCCAATACACACGCATATAATATATATATATATATATATATATATATATATATATATATATATATATATGTATATGTATATATATATATTTATATATACTCAGTAGGTAATAATAATATAGAACACGTGTATCGTAATTTATTTAATTAAATATCAGATTTTTTAGGAGAACGTTAATTCAATATAAAAAAAAATTGAAACAATGTGCGGAAATGAATTGATAGTGCAGAAGATGCTTAGGTAATGTATGTTGCCGCCCTAAGCAACCCTGAAATAAAAAGCTGACATGTGTATTTAGGTATACGTGTCAAGCGAATAGTAAAATAATCAATCATATAAGAAGATATAATGTTTCCTATTAGCCTGAATGGCTTTACCATCGGGTTTGACTAATTAAATAAGCAGCTGGTTAATTTGTAGGGGTTGCTCACACCAACAGACGGCTATATATATATATATATATATATATATATATATATATATATATATGTACTATACTAAGTCCAACTATGCTTCTTAAGATGGCGCGTACGCGGAAAAAGGTGGACGAGGAGTCAAGTAAGCGCTCTGCGTCCGCTACTGCAGGCACTACTGCAAGACGACCCAGAGGCGTGTTGTCCGGGGCGCCGCTGAAGTCGGCGAACGGAGCCACTCGATCGCGTGGCAGACCGCCATCCAAGTCCGCGTCGGCAGCTGCACATCTTTCGGCGGCGGCTTCTGCAGATTCCGATGGGCCTGCCGAACCTCGTGAGGTCGATGATGTCGGCTCAAAACAGACGGATCGCGAAGCGGCAGCCCAACCTCAACAAGGCTACCGCGTCGTCATCGAGCATTGGTATTTGCGGGATATATATATATATATATATATATATATGGGATATATATACAGGGTGTGACTGAACGAATTTTATAGCGATACATAAAATTGTAGAGCTCGTTAAAGCAAATATTTTTTCCAATGGAACATGTGCTCTGAGAAGTCTTGTTTCGGAGTGAGAGTGAAATTACTACAATTTGTGACACTGGTGTTTTTGCTTGACATAGGAGCACAAAATGTGCTGTTGCGAGAAACTAAGCACACCGTCGTGTTCGTGATAAAATTCTGCTCAATCTGAAGAATATGCAAAGCCGGTCAGAAGACGAGACATGGTCGCTTAGAAGAGAATTCGCCAAAAATAAAGTTCTTTATTAGCGTTCACGCCAAATACTTTAGAATCATAACCCTACGACCACCCACGTGTTCAAAGCTAACATATACAGCAAATGCGCATCGTGACGATCATTTTGGTACCAAACGTATGGCAATGCGAGCTGTGGTTGCGGAGTAATTACGATTTTTCGGCGGGATGTCCAGATTAAGTGCATGTAAAATGACTGTGTGGCGACGTTCACTACCGCCGACGTGTCGCGCGACAGCCGCAGCGCGTCATTTTTCATGCACTTAATCTGGACATCCCGCCGAAAAATCGTAATTACTCCGCAACCACAGCTCGCATTGCCATACGTTTGGTACCAAAATGATCGTCATGAAATGCGCATTTGCTGTATATGTTAGCTTTGAACACGTGGGTGGTCGTAGGGTTATGATTCTAAAGTATTTGGCGTGAACGCTAATAAAGAACTTTATTTTTGGCGAATTCTCTTCTAAGCGACCATGTCGCGTCTTCTGACCGGCTTTGCATATTCTTCAGATTGAGCAGAATCACGAACACGACGGTGTGCTTAGTTTCTGTCTAGGAAGACTGGTTGTCTCGCAACAGCACATTTTGTGCTCCTATGTCGGGCAAAAACACCAGTGTCACAAATTGTAGTAATTTCACTGTAACTCCGAAACAAGACTTCTCAGAGCACATGTTCCATTGGAAAAAATATTTGCTTTAACGAGCTCTACAATTTTATGTATCGCTATAAAATTCGTTCAGTCACACCCTGTATATATACATATGCTGTTCAATCGTTATCGCGACTTTTGTGTTTTTTCAAAAATTATTCATTTATTCATGAATATCTATTTTGTCCCCTTTAAAGTAATCCCCATGAGATATTATACATTTGTGCCAACGGTTTTTCCAATCTTCGAAGCACTTCAAAAAACCATTTTTTTTAATCTTGTTCAGCTCCTCCTTCGATGCCGTCTTTATCTCGTCAAGCGTAGCGTAACGTCGTCCTTTCATGGGCCTCTTCAGTTTAGGGAACAAGAAAAAGTCACAGGGGGCCAGATCTGGGGATACGGTGGCTGCGGCATCATTAGTGTGTTGTTTTTGGCCAAAAACTCGCGCACAAGCAACGATGTGTGAGCAGGGGCGTTATCGTGGTGCAAAAGCCAATTTTTGTTCTTCCACAAATCCGGGCGTTTCTGGCGGATTGCTTCGCGCAAATTGCGCATAACTTGCAGGTAATATTCCTTATTGACCGTTCTACCCTGTGGCAAGAACTCATGATGCACCACGCCCCTGCAATCGAAGAAAACTGTCAGCAAAACTTTCACATTCGACCGAACTTGGCGCGCTTTTTTCGGTCTTGGTTCGTGCGGCAGCTTCCATTGAGATGATTGAGCTTTGGTTTCCACGTCATAACCATAAACCCACGATTCGTCACCAGTTATGACCCTCTGGAGCAAATTTGGGTCGTCGCGGACAGAGTCCAACATCTCATTAGCAATGTTCATGCGATGCTGTTTTTGGTCGCAATTGAGCAATTTTGGTACGAATTTCGCGGCGACCCGTCTCATGCCCAAATCATTGATAAAAATCGAATGGCACGAGCCAATCGATATGTTTAGGTCCTCATCAACTTCTCTAACGGTGATTCGACGATTGGCCAATACCATTTTCTCCACTTCATTAATTTTTTCGTCTGTTGTTGAAGTGCTCGGGCGTCCGGCACGCTCTTCGTCGTTCACATCTTCTCGGCCTTCTGAGAACATTTTGTACCACCGATAAACGTTGCTTCGGTCCAAGGTAGCTTCTCCGTATGCCACAGTCAACATTCGGAATGCATCCGCGCACTTAATTTCGTTTTCACACAAAATTTGATACAGGTTCTTTGATCCATTTTTTTGAATAGGTAAAAATCGAAGACGATCCAAAACACGTGCAAGCAAAGCAGCTGTCAACAATTAAGTGAAAATTCAAAATGGCCGAGCTTGTCGGCATAAGTGAGAGACATGAGTAACAACCTAACGCCACAAAAAAATCGAAATTCGAATATACGTAACCCGCGAAAATTTTTCCCCCCGCGATACTTTTTGAACACACCTCGTATATATATATATATTATGAATGGATTTTCTGCAATCCTCTCCACTTGAAAGAGCTTGGCATGGTGAATTAGAAGGAAACGTATTCGCGTCTCCGACCAATGATGAGATTAAGAGACGCTTTTTTTACCGCTCTCACTAAAGGCAATTGTTAAAATTGTATGGTGACATGGTTTGTTGTAAAGACGAGAACTTATGTACTGTAACGTAGATGGCCAAGTTCCTATTATGTATACTTATTTTCATTATGTATATATATATACTAATTTTTTTTTTATCTCTAGCCGATCCTGACAGGTGTACAAGCGGCACGCAGTTGCACTTATGAAGGCCCTCATCAAAGCATTCCCAAGCCACTTGTCGGAGGAGAGTTTCTCAATCAACAGTGAGAAGCCCCGCAGCAAAAGCTTCGAATTTACGCTCATTCAGCCAGATGGCGCTAAAGAGCTGCTGTGGTCGGGCTTGAAGCTCGGACCTCCGAGATCGCTCAAGTTTGCCAGCGAGGAGACGTTGGTGGAGCTCTTCGAGAAAAAGATAGTCAAAAAGCAAGCCGACGCCTAATTAGACTAATTGGTATGTTTACGTTTTTGTTCTGCTTACTTATCGTGTGCTTTTTAGTTAATTTGCTAGGTATTAGAAATCTTCATATTTTAAAGTATACTCTTTATTTATATATAGACAAACATTTTTGAAAAAGAGAAAGGATTTCGTTCTTGTTTTAATGTGTGCGATTTATATATGTCGGCAAGATATTCTGTGCGTATTCAAAATCGACCCTCGCTTAAGAAAATACTTGCTATGCTAGATATTACATTTCGAACTCGGGTACGCCGGGTGAGTACTACGGCCCAGGAGTGACTATTCATACAGCGTTATCTTTCATAAGCGCTAGGCCTGCACCTGACCTCACGCCATCTGACTAAAATTTGTTCCTGAATATTTAGTATGCTTATGACGGGCGGAAGTTTACCACTGCGAACCATGTAACGTGCCGTTTCTATATGTTTGAATGTCAGGATAGAAATTTCCACAAAAAGGCAGCTAATAATTTGCTAGATGGATAAGGTGTGTATCTGCCGCAAGTGACTCTGTTAGAATTCAAGTTGTTAAGCTATGTGTATCTATTAAAAAACGGACACATTTTGTATGTCTACTCCTTCGGGATTTAGCACTGCCTCTACTGTGGAAACTCGTGATCGATGTCAGCCATGTTCTACATAACTGTCCAACAACGAGGGCTGAGGTTGCCTAGGCAAAATCGGTTGTCTGCTCGATGGTACTTATGGGCTCTGCTATCACGATTTGTAGGTGATCTGATTGGCATGTTCTTCCTGATTTTTAGAATCAGCTTTAGGACTTCATCAGCTAGCTTGACCATGACACGCGGACTTGATCCCGAGTCAAACAGGCATGAATGTTTATACGCACACTGTACAAACATGGCGTCGATATCTGAGAATGCAATTAGTGTGTAGTCCGTCCCTTCTGTACCCCACGAATGGTTCAAGCGGCGGACCTGAAAGCTAGCTAGCAAGTTATATACGCGCAACTTGGCGACGCTCCCCTAGGAGGCAGATTCAGTCGACGCTATGCGACATAATAAACTGTGATCATACTGCGGCAGTTTTTCTGTGCGGAGCCGCCTATTGGGCTAACGATGGCGACTGTGCGAGATGTTGTAGAGCCAAGTTACGGTCTCCTTTGCTAAGTATTTTGGAGCAGTCGTGTTTTATTTAGGCTGCGTTGCTTGATCTTTAGTGTTTTTTGTTTTGTTTTGTTGATAGAGGCATCTTGTTGCTACGTATAGCGGCCTTATGTTTGGTTTCAGATGCGCTATTTCTGTTGCCTGGTAGTGCATACATGCCTACCTACTATATAGAACTAGGCTACATTCTAAGCACCGTCTTTTCAACGTTCTGTCTTTTTTTTCGATTAGCAAGCGAAGGTTTCTTGCAGGCGATCCGGCCCAAGGGATGTTGACATGTTATTTCGCTTCTGCTGACGTTTATGACACATATGTTAGCGTGACCGTTTTCCAATGAGTAAGTGGACTGCAAGATGAGGTCTTTCCCTAAGTAGAAAATTCACTCTTAGAAAAAGCACGTACGCTACCGGTTTATTGGTTGTGAATACGTCAGTAACTGATCTTCCTACGGCACCTTTAAAGATCAGCGAGTTCGAACCATTACCAACCAAGAAGCCCAAATCCGATATTGTGTTGTAAAATGTCTGCGTCTTCGTATTCTGCTGGTCAAAATTCGCGTTCATGTCTTTTGTTGTTGCCGCCAGACGTTCATGGTTTTCCTTTTCTGCTTCGATATAGGCTCACACGTATCCGCTAATGCTGCGGGCTTTACGAATAGGGCCATCCGATCGAATATCTCGCCTTCTGTAACCACGCAATTATCTTCTGTGGAAACCTCCAAGGTACCCTACACTGTCATATACAATTGACAGTTTTCACTAGGGAGTTTTTGGTTCTGGCTCAAATAGCAAGGTTGTGCGCCGCGTGATATCCTTGGAGCGTAAGAGGCTCCGGGGAGCATGTCTTCGTGGACACTAGAAGGCAGACTTTATTTAGCGTTGATGTGGGTAGAGATTAAGCAGCTCTACTAAGCTATTCTTAGTTTCATCCTTCAAGTCTAACTAAATCCAGCAGATCCGCTACTATATCGTACAATTTCGTGTGCGGTAGACGAATGTACTGGTGCATCTCGTGGCTTGTCTTAAGGTGTTCCTTTGCCCATGCCTCTCCATTGCGGTCGGCAGTGGCTCTTTCTGCCGCTAACTGAAGTCTTGTTGCGAGTCTACTTGGAACTTTGGCTTCTTGCACATCGACGGGGGCTGTCTGCTGACATGTTATATATATATATATATATAGTTTTGGAAATTACTGTAGAATATATATATATATATATTTTGAATTAATTATTCACTACGCAGGACATTTTAAAACAAATTTCAGCTCCCCACATGTACGCAAAACGGTAGACTAGTAAAACGCTACATCTAAACTCATGCGCGTAGCGTAAACGCAATAGGGGTGTTGATTTGTGTAAGTAGGAATAAGTGAGGCCGCTGAGAAGGTATACCACATTCGAGTTGAAACAAAAACCAAGCTATCATCTTCTCTCGGCTGCCTTTAGTTTGGAGTTCCCTACTAATTGGCTTAGGATATCTCACATCACATGATCTCTAGCTCCGATATACTAAACTGACGCCTGGACACGCCTGCATTTTGCGCAATTGTAATTGTTGACAAAAGATTGTCATTGAACCATACGTCAGTCCGCACTTTTGTTTTTATTGTCATACACATATGTTCTTACTATTTGAACTAAGTGTACTGCTTCTTGCTGTGATGATGAACATGCTCTAGATGATGCAGTCATTTTATATTATAGTCCTCTATGATTCATGTATATATCTACCCCATTTAAAATGTACGCCATTATTTATATCAAGAACGTCAGCATTATGTAAAACAGCCAATAACCCATATATATATATATATACATTCGTTGTGTTTACAGGCAGGAAGATGTGGAGAACTGGACAGCGTCGCACGTGAGCGAGAAGATAAATCTACTTCTGAGCGACTGATGGCTTTTGTGCGTTGTTGAGAGGTGTCTGTCTGACAGATTGCAAGGTGTGATCTATGACGGAGATAAGGTAAATCCCGGCAGGGAACCTTACGACTGATGACTCCCACACCTACAACCTATATCAGACCTACATCACTAGCATGCACAATAGACCCCGCGTTGTCGTGGCTACGTAATTTTTTTCACTGGATGTCCCATAAATATTCTTATTCACCGCAGTGCTAAATCAGACGCCTGTCGAAAGAAATACTCATTCTGATCGGACGATCATATATCTCTCTAGACGGCCCTTTGTAAACTTTTTTATTACATGCCTCTCTTTATTTGTAAATTTCGTACATAATTTGTGCTCCTCTACTAAGAGAATATATGTATATACGTATGTTTTTATTTATACTGCACATAATAAAATTCTCAACGTGTTGCATTTTACCAGATGTGCCTTGTATCCATATACTGTTTGCTGATAAACAATAAAATCGACACGCCGTATGACGAAACTGACTGGTGTTCACATAAAGGTTCTGCAATACTACTGGTTATTGGCAATCTGATCTGCCGGAAAAGAACCTGAAAAAAATCTGAAAAATAACGCACTCGTCTTTGTGAAACAAAACATGAATTCAGTTGGGCATTGAACTCAGCCGTTGTGACCATGTTTGAGCATCCCGACGGCATGTCGTTGTGAATTGCATCAGTGATATTATCTTGTAGAGTGTAAGACCGCGTCCATACCTAGTCAAATGTACTATATCAGGCTTAGAGCTTATTCCGCTTTGTACCGAGGGTGGTTAGACACCTGTCCTGTAATTTCTATCAAATGCTTATGAACTGGTAAGCGCCAAACGTAAAGGTTGTCAAAAGTATTAAGATTGGGAAAGGCAAGTTGCCAAAATGAAGCATTAGGACTAGTCGGCGCTTCGGTTTAGTAAAAGGCCTACAAGATGGCTTGATTTAAATTTGGTGAAACCTCACAATTGGGTACAAGTTTCAACTTTATAGATGGCTCATGAGAAGGCTGCGCCGTCTTGAGTGATTGTAAAACAAACAGTTCATCGGTGTCTGTACAAAATAGAGCTACCTGATCATGTTCACTTTTAATGGTAGTTGTTATTGTATGAAAGAGGCAATAAATCATTCAAAGTATTGACGGACCAGATTTTGTAGTCGTTGTAGCTGTGCTGATTGACCACTGAGCACCTCAGAAGAATATGTGGGTAGGTTAAGGATTTCAATTTATATGGATATGTCAATGATGTCAATGAAAAAGTTACTGTATTCAAGGACTTTAACGCTAATCAAGATAATGCTGTGGCTCGAAGTCTATTTTGGAAGCAAAGGAAAAAGGTAACCTCTGTATCTAGAAAGTGTTGACTCGAATTTAACGAGAATGTAGTATAGAGAGAACATACAAGAGAGAAGCAATTCCTGGAACGCCATTAGACCTCTTCTAGGTGGTATACGAGAAAAAAAAGTGTGTGAAGTATGCGATTGCTGACACGGAGTGCTAGACTTGAAATACCTGATAACTTTCCTCGTGGAGCGACAAACGTCTAATTTCAGGGGCATGTTTTACGCAAGAAACCGCTTTGTGTACCTGCTAGCTGGTTGCGGACCGGCAGTGGAAACAATCAGAGTCAGGCTTAGGCCGTCTATTACAGGACAACTTCAGCACTTTTTGTTGGAGTGGCTGGGAAAGTGACTGAGGCCCTAGCAGAGGTAGCGCAGTTAAATGTGTACCTCGCCAGGGAGCTTTGGGATGGAATGGTATGCCCTAGCCGGCACGTGTACACAAGGTACATTGTGCATGGCTATCATCACTTGGTATGTTCGACCCAAGGATTTGACCACGTTGGCGATCAGTGTCGTTGCCAGTTCTGCTCGCAGGTATGCGCATATCTGCGAGCAGAATCGGCGGTCTTTGCACTTCTTCGCCCGGTGGGACGGTCAAGGTGTTCAAATTGTATATAATGACGACTGTATTGTACTTAGGTACCACTTTGAAACGCAAAGTTTTTGCGAAATAAACATGTATGCATCTTTTACGCAAAAGAAAGTTTTTCTCAGTCGCATCTGAACAAATTTTATCTTAGGTATTGTGAAGCGCAGCCAGTGTTCTTGCTGACCCGGTATCATACATGACTCGTTTGTCAATTCCTGGCAAGTACCCCTTAAAGCGCTTAAATTATATCGCATCATCACGCTTTTTAGATCGGATGACATGCCCCAATCTTAAAGATATTTCACACATCTTTTATGTGATAATAAAGACGATTGTGTGTGTTTTTGATGTTATATGTGATAAATGCACATTTGAACAACTCAGGGACCATCTTGAACAGCACGATGCATTCATCCGCCGACAGTTCCGATTCCGCTGAAACGGATCGGGTAGAAGTTCTGTGATGTCTAGAACATATCAGTTGGAGTGGCTTGAGGGAGTAGAATAGAATAGAATGCTCATATATTCATGTAATAAAAGATAAGGAAAGACTGGTCGCAGGCGGGGCCTGTGCAGTCGCCCTGTTGTGAAGATTTTTTGGCCAGGCGAACATATTATTGATGTGCTTCGTTCTTACAACGTATTTGGGCACATACATTATTTAGCTTCTGCGATTGTTCGGCCTTACTTCAATTAAATTATCAATAAGACTTGCGCCCATAAGTTGAGCTAAAGCCCGTCTGTCATTTTTTCTGCCTGTATCCATTAAGGGCGGTAGTACAATGCCGTTCGTTTTGAAGTCACATGTGCTGTGGAGTCTCTTTAAAAATCTCCTTTGTAGACCTTCGATCATACCTGTGCATTTACACAAATATGGATGCCATACAGGTGACCAGTATAAAATTTTAGACAACAAAATCGATTTGTACAAACGAAGATACACCGTAGGCTCCTTGGCAATAGAACAGCGAAACAACATATTCACAAGTATGGATGCTGTTTTGACTAGTTCTTTGATATGTACGGAGAAGGTGAGGTCCGCCGAGATTAAGACTCTGAGATCCTGCGTTACGGTGGCCGTTGGTAGTGTTGACCCGCTGACTAAGTAGTTTAGCTAGGAAGAGTCGTGTTTGACAACGAGACATTTGTGAACGGAGAGCTGCACACCATTGTCAACGCACCACCGGCTGACACCGCGGACTGCAATGTGTTTTGATGAGGAATCGAGCGCACTTTAAATTTGAAGATCGTCTAACTAATTAAGATATTTAACAGTCGATGCTATATAGAGTTGCATATCTAAGACGGATATTATGTACAAACGCGGAGAGGCGCAGCTTTCCTGAAGCACATCAGACGGTGCCTGGTGCCGGCTGCTTGAGGCTTCTCCTGGTTTGAGTCGGAAAGTCCTGTTGCGCAAAAGTTCTGCAAACTAGTCGCATGTCTGCGGATGAACCTCGAGCGCTCTTAGTTTGTTAACTACAATGTTTTGATCGATTCTGTTGAGCGCATTGATGAAAATATATGGAAATGTCTGATGGCGTTTATGTAAAACGCCCAGTCGTGCGTCATATCTAGCAGTTGCGTACACGTAGGTCGCCGAGGCATAAAATCATGTTGCGCCGCATCAAATCATTTGTTTACAGTCATGTAATTGATGATGCGTCTGACTACAACTCTCTCAAAACTGTGCAGGCGACGGAGCACTGCGACACTGGACGATAATTTTTGACGCGTTTCTTGGGCCCCTTCTTATGTATCGGGTTTTGCTTGCAAAACGTAGGAATTTTGGATTCATAATATTGTAACGTTGTTGTGTTATGCTAAGTCAGCTTGGGGATGTAGACTCATCCGGACGGGTACTGCAGCCCGAGGGACTCAGGAACAATGAATTACGACACGTAGCATTGGGTCTAATGTAAAGTACGGCCGAGCAACGGATGGTTATTAAGCCATGCTGCTCGGTCTATTTATTGGTTCACGAGGCACCGCGGTGTGCTGACACCCCAAAGGGTGTCAGAACCCGCTCTCAAATCGGTCGAAATGTACAACAGTTTGTGTTTGTTTCGTATAGGAATACAGGTTAAGTGACTGTTTGACTTGGACTGCCGATCATAGGTCGACCCTCTCCCGATGTCGGCCGATGATCGTTTGGACGGCGGAGGACGTTGGAGTTTCGGCGCGAAAGGCTGTGGCTGTTCTCGGCTGGCTAGTTGAGACATGTCTTGTTCGGTTGAGACATGCATCATTCGGTGAACGTTGTGTACGTTGAGATTCTATAGATAGCCGTTGGACGTGGTCGGTTAGAACTTATTTGAATTGCGCTATGATGCGTACACAGTAACTTCGTTACACTGCCCCCCCCCTCAGAATTGGCTCGTCCCGAGCCAACAGTGGAGGTCTGGCGTGTGTTAGTTGACAGGTCAGTTTGTTGAGGTTGAAGATTGGTCTGTACAGGTCGGCAATTCATACATGTTGTTGATCGCCGGAAGGTCGCTGTCGTCCGATGTGTCGCTCGGACAGTTTGGGTTGAATGCAGGCTTGCTGTCACTTGAGACATCTCTCGCCTGGGCGGAGTAGTGCTGTGGAGTCGGCACGGGCGTGCACTCCCGCGCGGTGGAACTCTCGCTTTCAGTCTTTACACTCCTCCAGGCGATGTCCCAAGTAGTTTCACAAGCAAATGGCGCTGGGCAAATGGTTCAACTATGTCTATCTCTGCGCAACTTACCCGGGCGACTTGTACGCTTTTAAACCGGGCAAGAATGAACGCTGGTCATGGTCCTATTTCGGTCTTGTTTTGCGCAACTTACCAGGGCGAATTGTACGCTTTTAAACTGGGCAAGGATGAACGCTGGTCATGGTCGTATTTCGGTCTTGTTCTGCGCAACTTACCCGGGCGGCTTGTACGCTTTTAAACCGGGTAAGGACGAACGATGGCACTATGTCTTGAACTCTGTCGTTCGTGGTCGGGGTTGATCGCTTATCGGATCTCGTCGAGTATGGATGGTGTCGTGGTCGGCGTCGGTGGCCGTGGTCGGGGAGCGTCGTCGGCTTCGGTGGCCGTGGTCGGTGAGCGTCGTCGGCTTCGGTGCCCGTGGTCGGGGAGCGTCGTCGTGGATGTGGCTGTAGTCGGCACTGCGGTCATGGTTGTTGTCGAAGTCGTGGTCAGCATTGTTGTCGTGGTCGTGGCTGTCGTTGGCGCTCTCGTCGTGGTCGTGGTCGGCATAGTTGTCGAAGTCGTGGTCGTGTTGGCGGAAGGGGGTGGACTGGCGTTCGCTGTTTGGTCGATGTTAGTGGTCGGTCGTGGTTCGGCCGTGCTCGGTCGTCGTTTGATGCGGTCCGTGCGCCGTGTCGTCATGTCCTGGCTGGGCAGATAGAACTGTCGTTCGTCCGGAAACCTTTGATTGTCCATGATGGCTGAAGTGGCGGTCGGCGGTAGAGATAGCTGGATGCGAGTCTGGGTCTGTTGAGCTGGCTCGATGGGAGCCTGGAACGGTAGACGTGGCTGGACGGGAGTCTGGAACGATTGGCGTGACTGGACGGGAGTCTGGAACGGCTGACGTGGCTGAACGTGGGTCTGGAGCGATTGACGTGGCTGAACGTGGGTCTGGAACGGTTGACATGGCTGGACGTGAGTCTGGAACGATTGACGTGGCTGGACGGGGGTCTAGGTCTGTGGACTGGTATTGATTCTCTTCGTCGCGTTCTGTGTGCTGTTTCGTCGTCGTCCATTGTCGCCTCGGTTGGTTCGCCGTCCGGTGGTAGAGAAAGATCGAGGCATCTCCACCAAATGTAACGTTGTTCACTGGCATCGTTTGTCGTCGCCTCGGTTGGTTCGCCGTCCGGTGGTAGAGAGAGATCGAGGCATCTCCACCAAATGTAACGTTATTGTGTTACGCTAAGTCAGCTTGGGGATGTAGACTCATCCGGACGGGTACTGCAGCCCGAGGGACTCAGGAACCGTGAATGACGACACGTAGCATTATGTCTAATGCAAAGCACGGCCGAGCAACGGATGGTTATTAAGCTCTGCTGCTCGATCTATTTATTGGTTCACGAGGCACCGCGGCGTGCTGACACCCCAAAGGGTGTCAGAGCCCGCTCTTAAATCGGTCGAAATGTACAACAGTTTGTGTTTGTTTCCTATGGGAATACAGGTTAAGTGAATGTTTGACTTGGACTGCCGATCATAGGTCGACCCTCTCCCGGTGTCGGCCGATGATCGTTTGGACGGCGGAGGACGTTGGGGTTTCGGCGCGAAAGGCTGTGGCTGTTCTCGGCTGGCTGGTTGAGACATGCCTTGTTCGGTTGAGACATGCATCATTCGGTGAACGTTGTGTACGTTGAGATTCTGGCGCGGGCGCTGTAGCCGTTGGACGTGGTCGGTTAGAACTTATTTGAATTGCGCTATGATGCGTACACAGTAACTTCGTTACAATATCAGGGGCGCTTAGAGCGGCAGCATAATATACACGAGTACATAGAGCAGGGCTGCTAAAAGAGTTTCAGCACTGGCTCTTGAAGAATATTTATTCTTCTTTCCACTTCTTAAAACACTTCTCGAATTCAATTGTTTGTCTTCATTATTTAGACCAGCGGCGTCAACCGTTGTCTTAGACCTGTTTTCCTTCACGCGCCCAATTTTCTAAATTAGGAACAAGAAAAGTCAGAGTGTTAGGTCAAGCAAAAGAAAGGGGTTGTAGGTCACGTAATCTTTTTTATGCCATGACATTATTTAGTAAGTGGGGAGCCATGCGGTCTAATCACTTTAACAAGCAGGCTCCATGTGGAGGAAAAAGGACACCCGGAAGTCACTTTGCAAGACTTTTGTGCAGCACTTTTTTTAGATCTTAGACGCGCCTTTGACAGCGTTCGTTCAGATATTCTCCTACTTAAATTCAAGTACCTGGGTTTTGACGATCACGCTATTAAACTGCTATCGGCGTACTTCCTCGGGCGTCACCAGCTTGTGGACGTGGGGGGAACCCGGTCGGAACTGCTCCCGGTTTTGCTAGGTATACCTCAGGGCTCATGCATTGGCCCACTAGCCTTCCTCTGCTTTATAAATGATATGGAAAATATCGCACAAGGAGCCGCTATCATTTATGCTGACGACAGCACTTTTAAATATGTTGGGCAGTCTGGTGAGGAGGTACACCGGGTGATGATGCAGGATGTCACTGCCCTCAACGCTTGGTGTGCAGCAAACCGTATTGCTATCAATGCAAAGAAAACTCAGGTGGTGGTCTTCGGACATGGTAACGCCATTCCTCGAATGCCACCAGTAATCATAAATGGCCACCTGATACAACCCAGCGACTGTGTCAAGGTCCTGGGTGTAACAGTAGATGCAAAACTCTCTGGCAACGCGCATGTAGAGACCCTTATCCGTCGACTTGCTGTCATCACAAACTCATCAAGATACATCAAGAACCAAATTGGAGCATCTTCATGCAAGCTGCTCTACAACGCCTTTTTCTTGAGTCACCTTACGTACGGATCGGAATTCTGGACTGCCTGCAGTAAGGGTTGGGCGGAGCGACTAAGTGTGGCACAGGGGCGCTTTCTTCGTATGTTTCGGGGATCGGCCAGTCGAGAGAGAAAACAACACAATATTTTAGATATAGAAAATACCATGCGCTATTTAACCTTGATAGTGATTTTTAAGAATATCCATGGGATTGGGCCGAAGATACTAGAACTTGATCGCCTTGGAGGGGCGAGAGAGACCAGAGCATCAAACACGGTCACACTGAAGATCCGCATGCACCGAAGCAGCAAGGGCAGCCAAGCGTTTGGCGTGCGAGCTGTCAGAGAGTGGAACACTCTTCCGGTTAGCTTGCGTTGTTTGAAATCCTTAAATAACTTCAAGGAGAATTTAAAGTCACACCTATTACCCCGTCAATAATGGATACACTAGTCATCCTAAATTGACCCTCGCATAGAGATAAACACAAGTAATTTTATTCCGGCTGCAACTTTTTACCAACACAATGGTAACTGTAGTAGGTTTAAATTACTATATCCTCCTTGCAAATAATTGTAAATGTATGAAACAACATACCATTGTAATTGTGTATATAAGAAATAAATGACCTTGTTCAAAAAAAAAAAGAGGTGCCGTGCCCACACGATGCACCGGCCTCCGTGGTTATGGTGCTGATGAAGGAATTCACAGAAGCAGTATCGACCCCGGCGACGGGAATACTTTGGCCGAGCTCATTCGCTGGCGCATGAAAGGCCGCAAGCTTGGTCTTCTTACCTAAAGGCCTTGGCGTCTACCGCCCTATCTGCTTACTTGGCTCTCTGGCCAAAACATTCGAGTCTACGCGGAGGGAAACGACCTCTTTCCAGACGCGCAGCATGCCATAAGAGTCACCCAACTATAGGCGCCATACAGCAGATCTAGATGCAGGCCGAACTCCTCCACAAGTCTCCGTTTGAAAGACGAGATGTCTACCTCGCCATCCTACATAACGTCAGAAACGCTTTTAACAGTCTGCCGTGAAGACTCTCCACAAGAAGAAGGTTCCTATTTTATACGCCGGGTCATATCGAACTACTTACACAACCGGACGATATCGGCCTATGGAATATGCCTTACGATGATGTGCTGCGACTAAGGGATCTTCTCTCTGGGGTCTATCTTTTTGCCTATGCTAACGATCCCTCGGTGTTCTCCACGGAGGTCCGGTCTGGCCTTTCAGGTTCCTAACAGGACTGACTGAGTTGAGTCCAGACCTGGGACCTAAAAGCGAAGACCTTTAGCGTACAACCGACCTCTGCCAGGTCTTAAACATCAAAGGCTGGCCAAACCGGTCAAGGGGAGAATTCTTCGCAATTATTCCCTTAAGTCTTGCCCTAAGCCTGGTGAGTCATAGTTCCACGGTTTTTTTACCAGAAACTTACTTCGATGCTAGAGAGGTATACTATTATAGACTTTTGATAATTGACTGTGACCTTTTCTGTTATTGTTTTTAATTATCTTATTGACTAATAAGTCCTTTCAGGTGCATTAACTTTTTCATATTTTGGGAAATAAAAGAAGGGACCTGACTATGGGGACAGAAATACTTTTACCCTTTTAGTTGGATCTTTTATATATATATATATATATATATATATATATATATATATATATATATATATATATATATATATATATGCAGGGCCTTTCTTAACCGTATGCACTTATTTTAGGGTTTAATTAAATTCGGCAATAAAATAATCTTTCCCAACGAATGGAGGGGGCGAAATGTCTTGTTTAGTAGTGCGGATGAAATTTATAAAAGTAGCTTTTCTGTCTCTTTTTCTCCTACATAGTTGCGCACATTCTACGTTTGCGGAAGAACCAGTCGACGCATGAAGAAACCACTTATGCCGACGTGTTCGGCGAAAATTTTTGCATAATCTGAATGACACGCGATACTGGCTAGCGAAAAGCGAATAATCAGATCAAGAAAAGTCATAAAAGGTCGATACGTTGTTATGTCTTGCGTTGAAGCTTTCACGTGCAGAACCGTAAAATGTTGCCATTACGACCAGAAATTTACGCCCACAAACACAATTATCAAGCAATAGCAAATTTAATGCCCATCATTTTCGTACGTGATGGTGCTGCGTTACGTAGTTGCCGATTAACTAAGCTTTTCCGACAGCCATGGTTGTTATGCTTTACGTTGAAGCTTTCACGTTCAGAACCGTCTAATTTTTCCAAGACATATATATATATATATATATACGGGCCGGCCTTCCACGGGTAATATTGATGAAATAACTGTTCTCGATAGCTAGAATTTGACGCGCAGCTTGCCCGAGTTGTTCAGGTGGAGTTATTGTTTGTTTGGTACGTGTCCTATGTCATGTACATGTACAAACGTTTGGCCACTAGCCTAGCGCAACTTTTTCCTGGTTTTGCAGTCCGTTATGAAATGCCGCGCTATCTGCGTGCGACTATTTGACACAATGGACTATTTGAGACGCCATTGTCTGGTGCAAACGAAAGCTCGGTAGGCCAGTTGGCTGACGGAGTGTTTTGCGCCGTAAAGCTTAAGGATTCTGAGCAGTTATCGGCACAGGGGTTAGAGTTGCTGCCACGTTGTTATGTAGTGCCGTTTAGTTCTACTTGTTGTAACTCACAACTTGTAAGTTGTTGTCACTCAAAGAACAGATTACAACAACAACTCGAGACCGATATTTGTTTTGCTACTGCGATTGCTGCCATTCGTTGTAGTCCATGTTGTCGAGGCCAAGGGTTGTAAGCTTTAGACAATCTCAAATATATTATTGCTCTCCAGCTAGATTGGAAATACGATGAATGTACAAATATAATAATCGAATTAACCGAATTTGATGAATGCTACTGGAAACGAGGTTACCTACGGCTTAGCTAACGTAAAGCTTTTACGGATGTTGATGCTGCTACAACTACATATGTCCGTTGCCGAAAGGGATTCTCAATGTCTGCCGATTCGACGCGCCGGCAAGCAATAGCCACTAGTTGATTTTTATTCTTTCTTCCTTCCTAGCGTGTGTTCCTTTTTTATGTCGAAAAAGTGACCAAGTTTGCACTTTTGCTGACGCATTACGGTTACGCGCCAAACCACAACAGCTTTTTGATGAGCTAGATGTTGGATTGTTGGAATCTTGCTTCTTAGTCATCCGAGTGCGACTACTACGCCAACTATTCCCGCCTATTCGATCCCGAGCATATTATACTTACGCAAATCGTACAACAAACAAGAACGGCCCCGAGTGTGTGGAAGGGCGCCAATTGTTATGGGCGAACGAACGAGCGAAAAATTGACGCAAATGTCAGGCTGTGATGGATATTGGATGGCCGTGGCTATTGTGGCCATAACACGTCAGTGCGGTGAGCACAACGCGAATAAAGATGACTGCGCTAATGTATGACAGAGTGTGACGTCCTGGCATCGGTAATAGATTAACATGCCGCGACAGAAAATGAGGTATTCAGCACGGCTTGTTGGCATACTTGGCATGACATTTTTGAATTGGATAATAAGCAAAAAGCACTGCATGAGCTTGGCATAACATTAGTTAATAAGCATTTGACATAAATAAAGACAGCATACATTTGATAATAAACAAATGGCTTGTTCATATTCGATGTTCCAAATTATTTTTGGAACTTTTTGTTGCATTTGCATTTGAACATTTGCCTTTTGTTGAAATAATCAAATATAGTGCATGGTTTAGCTAAGGGGCGAGAAACACCTTCGGATGGAGAAAGAGAGAAACAACCTGCCGTTTCTGGCGACATTGGCTGTGTAGATTTAGTTTACGCCGCATCGCTTATCTGGAAACGATCAGGCTTGCATCATATGAATGCTTCGTTGCACTACAGTGAAAACCACACCAGTCGCAGTTACACGTTCAAACTATCACATTCCTATTGCTAATGCGGGATGGGTATGCACGATAACTCTCTGCTTTCTACCATTTTTAGCTGGTCTTGTTTAAGCAAATACTTGTTTAGGACCGTCTTCGTATGCACCTAATTTATAGTAATAACTGCACACACATTTGAGAGTAATCAGTTTCGACCTTCGTAATGTAGTATACCGGCTTAAGGTTATATATGTCAAAACGGTCATTACAACCCGACGCTATTCCACGCATTTGCGTTGCCAAGCTCACCTTTTTACTCGACATAACTAGCATATAATTGAAACGCTTACGTTTGGAAAGAGAGGTTGTTGCTCGGCAGAGTTTATGTCACAAACAGAAAATGAAACTAAGTCCACGGGATGGAGTAAAATGTATGCGTTTGAGTGGGAGAGTTACTACTTTCCGCGAAACCTCGCTCTGGGAACACACATATGTTTCGAAGTTGAGCCTATTCAGTTTACGTCAACAATCTCTGTCGGCTCGCATCACGCAAAAGTAACAATAGTATCGCCAGCGTTGGCAAAGATCGCGTTGGCTCATTGTTTCGTCATTGTCTTGATAGGCGCAGCAATATTGCGACAAGTTACTGTAATACTTAGTTGCATTTAAACGGCACAAAAGTGAAAGGTGGTATCTGAAATGATACCTAGATACAATTGTCGGACAAATCGCAGTCGACATACAGCCTGCTAAATAACTTTCTAAATACCTCTACTATTGTCCAACGAGGTGACGCTATGGACGTTATGTTTCCAAGGGCGTCCATAAAGGACAAGCAGCGATCTTATTTCACAAAAAGGACGATTACGGTCAAGTAAATGCGATCAGTTTAGGTACGTATTTCGATTTAGCTAACTCCGATATAGCTAGTTCGTGTTTTTGTGATGAAATTAACTTTACACAAAGGCGGTAGCTGGCTTTTTTCATGTGCACAGCGTGTTGACGTCAGTCTGACGTATAAGTATTCATGGTGCTATATGCGGTGTCGGTTTACGTTATATACGGCATAAGACTTCTTTGTATGAACGCTATATTTCATCGAATAATAATCTGAAGACCGTGGTCATATTTGAGTGATTAACATTAAACCACAACCCCTGAACTACAAGTTGTGCTTCGGCACGTATCTGCAGGCTATCTAATGGTTACTGCGGTTAAACATTTTACCGAATGTTGATGAAAACGGCGATTAAGCTTGGTAATTAGGTTGCACTGGTTTCCTTCCAAACCTGACTTATGCATCTCAAAAGCACGCTCGATTGGTTGCACGTATACGTAATTTATTTGCCACAGTCATGCAGCACTTGTCATACTTTATTATTATTATTATTATTATTCACCCTAGTCTCATAAAAGCATACATACATATGATTATATACCTATATATGTATGTATATAGGTGTCTCGCTTCACGTTGAAATGTCAATAATCCGCAGACCAGGGCGCCAGCATTCAACATGGCCTACAGCCCCAAAAAGACCGGGTTGCGTATTCTGATACTACAAAACCGTGTTTGTGGAATGTCTTTGCCGCATTCGAAAGGGGCCTGGTTTTAGCCTGGGACGGGTAGTCCAGCGGCCGACTACGCAAATTTAGTCAAGTGTCTGCGATTCCTAAATATTTTCACCATTGGCAATTGACATGTTTGGGGGCCGCTTGATCGTACCGGCACTACGCAAGGCGCATGGCCGACTGATTGTTCCAATCGGAGATCACAAACTTTGACGCTCTCATTTTAGAAACCGTCGCTTGATATTCAGATAGGCAGTGCAACTGCCGTTCTGGGAACAAGGGTTAGATCGGAGAATACACGCGAGTCTTTGGGACAATTGGATTATCTTTGCTAATATGAATTGATATTGGAGGCATTCTTCACAACGCAAGTTAGACCCCAGGCATAGGCCGTAAAGACACTTGTGCGCGTCTGCCTAATCGTAGAGATGATGTTATCTATTTTGTGGCCCATAAAATTTTACGTACAGTAGTTATAATTTTATTTGCTTATAGCAAAAGAGAGAGGTACTTACACTCCCGCCGCCAACGTAGGTTACGCGTTGGCCTATGAATGGCAGGAGCGCCCGCCAGCCCGAATAGATAGGCCAGCAGCTCCAGTAGTTATAATTAATAACAGTAGATATAATTTTATTTGCTTACATACTAGAGGTAACAATTGTCTTCTTATGAACGTGTACACCGGATCCTACAGGCTCAGGCGTGTCCAGTCTAGCAGAGTTCCGCGCACAGAGGCGGCGTTACCCCGCTGAATGTCCAGCGATAGTCTCTGCTGCAGGTACTCGTCAGCTCTAGTGTCCCCTGTCGAACGGTTGAGCGACACGTTAAATAAGCTTGTGCGTCTTTAAGCCAGGTCCCTCCAGTGTCTCGAATGCCAACGAGTCCATAAAATTATAAATAAAAAAAGTGAATTTCTACAGCAACAACTAGTCATAGAAGAAAAACGGGCCAAAGCAACGGCAGCTTTAATGCTTTTTGGAGAACTTCGTGACACCGACCTAAAGATTGCCGTCAACCTATTCAAGATGAAGGTTGCACCAATCGTCCGATATAGTTTACAAGTGATTGCGCCTCACGTCAACCGCTACCACGTTAATCGACGCACAATCACTGCAGAAACGTGTGAATTACCTGCTTAGTTGAAACACTGAATTATGAGACATGCAGATTACTTGTAACTACCAATGTTATGGCGAATAAACTGAATTATATAGCAACAACTATTTCCGTTCGTACATCAAGCGTTATGTTAATATACAGCCAAAATCCTTATTATTAGCCTACGACCCCGGTGCACAAATAAAGCATTCGTTATGACGATACTAAAGCAGTTAAACTGGAAATAACTGATGTGGTTTTGTTCAAACGACATACCAAACGAAAACAAATATATGCGTGAAATTGTTTGCATGTGCTAGTAGGGACAATCCTAATGTATGTCTTTAGTCAATATGATCGCCTTTGATCGTTTGCTTGGATTACGGCTTCGAATTGAGACATAAACCGCTTACAGGCATCTTGCAGAACATGCCTACCAAGATTTGAAATGCCTTTTGAACGGAGACAGTGATTGAGTCAGTATTGTTACGTTGAGCTTGGTTAGACTCTTGTTGAATAGCGTCATCCACATAGTCATCTAGAGGATTTAAGTCTGGACTGCTAGGCAAACAGTAGTGCTTGTACATAAAAAAAACTTTTTCCTGCCGGCTTATTCTCAGCCAACATTTAGCGTCTAGGGAGTTGATTTCGCATTGTTTCGTAAGACGGACCTCATATCACATCACTGTTGCTCGGATACCTTTTCTTCAAGATACACTTCTTAAGGTCTCCAAACAGACACTTGTCATACAGAGTCAAGTCCGGAGGATGTGGGGGATGTTCGACAACTTGAAACTCTAGTGAAACTGCACAGTCCTTTTCTGTGATGCATGCCTTCGGCTGGTCCAAGAGTGTTGCGTACCACTTCCCAGTTATTGCTTGTGCTGTAGAAAGGTAGTCAATTAATAAGATACTTCTTGTATTCCGGAAAACGGTCGCCAAAAGCTTCCGATCGAGATGTGCCGCTTTACCCCGGTGGGACCCTTTTGCTGCGTGCGGCCCACTCCCTGGTGGCACCTTCCCGTTCTGGAGTAAAGTGATGGGCCCAGGTATTGTCGGCAATCACGAATCGGCCAAAAAATCTGCAAACAGTGTCTCAAAATTTTTTAATTGCTTTCCAAAATTAACACGCATGTCAGCTTTTGCTCAATTGTTAGCTCGTGCAGTAGGCATTTAGCTTAAATATTTTCATACATGAATGCTGGTGCAGTATTTGATGCCCATATCTTTCGCTATTTCGCACCGCTTCAATCGGCGGTTAGTCATCTCAAGTTTGTAGACTTCGAACACAGTTCATATCAAGCAGTTTTTCGTCTGAACGTGGTGCATCAACTGTTTGTTCAACTGTTTGTTTATTGACATTTCTTGTAGATAATTGCACACATTAATTTCAAGCTCTATGAAGCACATAGCTTGTTCGGAGCCCCTTTTATGAATAACAATGTATAATTTATATATGCCATTTTCACCTATTTACAATATATTGCAACATGATTGTATTTTTATATCACTTTTAACCAGATACCAAAGTTTCAAGATAATGCTCTTTGAGATCGCATTTGAATTTGAGCAGGGACTTTGTCTGTCTAACGGAGGCCGGTACTTTGTTCCAGTAGGAGGCCCCAATGTTTCTGATTGATAGCCTTGACTGGTTGGAGTTGGCGTGTGACAGAGTAAGCAGGTTTGATGCGTTACCCCTTGTAGATATGGGTGTTGCTGATGTTGCCAGACCATATAAGTTTGGATGCACTCCAAGGAGTATACGCTTAATTTCAACTACGAGACAGTATTCTATAAGTTTTGGGAACGGCAAAATGTTAATATTTTTGTAGTGCGGTTGCACTGAATCTCGCATCCAGAGGTCCAGAGTTGTTCTCAGTGCTCGTTTTTGGAGTCGGTGAAGCGACCTGATAAGACGCATCTGTGTTAAGCCATAAACTTCTACAGCGTAGGTCAGGTGACTATAGACGTAGGCAAAATACATCGCCATCAGGCAGTTTTGGGGAAGAATTCGTAGATTCTCGGTGCCAAACTACTTCTTTTCAATGAGGTTACCTATTTGGTATGGTGTTCAACTCCTATGCATTATTCCAGTAAACTGCATCTAACAAGACAGGCAACGCTACAAACTTTTTCATCCATCTAGTATATACTTTCACTGATGCTTGGAAATAGCTTAGGTATACATACATAGGCAAGCACTTTTAAAGTATGTGTATTCTTTTGTTTAAAGCATATCTCATAACCTTTTTGCAATCATCAATACCACAATACACGATTATCGTATGGAACTTATTTAACTATGATTGGTTATAGACATCGTAGAATATACAGAACTATGGCTACAGAACTATACAGAACTATATTCGGTGATTGGCGCCAAGGAGTACGAACGTGTGTATACGGAGCTCCGAGTGGTTACGCTTGCTTGTGTGAATGCAAGAAAGAAAACGTAGAGAGTGGCATACCGTGTGAAGCATGAAGTTCGGTGATCATTTCAGTGTATTGTGTGTGGCCGTGCGACAAAGGGGTAAGGAGTTAGGCCGCAGTAAAGTTTAGTTAAGTCCATTACATCAGGCCGAAGCAAAACGAAACCACCCACGCAGCCGTCGAGAGTCTACGAGCGGTCCGTCGCGCATTCAAATTCAAACTATAACGGCTGCTCAGCTAAAGTGAGTTAACACAGTGTTTAGGCGTCTTTAGGTGAGTGAGCCAACTTCAATATGGCAAGTGATGCTGGATCATCGCCAGGTGGGATAGGGTCAACGAACCCAATGGATGCAACTATGAATCTCCCAGGGCAAACGCGCAGTGGCAGCTTAAGATACGTGCCGGCCAGTTCATCGTCAATATGCAATTGTGGAGGAGTATTAGAGAAGAGAAAGGTTACTGAACGCAGTCCTTCATATACAGGCTGCGCCGCCTGTAAAATGAAACCGCGACTGACAGCGGAGATGGAGCTGGCAAAGAAGAGCGCTAAGACATGGTGCGATATAGCGCAAGCTATGCAGGATTGCTGGCAAAGCATTATAACAGATGTCCAGCAGAGGCTAAAAAGAATCGAAAAGAGAAAGGCTCAAGTTGAGGAGAAGGAGAAGCGCACAGTGGTCTTACAGCAAGAACTGGCTGAAATAATCGAAGAAATAAAGCAAAATGTGAACGCAAATGAAAAGCAACGGCATATTGGCGACAGCAATGAAATAGTGATTGAACTGAGAGAAAGGCTGGCTGCTGTTGAGGAAACAACGTCAACAGTAGCGGGAAATGTTGAAAAAATGAAAAAATGGATCCGGGGAGAAAAGAATGAACTTGAGAGGCGCGCCGTTGAAGAGGAGACAGTAGTTTTAGACTTGAGCCACAGTGGCGAAGAAGAACAAGAAATACATGACGAAGAGAGCAGTGCGACGGAGGCGAAAGAATGCAGGAGACGACAACAACAGAGGAACAGGAACGGAATCGCTGGAGGGGATGCGCGGATTCAAGTGGAGAAGAGAGAGGAGGAGGCTAGTCAGCGAAAGAACGAAGAAAAGGTGCTAGCGGTCGAGAAACAGCAGCAGCAACATCAACCGCTACAACAACAACAAGAACAGATATCTCGGATAAGTTCAGCCGATCGAACAGGGGAGGCGGTGACTAGTAGACCAATGGGAAAACGGGTGGTAGTTGCCGGAGATTCAAACGTATGCAGAATAGAGGAACAGGTTAATCCGGTGGCCACTAATACAGGAGGAGTTTATTTTATCTCTATGAGGAGTAAGGGATATTGTGGCAGCAACTAAGCAAACTATTAAAATGTACAATAATGTAGAACATAGACTGGTGTTTCATGGGGGACTGGTAGATGTTTTTCAGGCCCGAGATATGGAAAATGCTGTGAATACGATTAGCACACAGGTTCAGGACCTAATAGAATTTTGCAAACGGGAAAACGTGGTGTTGACAGTGTGTTCACTTTCAATGGTGGTGGATGCTAAAGAAGGACGAGACTATCCGGGTACGTGCAGGGCAGTGAATAGGAAGATAATGCAGTTGGTCAGGGCAGCAAATTACGATAACTTGTCTCTTGAATACATTCAAGACAATCCAAGGGCCATGGCCTCTGATGGAGTGCACTACGGGGAGGCAGGTGCTGTACTAGCGGCACGGCCAATTGGCAAGAGGGCGTGCGATTGGCACAATGTTAGGCCTATGATAATTAAAGTAATCAATGCGCAAGTAGGATATACGGGAACGGAACACGGTAGAGGGACGCAGACGTGAAATCAACAAAATCGGAGCAGCGAACATTTTTCAGGCACGCGGTATGGGCATTTAAGCGAGGGGGAAACAATAGGGTATAGACACAGACACACAGGATGGGACAACAGATACAGGGACAAAAGAGAGAGGAGGGGACAATATGGATACAGGGAAGAGTGGGACAACAGGTACAGGGGGAATCAAGACAACGGGAGCTACTTCCCGAGGGAGGGGGAACACATAGGAGCCGTGAAGATCAAGGAAGCACTGGAGGTCATCAGACGGTTGGCCATCAGTGGCATAGAAAGGAGGAGATAAAGGTTGACGTAAGATCCAAAAGAGGAAGCAGGGCAAAAGGAAAGCGTAGGAGCAATGTTCCTTTTGAACGGGTTGCCATGTTAAACATGAGAGGAGGGAGGCGAAGAGGTAAGTGGGAAGAACTATTTAAGTAACTATAAAATTAGATCTGTCGATATCATGATAGTAACGGAAACGCATTTGTGTGGGATGGAAGTGTGGGTGAGTCATATACAGACAAATGGGAATTGGTGATGGGTTCCAGATCAAGTTTGGCAACTATGTATGGAAAGGAAAAGCGGGAAAGGGCGGGGCAGAATGGGTATACGATAAGTCAAGAGCGAGTGGGCTATTGGCAGATGCCAGAGCAGGGATGTTGGAGACAAGGATACATAGAGCTAAATATAAGGAGGGGCAAAGTACAGAATGCCGAGCATGTGGGCTAGAGAATGAGTCAATCGAGCATATTATTAAAGAATGCATAGCCTTAGGGGGGAGCAGAGATATAGAGCTGTCGGAGGCCCTAGCATAGGACCAAATGTTGGAAATTACCTGGTCGATATTACAGAGAAGAGGCTATCACAATGGAAAGCAAGTACTCAGTGGGTATTGAAGTAGACATGGATTATATGGATGCGTAGGTAATATATGCTGCCGCTCTAAGCGCCCCTGATATAAAAGAATCCGATCGCACTTAGCAGTGACGCTTTGCGTGCACGCAACTGTTCAAAATGACAAAAATTGAGCTTTGTAATAAACACTACAAGAACTTTCATTGTATATACATCGACCAGAGGATTGCTTATTGATAGGCTTTTCATAGACTGGTTGTTGACAAGATGAAGACGCTTCAGGTCTATGCACAGACTCACATTTTTGCACAATGGGTCATTCCAAGTAAAATGCGAGGATGCTCTCAGTAAGCCACGACTGGCACGGTCTGTTGTCCCACAGGGGAGCTACGTCTCCCCACTGCTGTGCGCAGTGGTTGTTTTTATACATAAAATCTTATACTCCGTCGAAAGCTAACGACAAAAAATCTTCTTCCCTGGACTCTACCCACATAGGTCTCATTCAGAGTGTTCAGAGAAGATTTCTGAAAAAGTTTCTAGAAATTGTGATATCGAGTCGAATACTGTCGTGAACTCAAATATATATATATATATATATATATATATATATAAGAAACATTTTGTAAAGACGAAGCCTATTCCTCTCTCTAGCGGGTTCTCGTGTTAGTGAACCCATCGACTTGATCTCACTCTAAAGATAATCAGAAAATCGGCGATGAATCATTAAAATAAAATTTGATTTATTCATTGTGGCCTCAACTATTTGAAGGAACAGAGTTCTTCATTTTGCCTATTACCCAAGCCAGCAGGGTAACCTACTGGGTGTCGAGGCTGGTGGCGTGGTGGATTAAGTCTCCGCCTCGCAACCGGAGGAGACACATAGGTGCGCGGGTTCGAGCCCCACCGTTGCACATTTGTATTTATGGTGGTCCGTCTATAAAGCAATGTGAAAAACAGTTCCGGGGACGTTAAATCTTGGCTGAGGGTTAGCCCGAAAACTTTTAAAGGGTAACCTACTGGGTGACTCCAGGAGCCAGTTTATCCAGCAGGCCGGGGAGCAAGCCCCCCTACATCGTGAGTATAATCCACGTTCTAGCCGCAGTCCTCGAATAGACCATGGTACCGCATTAGAAGAGTTCCGCTATCACGAGACTACCATATGCCCTGCCGCCTGGTCCCGCTTGCGCGAGGTGATGACAATCAGGCTATTGGAAATGCCAGGGAGGCAGATTCATAGATTGCATGTGGCACGGTGAAGGCGTACCGCAAGTGTCAGGTGTGTCACCTCCCTGAAACCTACAGGAAATGCTTCCATTATCTTCAATCTTGATGGTGATGTTTTTGGGCACAACTTTGGTGAGACACAGAACATGTCAACGCATAGATTTTTTTTTCTTTTTTTTGAGGTTCTGGGAATACATGATGCACATGCGCCACTAGCAGCCTGCGTGACTAGTGTGAGACTCGCAAACCCACTAAACCCGGATTCCTCCCCACCCCCCCAGGCTCGGTATTACTTTGGCATTACTTCGAAGCCGTGGGAGAGGCGTCTCTGCTGTTCTCCTTCAATCAGCTCTAACCTATCATCCCGCATGTCTACCTGCGGTTGGATATAGGGATGCCATTTTGTAGTCCGTCCTGTGAGGGTGCGTCGAGACCATGAGGGCCTGGCTGCTCCCCATTCCCTTCCCCCGCCCTCGGCTCCTCGTCTCGACCACTCTCCCGAGAGACCCGCTCAAACCTCTCCCGCCTGGCCGTTTCCTTGGCTGTCTTGAGTGTCAAAACGGCGTCGAACAAGTTCCTCGCCTCCCTCCATGCCTCCGCCGAAGTCATCATATGGGCGATCACCTCCTTGATGGGTCGGCCTCTTACAACGGTTGGTGCTGCGTCCCGTGCTTCCCTGAGAGCATCACACCGCAGAACAGTATGCTCTACGTTGTCCGTTTCTCCAGAGTCGCACAGTACGCAGATATCGCTGATGGCCTTCTTGATCCTTTACATGTAGCTCTGGAACTGGCCGTGTCCGGTCATGTCAACGCAAAGATGGCTCCTGTCAAAAAAAAATCATTAAGTTCAGTTTGTGTATGTTCCATGTAGAATTCACGCACTTTCTTAGACTATACAAATGTAGTCGATGCACAAGAACCTATGGTAAGAAAAGTTTGATCGTAACCGTGTTAGAGAGTCGTAATTCGTGTGAGAGAAGCGACGATCATAAACTTGCATGCTAGGACATACAACAAGAGCTCATTAAGAGAAAATTCACGAGGCAATGCATAAAGTGACGTCGTTGTCTCGTATTTACGCGAGGATGCGTAAACTGTTGCCACATTAATTAGTTTGCTGTTTTTGGAACATCAAACTATCATATCGATGTTTTCGAAATACATACATCGAAAACTACGCAGTTTTATTCATTTACACAATCACTTGGTTTTATACTGTTCATAGAAATAATAACAAGACCTAACTATATTGGCTCTTGCATCGATAATGCTACATAGTTTGTAGTACTTCGCATTCGCGTGCGCCTCGCGACAGGAGGAGACACATAGGTGCACGGGCTCGAGCCCCACCGTTGCACGTTTGTATTTATGAGGTCCGTTTCACGAAGCAATGCGAAAGCAGTCCCGTGGACGTTACATGTAGGCTAAGAGTCTGCCCGAAACAGTTGTTAGATGGTCACCTAGATAAAGTATTGTGAAGTAACGTTTAGAAACTGTATATTATACTCAATTTGAGTGAAACAAATGTAATTGAAGTAAGATATAAATAGCTACGTGAAAAACGCTATACATACGCTATACATGAGATACGCTATTCTATACTAATCAATAGCTGACACAAATTATCTGTTCTGCTGAACTAAAAAATGCAATTATTATACCGATTTTAAAAGAGGATTTCGAGATAACCTCGACAATCACTTTGTTTTAAAGAAGGTTTCGGGAATGCATGGTGCACATGTTCCACTTGCAGCCTGCGTGACTAATGTGAAACCTACAACCCACTAAACCTGAAAGCCCAAGTGTACAAATTATATCTTAAACAATATAACTACAATAACCGCATTTTAAGCAGTTCTAATTTCTGAATCTTTGTAGCACACGCCTAGCTTTCGCTCACTTTGAAAAATATACCACGGAGGCAAAAAAGAAATTTGTTGTGGCTAGATTTAACAATTTGGGAATATTTATGTATTGACAAATTTCCGCGAGGTAGAAGAGCGTTCGGTCACATGAACAAATCAATACAGCTGTGCTCATGGCACCGCCTATTCAAAAAGTTAATGATCCTCCTACCACCTCCTTATTTAATAAGTGCCTACATACAGGCGAACTTCCGGGCGCATGGCTGGAGTGCATGCTGAAGGTGATCTCCAAGAGCAACGGCATCTTGGCAAAGGATTGCGACGAAGAGCTGCATTTACAAGATACTTTCTAGTCTTCTAACGTGTCGTCTCTCAGTCATTTTTGGAATGCAGAGTGTTATAACGCGTCGACAGCATGGCTTTCGTCGTGGCCACTTGACAATGACGGCATGCTCCGAACTGCTTTAAGAAGTGATGCAGGAACCTTAATCGGCAGTAAATATCTGCCTCTCTGTGCAGTGCTCGTTGAAAATCTGTTTTTGACGTAGTATCGCGGTAAATTGTGATCCAGAAGATTCCCGCTGCTGAATTGGGGCAATGGATCCTTCACCTGCTGTCGCCGATGCCGTCGGGCGAACCCAACACACTCGATGATCAAGTAGATGAGCACCATCCCTTTTAGCTTTACGGGTTCTGTGCAGCGAGATAACAACTCCGACTGCACTGCAGGTAAATTGGGGTCTACTGGAACACTCTTCAGCTCAAATAACTCCGAGCTCGAGTTCCGCACGAAACTGTGAAGAGTTTGCCTAAGCAATGCTCATCGCGTCAACTATCTTCTCACGACCTATCTAGAAGCTTTAAAAATCGGCCATCTCTTCCACAGTGCTTCCATCTTGTGCGGGGCCAGTCGTAATGAATCGTCTTATATCCACGGTGCCACCCGCTCCAAGGCTTCGTTAGCGGTATGCTCCAGGACCTCAGTTTCCTGTGCCATGGTAACCAGCGCCAAGTCATCGGCATAACTACCATCTCGACACCCGGCGGTAAATTCGGTAGCTCGAAGATCCCGTAATAGGCTAGGTTCCACAGAATCGGCCTCAAGACTAACCCCTGAGAAATCCCCGCCGAGATCTCATACTTCTCGCCGCCGGCCGACAGTTTTCTTTCTGATAGGTAGGACGAAATTAGCCGGCGAATGTATGGCGAGATGTCGTTGCGCCTCATCGCGTCCATGGTCACCTCCCAGCTCATCGAGTTAAAGGCATTCTTGACTTCTTCCAGGAAGACAAGCACAACAAAGTCTCTTGTTTTCGTGGTTTTCGTTAACTGCTCGGTCGCCCACACATCTGAAGAATAAATCCACTATTTCAACATGTCGGAGGCACTGCCTGCACTTGAGAATACAAGCCTATGGCCTAGGAGAGGTTCCGCGTCTTGTTCAATGCCGTACCAAAAGAGGCGCCGAGAAGAAACGTTTCAATGGCATCGTTGTAGCAAAGGGGATCCAAGGCCCGTTTAGCGGAAGCGCTTAGCAATTGCCTAAAAAGAAATCCCTACCTCGAACCCCGGCACTTTATTTAACCACGAAAGCTTTCGTCTGCGCACTGGTTTGAAGGTTGGCGCTAGAGAAAACGAAACACAGACATATCGGTGCGGAGCCCAGGTGGACGTCTATGGGACAGACAGCCTACCGTTCAGCAACAGCAAAGGCACATAAAGCAGACATCACGACTGGCGGGCTAGAGCCCTTAGAACGGCACTAGTGGCATTTCCTACAGAAAGTCACTTCTCCCCTGTAGGAAGAAGTTACAAAAGGCCTTAACCTCATCCTCTTCGACAGAGGAACATCCCTCGAGTGAGAGGCGATTATAACCGGGAGTGCAAAAGCAAGAGGCTCGACTGCCCTTGAAGCATGGACGTTTCTTGGGAAAAGTCCCAAGAGAGTGGAAATAACCACGGACAAGAAATGGGTATTCGTTTTCACTACAACGCCTCGCACAATCGCCGCGTCTACGTACACCAGATACATAGTTCGTGTCTATCAAGTATGCACTGAATATGTGCTCTTAAGTATGTACTGAATATGCATCGGTTTTTCTGGCCCTCACGACAAGAGCGCTGCCTTGCCTTCCTCGAATGGCATGCCGAGAGCAGCTGATAATAGTCTAAGTGTCAATAGTATATGCATACTCAATAAATGTGGAATGAGTATTTTTTTCTTCTGCTTGTTTGTAAATGATGATGAGGCTGCACTTGCACTTGCACTGCACTTGTCGCCAAAATTTGTTTTCATGGTTTCGTAATAAGGCATTACTTCAGACACGTGCGCAAGAAGGGGCTCAGGTCCGAGTGCCTCTGCGGAGTCCACAGGGGAAATCATAGACGCTCAGTCACCTGCCTCTGCATGAACTAAATTCTGCGATCAAACCGAAATAAATTCGGTTATCAAGGTAAATCAAGGCACTAATTGCTGCCTTTCACATTGGCGCTTCTATTGCCTAAAACAAGGTTCAACGATATATGATGCTAAAAATAATTTCAGGAAAAAAATGGTGTACATTTTTGAGGGGTGATTGTTTCGATATTACTAAGGATTGCAAACATTGACCTCGGCTTACCATTTACATATACTGAGGTCGACCTGCTAACTGCACAAAACCGCTTCTGCGTGCTCTGTTACTAGTACCGAACACTGTAGACGCATATCTGCGAGGAGCACGTAACAATTGATCTCTGCGCGGTAAGAGACTTCTGTTATCACGCTGGCTGCCAGGCTTGTCTGCTTTGTTCGCTGATTTTGAATTTACCAAAAATGGAAAGGTTGACACATGCTAGATCACTCTCTAATACTATGAACTTCAAATTAATGGCCTGCTACATAACCAATGGTTTGTCCCAACCAGTTTATTCACTTGTTCATATACAAGTCGAGCTACAGCCTTGATCTGCTTCCCACTACTAGTTCTCATAAGAACGAAAATGTGTCAGTTGTATCACCCTCTATTACACCAGATGACAGTGCCCTTTTTAAATTATTTTATTTTCTTATATATCGATTTTACTGATATTGTGTCGTCAACTTCGTCTTGAGAATAAAAGCATGGCTGCCGCTCACATTGCTGGCTGCGAAGACGGCTTTAGCGGGATACACTTCTTCACCAACTGTAAACATGTGAATGAAAAGTGTGTTATATTTGTAGGCTGCTGTTTATCGCTTTTGCGTAAATTTAGGTTGCTGACGTGATCTACGCGATACAATGAAAGTCATCGAGGCATATGGTCGGATATTGATGAACTCTAGACTCAATATCCGGTACTCCGTGTCACATTCTCGTGTGCCAACAGGCGATTGAATAGAGGTTAATTCGTTCCACCTTTACGCTATATCCTGCTAAAGCTAATCTTTTTTCCAAGCACGTCTATGTTATACTCCCCCCCTTCTCGGGTGGCACAAGCTCCATCTTATCCCATAAGGATGCAAAATTTCGCGCCCTGGTGGCTTAGTTGCTTTCTCGGAAAGTTATTCTCGTTTCCTTAAAATGTATGGCCTTTGACTAACCTCACCAAAAGTTGTTCCAGGGCTAGTCTCTGAAATGTAGTATTTTTGAAAAACTGATACTTAACGTCTTGATGGAAAAAATGCTTATTATTAGATCACATCCCAAACTTCAGTCCAGTATTAATTTACCCCGTATCGGTTGACCTGCATACAGCTTCTGGAAATAACACAGGACTACGTTATGCTCATAAATGCCCGTAAAAGGTTTTACTGGGTTCTCAAGTGACTGCCATTTTCGATAAATTTGACGGCAAACTCAACGAATTGCACTATAACCGTCTTGTCTGGCGTTTCTCAAAACGGATGTCTGTGGCCTCTGTTGGACACGATGTTTGCTCTGGACATTAACAGGTACATTCCACTTGATGCCAAATGACTCAATTATGCAGGTGACTTAGAGCTCCACTTCCTTTTTTGCTCGACTGAATTGCTAACCTGCAATCTACATAAGTACAGAAAATGCATAAATTCGGCGAGTTGCCCGAAAGCCATTACTCGCACGAAGCTAATCCTGTTAGCCTGCCAAATTGCCACATGCGAATTCAAGTTGCTGCAGCCTTTAACACTCCCTACAAGCACCATGCACATACGTAAGGTATCGAGGCCTTTGCCGCCCACATTATTGCCTACGTAATACAACATCAAAACGATGGTACTACAATATACCCCTGCCTGTGATCCTAAATGCGCCTTTTATGTACACGTATATCTATATATATATATATATATATATATATAGACGTTTAAGGCGAGCACTGCCGAGTGTGCAAACGTATTGTTATCTGATTAATAAATCATCATTATATATATATATATATATATATATATATATATATATATATATATATATAGATAGATAGATATGTTATTTTAAGCTTGATCCGCGCGTTATGGATATAACTACAGTTTGCAGATCCGAGTGCGCGGCGCGGCAGTTTGACAGATGCTAGCCGCATTTGACTTTGCAGGAGAGATTCTATTGTCGTTATTGATGTGACCGTCTGGAGCAGCCGTGTCTTGAAACGGGAAAGGGATTGATGCAGGCTTAGACGGAACGCCTTACGCGTTCCTACCAGCAGTATACATACATATACACGTATGACGTCTGAGCGTCTGAGTCCGTTTGCCTGCCTACCTCTGCTGGAGCAGCGGCAACGTTGATCGAGACCGATATAAGGCCGACGGCGGCCTAACAGGTCGTCAACTCAACCTGTTCCGTGCTGTTCGTATTGACTTGTTTGTTCCCCGCCGAGCCCGCACCGTCGCCGACATCATGCAGAAGTTTATCGTCGTTATTAGCGCTTCGCTGATTGCGCTTCTGCAATTTGCGCCAGCGGCCGATGCCCTGGCCTCTGTCGGACAGCCTCTCGTTGGTGGGTGAGCCATGAGTTATGAAGTTTAGATCGTAAGAAACCCCTAGTAAGTTCTAAAGGACACCTCTAGTGCAGACAGGTTCTTTTCTCCCCCCCCCCCCCTCACTTTTTCTTCCTCTGGTTTGTTGGTTTGACGTGGCCTGCTTTTTGTGTCTATTTACATATAATCCTGGTTTTTCTATCAATTTCTAATTCGTATATATATATACGTGTATACACAGGGTGCCCAAATCCAGTTTGCTCAAACGTTTGTGGTTGTAGATTTCGTTAGAATATGCATATTTTCCAATGAAATGGAGATGGACAGAGTGAAAGTTAAATTATAAATCTTTGTTTTATCGATGTCGCTAACCAGACGTTAGTTCAAAAAAGATGTGATTGAGTCATATGGATGGGAGCCGACCAAGTAATCTAACGTTATTACGATGAGAAAACGCTAATCTAATCAGAGTCAGTTTTGGTAACAGATCGGTGGGGGTTTACTTCATACAATGTTGCCGTAGGCCGTTCTCCCTACTCCCGATATTGAATTCTCATAGAGTTAACAGAGGGGTTAACTTAGCGGTTGACCTTTATCTGACTGTGTTCGATGGGGTTAACGAAAAACGGCGGATGCTGAGTTACCTGGATTTGTGTTAGGTGAAGCTTTGCTTACACAACAATACATATGTAATGCACACAATTCTTATTAGTGGGCTATCGAGAACCCGCAACGGGCCCCACCTGCATGCACGCCAGAATTGCTTTAGTATACATTTTTGGTCTGGAATGTAAGCAACCTCATAGACCACTTCTCGAAATGTGAAATCGAGACATTCTCTTGAGAATCGAGGCATGCGTTTATCGCATCGAAGACGCGGCCAAATGCAGACCGTTCATAAGCCGCAAAGTGCTAAATTTTTTAAGGTATCGCGGTCTTCGCCAACTTATTCAATACAACTATTTTCGTACTGCTACGTTCGATGAAGCATAATACTCCTTTTCGGAACACAGCAGTATGCTTGTTTTTTCACCGACCAATTCGTTCTCTCGCAACCACACAAAATGTGTGGTTGCGAGAGAACGAATTGTTCGGTACATGTTCGCTCTCTCATTCTATTAAAGACAATGTTTAATCTATTGCTATCTACAACGCTATCAAGTCTGGCCAACGTGGGTTTGGTCCCCCCGTACAAATTTATGTATATATATATATATATATATATATATATATATATATATGTGTGTGTGTTTGGGAAATACTACAGACAATTTCCAGCGTAACACTAACCGTTGATTGCTTGCAATGTCTTATCGCCTGTTCGATATTTCAGCGAATGATAATGAAGAAGACGGCATGTGGTGCCTTTTAGACCCGGTCGAGGGTCCGTGTCGTGGACTCCACCGAAGGTGGTACTACAATGCCGGAGAGAATGAATGTCGGCGCTTCTTTTACGGCGGCTGTCGGCCCGCGGATGCCGAAGGCCGACTAAACATATTCCAAGACTGCAGAGAATGCAAGCGGAGCTGTGGCAACAAGCAAACCGTCTGCAGGAAGGACCCAGTCGAGACTGTCTCTTGAATTGCGATTCAGACTCGCCGTACACAAACATACAGTGGCTAATAAACATTAATGCTAATCACAAAGCAAATAACAATAAAAGTCATTAATGCGGAACGGGTGAAGCGGTAACGCCAGCCGTCAATTAGTATGCTTATCATGGCTATAATAGAGTTAGTTACAACCGCCCGCCCATGGACTCTATGCGTCTAAAACGTATGCGCAAGTATGATGCCATTAAACTTAACATCACATATGGTACCTCACTCTCCATCCCCTTCGTTAGATTTATATATATATATATATATATATATATATATATATATATATCTTGACACAATGTGCATAAACGTATGGCTGTTACTTCAGGCGTTCAAAAAACTCGTTAGATAAAGCACTTTTCTAATAAAGTAAGAGAGCAGAAATGTCTTCTGTGGAATTGATAGTAAAATAACCAATATGTAATTTACCAATCTGGCTGGGAATTAAGTTTATGGTTTTTGACGCGTAACATAATTTAATAAAGTGAGGCAAACTTAGCTGCGTGCATGCACGTCTTTTCGACATTTCCACTCGTAAAACAAATTTTATTCGCAATCACGTTTTGAGCCGAAGTAATACTCCTAACGTAGGCATTGTCTCTAAACTGTTTGTTACATTACCGCAATAGCAGTACAAAAAGGTCTAACAATACGATATTACAATTTTTCTAATTATGAAAAGAAATGAACGTCAGGCAAGTATGAAAACATAACACCCGTTTGACTGTCGCTCCAAAATACGATATTTTAAATTTCTATTCCATGTTGCGGAGGAGCTCACCAAGGTCTTCCTAAATGTCGCCAAGGACAACGACCTCTCCGCCTGGTACTCCTTGTTCTCCTTCGCTCCGGTCGTGTTGCGACTCCCTCGAGCCAGAAAGGATGCTCAATCCCTGTCTGTTCTGATCAGAAAGAACCTACGCGACTTTTCGTCGGGATTAAGGCTTAGGGATCTGATACACGAGGGATCAGGACGCAAAATGATGGCCCACCTCGACGATGACCTTCCCAGACGAGTGAAAGTCAAGCTGTCAGAAGGCGATATCTCCGGTGCTGCCAGATTGGTGAGCTCCCAGGATATGCTAGCGACAGCCAACGAGAATACAGAAGCTCTCCGCTCCAAACATCCAGATGCGCCTACGGATCTCTCCATGCCCACACCACCGGCAGTCACACTGCCTTCTTCAACCTCACGGGAACAGGTACTGAGTGCGATGAAGACATTTAGCAGAAGTTCAGCTGCCGGCTTAGACTTCATACAACCCCGTCTGTTGCAGGACTTGTTGTCTGGTGCGCTGGGCAGCACAGCCGGTCGACTGGCGGCCGCCATCGCTAAAGTCGTGGATGTACTCAGATGGGGCTCGCCCCCGTCTTGTCTTTTACCGCTCATCTTTGGGGCAAGGATGTTTGCATTAAAAAAAAAGATGGCTCATTACGTCCGATCGCTTGTTCCTCAGTCGTTCGCAGACTGGCGGCCAAAATCGGCTGCTACGATAATAGGGAAGCTTTTTCAGCAACTCTTGGCCAACACCAGCTAGGATTCGCTACCCCGGGGGGTACAGAGGTAGTAGTCCACTGTGCTCGTGCATTTTTGCAATCGCGCAAATTGCCAACGGTGATGGTTAAGCTGGACTTCCGAAACGCCTTCAATAGCGTCCGGAGGGATCATTTGCTTCGAGCCGTCAAGTCGTGGGCACCGTTACTGTTTCACCATACGAACCTGGCCTATGGTTTAGAACCATCCCACCTGGTAATGCCCCACAACGCTATGCTATCGCTGACAGGTCTTCAGCAGGGTGATCCCCTGGGTCCTCCACTTTTTTGTTTGTGTATTAAGGAATTGGTGGATTCACTGCAGTCCCCCCTTAATGCCTGGTACTTAGATGACGGGATTCTGGGCGGGGACCTCCCGACCGTACTTGACGACATACGGAAAGTTATTGAATTTGGTGCTATTAGCGGTTTGACATTGAACCCGGTTAAATGTGAAGTATATGTTACAGCTCACAACGAAGTTGAGCCGTTAGATTTAACTAACCTTTTTGACTTACTTCCGGGCTGTCGTGTAGTGGACAAGGTTAATCTGGAGCTGCTAGGTGTCCCCTTATTGCCGGAAGGCATGGCAAAGGCATTAGACAGTCGAAGGGACAAACTTGACTTCGCGGCAAGCAGACTACCCCAATTGGGGGCCCACTTCGGCTAATTCCTTCTTAGATCTTGTTTTTCAGCCACGAGGTTAACACACCTGCTTAGAGGATGCAACCTGTTTTTATCACAAGAGCTCTTACAGCCTTTTAATGGACTTAGCTTAGACATTTTAGAGATCATACTAAATCTTAAGCTGACCGCTGCGGCAAGGGAACAGGTAATGCTCCCGGTTTATTTAGGCGGCCTAGGTGTGCCGGACGCGGTCATGACGGCAGGACCTGCAATCGTGTCGTCATTGACCCAGGCCGCGGACAGGGTTAAAGCATTATTGGACAGTGATGGTTGGGACGCCTATAACGGTGAACTTCAAAGACTGACCGACGAATTGTCGTTGTTATTTGATTCTCCTCCCGACGATAGGGCTAACCAGGGCAATTGGACAACCCCGCTACAAGAAAAGCGACTAGCAAACTTGATTAATAGAGCACCGTCTGTTGCCGATAAAGCCAGGCTTCGAGCTGTTAGTAGTCAAGGGGCTGGGGCTTGGCTACACGCCTTACCATGTCCGCGAATTGGGACTCTGTTGGACGACGAGACCACGCGCATAAGCGCAGGGCTGCGGCTTGGTGTTGACCTAGTCGTGCCCCACCGATGTCGTTGTGGTGATTTTGTGGACGCGTTGGCCCATCATGGCCTATCATGCGCGTAAAGTGCAGGCCGACGAGCACGTCACTCCGCTCTAAATGACATCTTTAGTCGCGCACTTCGATCTGCCGGCTTCCCATGTGTTTTAGAGCCCCCGGGTCTATCGAGGGATGACGGAAAAAGACCTGACGGCCTGACTTTGACGCCCTTTGAGCGTGGCCGCATGCTTGTTTGGGACGCAACTGTAACCGACTCATTAGCCCCTTCGATGGTCGGTGCAGGTGCGGACCGAGCAGGTCATGCTTCCAGGTTAGCTGAGGCTAACAAATGCAGGAAATATTCTAGTGTGGATTATCCGCACGAATTTTGTCCGTTGGCGTTCGAGACTATGGGAACTGCAGGCCCCCTTACGCTCAAACTGATTCAACGCGTAGGCAGAAGCCTTAATCTTTCAACAGGAGACTCGAGAGCATCCGAATTCTTGCGTCAGAGGCTGTCGCTTGACATCCAACGAGGAAATGCAGCGTCTGTTCGGGGCACATTGCTGAACTGGGCTAACCCTGGGTTAGAGAACCCGTAATCACACGTTCGCACGGAGACAATTGTCCACTCCAAAGTGCTAACATAACGAACTTATATAAATAATAAAAACATATATATATATATATATATATATATATATATATATATATATATATATATATATATATATATATATATATATATATATATATAATAATTACAATAAAATGTAGTATACAATTTCTATTCCATTAAAAATAATGACTGAACAAGATGGCTTAGTGGCAAAGACTTTTATTCGGGAGGCCTGCGTGCGAGGACCGGACCGGCCACACTTAAATTGGTATAATATAGGCACCCAATATAGAGAAACATATGTGAAAAAAAAATTAATATGTGACTCCTCTCAGCTGTCACTGCAAAACACATGCCAAAGCGATCTTCATCAAACGTCTCGTCCTTTTGTAAACTTCGCGTTTTGTATTGGAAGTATAGATAGTCTACTAGGTGACGGCATTTGTGCTAAGAGAGAATTATATACATAGCGGCGATGGCTTAGGCGGCTAATGCACCGTTCCAAACGGACAACCAGGCACTGACCACAGACAACTTAGCCCATTACGAGCGTCAAAAATATGGTTGTCAGAGCAAAGAACTTTTATTTACCCATTACATCCAAAATATTATATCTAGTATATCCAAATCGCGAGCCTAAAAGATACCCAGATAAAGAACGTGCACACTACTTAGCAATCTATTGTCATACACAGGTATTAGAGCTGTCGTACGGAGAACAGGTTTAATATTATTTTGTGAATATTACAAACAAATATATCGAACATCGTGCTTCGGGGAATGCAGGAATATCGTTTACTTCTAGCCTATTGTATATGCATCAATTTTAGAAAGCGTCCCGATGACCAAACGTTATTAAAAAAATTAGAATTATGTCAGCGGTGTGCCTGCGTTTGCCAAGTATGCCGGCAAAACCACCACCCTTCGCGATATCCACACCGAAGTCCACAGTGGAGCCCACCCCAATCCACTGTCAACTCCACCTACCGTGTGCGAGTCCGTTGACAGCGGGCATTTTTTTAGTTCTTTCGAAGCCTGCTGTCGCAAGCTTTGCTGTCGCAACGGGAAGCAATCGCCAGACAACAGCTGAAGCTTACCATTGTATGGTGTCTTGTTGGGATCCGTTGAGTCGACAACAGATGACCAATTCACTGTGGCGACCTGTCTTGAAACCTTTGCTGGCTGTCGTTGTTGTACTTCCTGTAGGAACTTGCAGTAATCCAGCTTGGTTCTGTCATCAAAGTCGATAAAAGTGTGCCTTATTACCCGTCAGTGTAAAACAGTCTGGGTTGTGGTTAGAAGAAATCACGCCAACGTTAGAGGATATGGATATCTCGCACACGATTGGCTTGACAACATGGTTTAATCGCGAGCCAGGTGACACTGCATCGATCTGGGATCGGAGCAAGTGATGAAATTGATGGCCTTCTCAATGTCCTTGCTAGCAAGTCCAAACTAGTATTCAGTAGTTTCAGCGTCGTGAAAAAATCATTGTTTGTGTCATCCAGGAATACATGGGGCAGTCGATCCCCAGTCGTTGTCACAAAATCGTCGATGATATCCATTAGAGCTCCGGCTGACCGGACTCCGGCTGACGACATAACCATCGAAACCGGGGCGACGAATTTCTAACCTAATGTACTGCAAACGTTCATTAATACTCGATCGCGTCGTCGACTCTACCAGATCGAGTGAGACATAGATTGTGAGATAGCCTCCATTTCCACCAACCAAACAGAGATGCACACTGGCGTCGCCTCATATGCTTTCAAGAGGGCGTCAGGCCCTCGAAACCAGATATCACCTACTACAACCCGATAAATTCCTCAGCGAAATCAGTCTAAAGAAACGAGAAACATCCTACAGGTCGACGTCTTCGAGAAGACTTCGAGACTCAGGATAACAGAGATGTGTCCAACCGCACCCTTCGACGATCTTGACCATCGTCCCCAACGATCTAATAAACCGTGGAAGGTTCATTGGTGTGTTGCCTTCTATTTTAGAGCCTCCAAAATATATGGAAGAGGTACTCAAGGCATCCTTTCGATATCGCTTTCTCCATTAAACGAAGATGAAGTCAGCCAGTCCAGCGCCGTCAGATCAATCGGGTCGAGCTATCTTCGCAACTGTCCGGGCTGGCACAAGAAACAGCTCAGCCCTTTGAATTCCTTTGTTGAAGCGGTTTAAAGGGTGTCATACGAACATGCTATACTAAAAGAGAGAAATACACACTCCCGCCGCCCGCGATTTAATACGCGCGAGCCTTTGACGGGAGTGCCCGCCAGCCCGAATAGACAGGCCAGCAGCTCCCCCACCCTCCCCCCTATCGAGGTTCGGAATGGAGGTACCACACTACTCCACCGTACCGATTAGACGCGTTTACCTCGCGATTCCGCGTTACACACCAGAATATTACGCGCCCCCCCCGAAGGGGAGTTTGACCCACTCCAGCGCAGGGGTTCCCCGCAAATACGGGGCCAGAAGGTCCTCTCGACCGGTGGTCTGCGTTCATGTGGCCACTTCTCACTCATTTTGCCTATTAAGCCAAGGCAGCAGGCGTCCCGGACGGTACCACCGGGTGTCACCCGGGGCATTAACCATCCAGCCCGGGGGTCCTCGTGCAGCACGGTCCCCCCGTATTGGCAATAGCCTTAACAGCCCTCGAATGGGCCACGACAGGATGACAATATAAATTCGTTGCCAACCAATCTCTATCGTATGCCTTGCCCCCGTTAGATGTTAAAACGGGGGTGTTACTATACATAAATAGAGATTGTCATATACGAAACCACCGTTGATTTGAATATGGAACTAGCCTCCAGAATAGCTTGCAGCTGCTGGAGCCTTTGAGGACATGCCTGGCATATTTTAAGACATGCAACATATCCATACACAAATATACACAAATATTTGCAACCGCTACAAAATGTGCACAATGGCTGATAGTCGTTGCTTCGAACAGTTCCTATGATTACAGAAGTAACACAAGTAATTCTCGTTTGACAGAGCAAGTCAACATTTTAGCCAATATATATATATATATATATATATATATATATATATATATATATATATATATATATCACTTGTATGGAAACTTGAAATGTGGTTGGTTTAGCGACATCTGCGTATGACTTCTTTACTTAACGGGTTCAGAGCTGGCACTCTGTGTCGCTTTGATGAGCGATGGAAAATCGTCTGAGGCAGAATGGCGTCTGGACATTTTTTCGCAGAGCTTTACTCGTTCCGCTTCTTTGTGTATCCTTCAAACACGCCAACTATTCTCGTTGAATGCGCGAGCGCCTCCCCAATTGGCACAACGAGCCTTATTTTGGCATTCCCATATTGTATGTTATTTTTACAACTTTATTAGTGTTTAATTCCCAAAGAAGCTACTGTCAGCCTTTTACATACTCTGAACCGATTACAAATATTTTATTGCACGCGTTTTAAACGGTTTAATGTATGGCATCTCTCGGACGATTCCAGAATCTGCAAATATTTTGGCGACCGATTATCACTTGAATCAACGGCTATATCATCTATGGAGTCCCTTAGGTAGCCCTAAAATAAGCAGTTAAGACTTGATATGTCTGGCAATTCATCGAACTCCGAAGCTGACGTTTGTACACCAATCACGTTATGTTGTGGCGCTTTATCGTGTTGAAAGTACGTTTCCCAGCGACGTACGAACGTCGGCTCCTTATCTCGAATGTGTGATATATTTCCTTATCTAATTCTTTGGAGCATCGAGTAAAGGCATACAATGTAGTTGTTTATTGTGCCAATAGAGCGGCGTTTCTGGTGGGCATGGCCTTCATAAAAGTAAGTTTTATATTCTAAGTGCGCTGTATGATTGGTTTCTCTATCGAACAACTGTTTGGAAGAAGGGCCTGAAAACTCGGGTGCCAGGTGGATTGTCGTCGGTCCACTAGCTGGCGCTATAAAGATCGGGCTTAGTATAGAAAGGGGTTAGTGGTTGCACGTACGTCAAACTGCAATGCAAGCCGCAAGCCCTGGGCAGCAACGAGCACAAGAGGTACCGGTGTGCCTGAGGGCGTGGGTTGTTGTCAGGCGTTCAATACATCGGATAAGACCCGCAAATAAACATCAAGGTTGAATTGAAGAAATTTCCCGTTACCTGGAGTATGACCTTCTCGCGACACGCCACAGCGTCTACCATCAAGTAGGCCTTCTAGGAAGCCCGGCTAGAGGCAGATGGAAACATTGGAAGGCTCGGGTGCGCCCTCTCTGATCCAGCAACAGCGATGAAATACATCGGTTTAAAGATTACGCTAGCCATGACAGGACGACATTGACAACATCAATGGCTTATGCTGCCTAGCCCAAGGCGTTTTGACTGACTCATACATCTCCTGGGCGCCTTACTGCTCGCAGAGAGGTTAGGAATTTGCTTGTGAATGCGGGGTCTGCCTAGGACACCGCCGCTATAGCAAGGCTAGCGGAACAGTTTCCTTCTCTACAGACTACACCTGCAGCCGTTCGGGATGGGAGCGGTCCTGCACGCCTTTAGAGTAAGTCCCGCGACTCAGGCTGACGGGACGCGCCGACCTACCGGGCCCAGCATCCGACTGCCTCCGAGGACAAAAACGAGAAGAGATCCACAACCGCTATTCCTGTCGTAAATGCACGCTACTATGCGCTGCGTCGGGATCTAACCCACGGACGGATTCACGGACGTGTCGTAACCAACGCGTAGCGTTGTTTGGCTCGGACCATGCTTGTTGATTATTTTTGTTATATGCGTGTACGTAGTTATATATTTCCTGGATGCGAAAGACACATCAGCAAGTATGGACGATCTCCATCGCTGCGCTCTGGGAATTGAGTACTCTCAGAATGCCACATGTAATTTTTAGCCAACCATCTGGTTTAGACAGTTTCCAGTTGTTGTAACTTCCGACTGTACTTTGCTTTCATTTTCGTTAATGGTGGGCTGACCGCGGCAGGTGGTAACGGAGGACACAGCTAAGCATTGACTAGTTTTATACAGGTAAACCTGAACCGGAGTCAAGCTGCTCAGGAACTCCTCGACGCGGTTGATTCTCATACTCAACGAGTGTCATCGCCCGACGAGCGCCGAATTTGCGCACGGACAGTACAGTCTATTCCTCTCGGCCTCATGGGCTGGCTTTGACACTGGTCTTGCAATCATGTGACATCAACTGCACACCGCCCAGGCCCAGGATTTGCCTGAGTGGAGTTGCCGGGGTCAGTTGTCATTTACAGCTGTTATGTTGGTCCAATTATATTAACAGAGACATGGCCTACAAAGAGCATAAACGTGAATGCATTTTATTGTACATTACTGAGTGTTTGACACAACAAGCTACAGAACCAGCGAGACCAATCGGAGACGTTGTACAGTTGTATTTACCATCTTGTACATTGGTAGACCTGTTGAAGTATTGATGACATATAATTTAGTATAATGATAACAACTGTGCGATTTTAAGCAACGATAAATGAAGTATCGTTGCGATGTACTCAAGGCCCGCTAAGTGACAAGGTGATCTACAAGATAAGCTGTGTCCGTTGCTTGATACAGGTGATTTAAGAAAGCCAACTTTACTTTGGTGTGACCTGAACTGCCCAATAGGTAAAACCAGCAATAGTAGACGCAGATCGCACATTATACGACCGTGGACTCTGGCTTGCCACCACTCCGCATGCATGTACTTTGCGGCACCACAGAGACGATCAACAATCAATCTATTTGCAACAAATATTGAAGAGGCCTGTGTGAAGTAGCACGGCGTGTTGCCTCAATGGACAGCTTTCTGAAATAAATGTAATACAATTGCATATTCCGGTTGAACTCAGTGTGCGGCTGCCGGTGGAATCTCTAGGTCGACGGAGATCAAAATGGTCGAGTCGCTAGACTTTGATCTTTTGATTTTATAGTCTTAAGAAAATTAGCCACCCTCTAGAGAGTTTTCGGTTGATAAATATGCCAGTCGCATTATTTGAGTCGTATGCGAGAAGCAATCCAGGCGCAGCGGAGTTCCTAGGATGAACGCAGAGCTGCGCAGTTTAAAAAAGTATGTTGTTCAACCTAATATTCTGTATCAATGACTTTACAAGTTATTAGGTTAGTCAAAGGGGGATATGTTTTGAACCAGAAGAACCGTCTCATTCTGGAAGCCATGATACATCAGTATAAATTGACTATGCGAGTCAGAGAGAGCATCTTGGCTAAATTACTTAGAATTGACGTTATCAACTCCATACCCAAGGCAACACTCTCGTAAGGTACCAGGTCCGGATAAAGTGCAAAATGACCACCTGCACCTACCTAAAACAAGACGAACGAGGGGTCAATCATATCCTGGTCAATAGGATGCCTACAGGCATTTAGGCGGATCCAGCGAATTCAGTCCATCTGACTCCGTTACAAAGTCTTCATACTAAAGTTTAATGAGACACCGCTTAAATGCTCGATCATTGATCATCCTGAATTCATCAATCAGCTGTCGTAATTAAATTATAGAGGCATCGTAACGAGTCAACAAGATCCTTAAGGCATATGCACAATAAGTCAAGGACCAGGGGGTCACTCTGTTGCACTCCACTAGCCGGCGTAGGGGTATCGTCAGGTAAGGCTAGATGTTAAGGTTTATTAGACGCCAAGATGACTTGGCGGTGCAGCGTCGGGCAGTGCGTCCTAAAGGCAATAACAGAAAATCTCGCTGTTGAGATTGGAGACTTCTCAAACACATTAAACGCCAGTTTGGTCATAAGCGTGAGTTGAGGACGCTAGAGGATCGAGTCGCATGTACATAACTCTGCCCTACCGTAAGTGGCGTAGCCAAGCTGATGCTGGCCTAGTGCCGTTTCGATTGTAGTCTTGTTAATTCGACACACTACCCTCGCCATTAGTCTCTGGAGGGTTAATGAGCATGTAAGAGTATATTCTCAGTATAATATTTTTCTGCAATCGGTGCAGGAACGTTTTTATAAACGCCGTTTGCCAATTCAGGCTGTGTCTTGGTGCTACACACATACGGCTTGCAACATCACTCTACACGATGCGAATTTGACATTGTGCTCTCGCTATTGCACTCAGCCTACTCTCACACTGAATATATCTGTATGCTGTGATTTATTCAGTTCTGGCGGCGAAATGACTTCATGTTAACTGCCAGGACATAGCGTGTTGAGTAAGACTGTAGCCGGTGATATTGTAACGAAATTAGACACAACACAACAGGAGAACAACTATCTACTACGCGGTTGATAGAAGGCGGCGCCGACCGAACATATTCTGCAAAGTACGTTTAAATCAAACGCACGACGCGCTCATGCTCGCTTTCAAGCTGATGCTCGTAATCGTGGCGGAGAGCGTACCGATGCTGCGTATCCTAATGAGCGGCCGGGCGAAACTGAAGTTGAAGACAATTCTTTAGAACGCGCACCGGGCCAAGTTGCCGCTGAAGGTGTCACCCCTCCTAGATTCCTTCACAGATGATTATCGTAGAACGCTGAGCCGTCTTAAGCTTAACGGCTTCAGCGTGCCGAGATATCTGGAAGCCGGGAGCCACGTCAAAATGTACGTGTTCGCCAGCCAATAGGCGTATGCCGCACCACACGGTTTGTTGCTCCTGCCTCAAAGCAGTTAACGGCGGTAATGGTAGCCGCGTCGCGCTGGTCGCGGCGAAGGCAAAATTACTAGCCATCCAACAGTTGAACTGTTTGATGGTACCGAAGAAGAAAACAGGTACAGCAACATTAGCTGTCTGGCTCGTAACCAAGGTTTGTGAACAGCTAGGTATCGGTTGTAAGATCTATTGCTGGTCCGACGCGCACGTTGTATTAAATTGGACATCACTCTGCTATCTCGAGTCGCTATTCGCGAGTATTCGCCAAAACGTCTAGAAGCAATACTGAAATTTAGTGTTGGAACTGGAGGGACGTTGGATCTGATATACAGTTTGGTAATGGGCAAACTCGCGGTTAGGGAAAGATGTTAAACTCCGAGGACGATATCCAAGAAGAAGAGGAGGTAAAAAGAAGCTGGCACCTTTCCGACAAATAGCATTTCTAAATATTAGAGGCAACAGGAGACTAAATATTGGATGTGGCAGGGGTAACTGGAAGGAATTGGGGCTAATAAAAAATCCACCTAGGCTTCATGAATACAATTTGTTTGAACGAATGGAAATACGGGAACAAGAGAATATCGGTTTAAAGCAGTGCCACAGTTGTTTAAGAAAGCATGCAAGGTAGGGCTGGGTGCTATATGCAGCAAAATAGAAAATTTTATGCGATCGAAACTGAAGAAATTTAGTGGTAGTCGATATTGAAGGGCTTAGTGGCAGGTGTGTAAGGGCGGCGAGTAATACGTCAGATGAAGGCGTAGCGTTATACAGTGGATTAACAGAGACGGTCGCAAGTCATAGTGGGGTGGGAACTATGTGCCCTGGAGACGTGAACGCCTACACTCGTCAGTTGGACGAGAGAAAGAATATTGAAGGGAAAAGGCTATTAGAATGTGTTTTATTGATAGGGCTGGAAATACTAAACAAAATAATGTTTGAAAACTATTGTATAGTCAGGGGAATATGAAGTCATGTTCAAATTATATTATGGGTAAATGCAAAATACAAGAATGAATAAGATAATGAAGATTAAAGAAAGGAATGGAATATCGGCATTGATCATAATTAGGTGAAGTAACTAAGCCCGGCCGACCTTGCGGTCAGAGCGTGCTGCCGCTAACGCGTCTTGTCGGTACACGCTCGGTAGCACCACAGTACCACTTGGCCGCGGTCGGTAAAGTTGTACTTGTATAGTACGCCGTCTATTGCCTGGAATGCAGCGGAGACGGTCGATTGTTCAAGTAGTCGTTGCAGTGTTGGGTCGGAGCGCTGCTGGCGGGCGATGTCGGTTATGTGGATGGACGAGAGTTTTTGGAGTGACTTCGGGATGGGCGTCAGAATTGTTAGCTGAGAATGGATAACGCGAAAGACCGTCAACGTCGCGGTGCTTGTAGCATTGTTTGTACACGAAGTGAATGTCGTGCTCCTGTAGTTGTTTTGCCCATCGGACCAGGCGGCCGGCTTCTGTCGGCTCGTCATGAGCCAGCACGGGGCGTGGTGGTCGATAACTACGGCTACTGGTCGGCTATAGGTATGTATGTGTATTGACGAAACTTCTTCGGGGTCCATACGATAGGCAGGCATTTGTGATCGGTTGTTGAGAAGTTGGTTTCGGCTCGTGACAACGCGCGGCTGCCGTATGCGAGGACGCGTTTTCTCATGTGGTCAGTTGTGGTTGGCTCAAGATGATGCCGAGGCCTTCGCCGGACGCGTTGGTTCGGGGTGTCGCCGGCTGGTTCGGGTCGAAGTGTTCCAGGAGCGGTGGCGATACTAGTTCCGTTTTGAGGCTGCAAGACATGGTCTGCTGGTCGGCGGTCCATTGGAGGGGCGTATCGGCTTCAAGTAGATGGTTAAGTGTGCCGGCGGTTGCGAAGAAGTTCTTAATAAATCGGCGGTAGTAGCAGCCTAGGAAACTGCGAACGGTTTTCCGGTTAGTCGAGTTCGGAAGTTAGCTGATAGCTCTGGTCTTCTCGGGGTTTGGTCGGAGTCTACCGGTTTCCACTAAATGTCCGAGTTGTGTTAGCTGCGGTGCTGTGAGTATACACTTCTTTATGTTCGATGGGAGGTTGGGTCGTTGTAGACAAGATAGAACATTTTGCAGGCGTTGGTTGTGCTCGGTCAACGTCTGGCCGAATATATCGTCGAGATAGACAAAGCACGAAGTCCATTTTCGGGCGCGGAGAACGGTGTCCATCTGGCTTTCGTTGCCTTTTCGTTCGTCAGTCCGAACGGCATGACGATGAACCCGAGCAAGCCGTTTGGGGTAACCAAAGTCACCTTCTCAATGTTCTTTTCGGCGACTACACATTAGAAGTACCCTGTTTATGGTCGAGTGAAACACCTGGATCCGGCGACGCAATTCAGTGCGTCGTCGATCCGTGGAAGCGGGTAGGTGTCTCTCTTCGAGACTTTGTTGAGTTCGCGGTAGCCGACGCAAAAGCGCTATTCGCCGCTCTTCTTCTTGACAAGCACTATTGGACTGCACCGTGAGCTGGGGGACGGTCGGACAATAGCTTGTCGAATCATGGGTCAACTTCGTTTTCGATCACTTTGCTCTCGATCGGCGCGTAACGGAGGCAGTATCGGCGGCGGACGAGATCGGCGTTTTCTGCGTTGATGTGATGGACGATGCGATCGGTGCGTTTTGGTGCTGCTCCGTTGGCTGGAATCAGCTCTGCGAATGATTTCTATGTCTTAGACTTTCTGCTGTTCGTGGTCGGGTAGGTCGGGGTTGATCGCTAGTCTGATCTGGTCGTGGATGGACATTGAAATAGTCTTCGTTTAGATGATGTCGCGGGGTTCGTGCAGAAGCTGCGTTATCATGAATTAATCGTAGTCGTTGGCAATGCACTGCCCAATTGCCACGCTCATCCCTCTGGGTAGGAAGATGCGTTTCTGGTTCGGTGTGTGGTTTCCGATGAGTACGAAATTCCGGACCTTGTCGAACTGTCGTACGTGACGCGGCTAACAGAAGAGCGGGAACAGCGTCGGTATCGGCTCTAATAGAAAAGTGCCTGTGATTGCTTCGAAGTTGGTCGTCACTGTTACTCGGGTGGCGGTTTGAGATGGAAGGATGGTTGCTCGGTGAGGGTCTCAATGACAATAAAATCGTACGGTAGGGTTAGTTTATTGTCTTCGATGCCAACTAGTGCATGTCTCACGGATCTGCATTGGTTTGCTGCAAGGATCACTACGGTGCCTAAGCCCGCCACGGTGATGAGAACTCGGTTCCGGTGGGGCATCGCGGTTGGCCCTTTGGCTACTGTCGGTCGTCTTGAGCTGGCCGGAAACGGGCGGACGATGTCCAGTGTGGTGGTGGTGCATTTTTGCGCGGCGGAAACCCTCGCTCCCGGTTCCTGCAGACCTCTATTCAGTGCTGGACAGCTGCACCAGTTGTATAGGAGGGCGTCGTTGTTGTTGTAGCGCTTGCCAGATAAATGTGGGGTCATGTTCGAGGAGGTCGGTCGGCTGTATGATGTGGATTTTTGTCGAGTCGGGCATGTCGGGATCGACGTCGCGGCATAGACGCTGCACTTGTACGAGATGGGCGATGAACCGGGTCTCGTGGTCCTGGTATAGCTGTTTCAGTTTTTCTTCGGCGACGATCGCCAACGTGCCGCTATCGCCAAATCTCACGAGAAATTCGCGCCGGAAATCGGTCTATGTGGTTGGTCACGCTTCTCTTGTAATGGCGTCACACCAGTCAGCGGCCGTCTTCTCCAGCAACAACGTCCCCACTTGTACCTTTTGCTTGCTGACGTAGCCATTGATATCGGCTGTTCGTGCGAATTCGCGAAGCCACTCTCTGGCGTGTGCGGCCGAGCCGTTGTCAAATCGAAGTGGTGGCTGGGCTGCAAACAAGGGCTGCAGAAATGATGGTTATCCTGGACGTGGGTAGTCGAATACAGGGCCCATGGTCTGGAAGTTGTAGTTGTCGTGGTCGTAGACGATGTCGTGGACGTAGACGATGTCGTGGACGTAGACGATGTCGTGGACGTAGACGATGTCGTGGACGCAGACGATGTCGTGGACGTAGACGATGTCGTGGTCGTAGACGATGTCGTGGTCGTAGACGATGTCGTGGTCGTTGTGGGTGTTGCTGGTGTCGTCTTGTTCTGGTTTTGTGTCGGCAATGATCGTGCGGTCGGGTCGGTCAGCGTGGCCGGGTTGCCGGGTAAGGAGGGACTGGTGCTCATTGTTGTAGCGCTCATATAGTATTAATGCTAAAACGATGGAATCCAACCTCCTCAAACATTCGCTGATGTAGGTCAGATACTTAGGTCTGGTGATGATGGTGCTACTGATGTTATGGTTGTGGCGCGACAGGTTGGCGGTGGTGCACGTCTCTCATTGTCGTTAGCATGTAGCCAAGCGGTCTCAATGTGGTGGCTGGTGACGATTCCTTCCGATTTGGAAACAACCGTTTATCGGGTATGTAAGAAGAAAGAGGAATCAATAGATTATTTTATTAGCGAGTGTGAGTGATTAGGAGGAACTAAGGATTTAGAATCAGGAAAAGCGTTAGGATTTGGCACGAATGCAGAAAAGATATAAGTCAAAATTATGAAGCAGAGACATTTCTATCCCGATAGGAGGTGCTCAACCCATAAACGAAAAAAAAAACGGGGGAGTGCAATATAGATAATTATTAGCTGCAGCCTTATGCGCATCTGAAATAAAAGGGCGATATGTGTACACGCACTCATCGAGCGAATAAAGAAATCAATCAATTAAACGAAAACGTTATCTAAGTCTGTTAGAACACCGCCCGTCAGACTGTATAAAAGGAATCTGCGGCATCTTGCTGCTCCTTATAGAAGGCGCAGGTATATACGTGTACATAAGCTAGCAGAGTAACCATGCATATATATATGTATATACATACATACATAGCCCGTGCTTCTGGCGGGTGATCTCAATACCCGAATCGACAAGCACCAGCCTTAAGCACTGACGATTCGTGTTCTGTTTGACATACTGATTGATTCCGGCTGCTGGATTCCATTGAATGGGTCTATACCGATATTCGATAACTATGCGGTGTCTTCGGTAATTGGCATTTTTGCGGCCAATTTCCTGTTCCGGAGAGTAAAATACTTTGCCAGCAGAAATGTTTCAGAACCACTTGCCAGTGGTGATGGAGATCCTCATACCCATCGAGGACGTTATTGTTGCCCGGAGGCTAGTGTTAGCGAAGAAGCACAGCAACATGAGTTGAACTCCTTCCCTTTACAAGAGTGGCTAGATAATGTAATCCCAGTGCCCGATCGATCACCAGCACTTATCGACTTGCTTAAGTTCGCGGCGGAAGCAAACCGGCCGCATAGGGGATCCATGGTTTAATGGCCTCTGCAGAGACGGTCGGCAAAACTTCTACAGTCGCTCGCCACAGTCAATCCAGGCGTGAGGCATACATTCAATAGGGCATTCGCCCTAGAGGAGCAATGGAATGTTGAGATATCTAGGATTTTCTCCACAGTCCTTGTGGCAGCAGCATAGTCGTGGATTCTCAGCGGTTTGGTTTATAATCTATTCTTAATGAGCGTCGCTCAAAGAAAATTCGATCAACAACGGGCAACGAACGGGCGACACCCCGATAGAGAACAATCATGATTAAGACAGTAGCTGCTTCATAACATGCAACTGCCCATTTTTTTTTATCAAACTAGCGTAGCTCTGCACACCCTTTTTGACATGTTCTGTTTATAGAGGAGGCAACCGATGTCTCAGATACTAGGCCAAACCGTTGTGTGCTTGATCCATTTCTCCAAAAGGTGGTACTGAGTGTTTGACTTTTGCTGATACCAAAAAGCATCGGTTTTCTTAATATGTTTATTAATAACATAACTATCTTGTACACACTCTATTTGATTAAAATATATATGATTGATTGAAAACGTCGTTTATCGCTGAGCCTCGATTTGCGGCTGCTCTTACACACTGCATTACGACGATTTCTCGAAGCGTCATGTACGAAACAGATTCGTTCGCTAGCTTCCTTTGTAGGCTACGTTAAGCTAACAAAGCTACTTTATATGGATCCAGCGTTGTGTGACTTCTGTGCCTTTATCAGTCTCCCACTAGCTTGATAATTTAGTGTCATTAGGTTGCAGTCTGATAGCGTTGAGATCTTCCGCATTTCATCAATATGCATCTTGTGTACGGCCGTGCATGTCTTAGCGTTACAGAGAGCGTAATAGATGACAGCGGTGTCCTAAGTAAACCGTTCCGTGTACTTCCTCGTCGCGTTCAGGTCAGCTAGCTTGTGAGTCGCGGGGATCATAACGAGATCTTCTTTTGAGGGTTTTGGGAAAACATAATGCTCATGCGTCACTAGCAGCCTGCGTGGCTAGTGTGGGACTCACAAACCCACTAGGCCCGGATTCCTCCCCACTCTCCCAGGCTTAGTAATGCCTGCCATTTTTCGTCTTTGCTTACCTTTCTCCATATTTACATGCCTCCAGATGCCAAGGTACGTCAGTTGCCGTCCTGAAGGGGTGTGTCAAGAGTTTGAGGACCTGACGGCGGAAGGAATAAGCTAGTGCTCTATATCCGATTGACCATTGAATGACCATTGACCAGCAGAATGCTTAGGAATTTGTCCCCTCAGACTTTTAAGACGATGCTTGAGTTCTCGCACTGGGCTCTGCCGGCTGACGGACTCGCACTCAGCACAGCCTTAATGGTTTTCTCCAATTGCTGGCGGCGATTGGAACCCAGCAGCTCCACAGAACACGCCGAAAATTTAATCAGTGTGCCCAGCAGCCCCGGCAGCACGGATGCCACCACCTTTTCGATGATGCTCCCAATATGCAGTATGGTTGCGAAAACGATTTGTGGAATCACCTTCCAATTTTTACTTAGGCTGTTTTCTGCAGAGCCTTGGTCTACTGCTGGTACATTCCTCGTGGTCGCCCTTTTATACACAGTACCGCTCTGCAGCCGGTGCCTCTCGCACTTGAAGCAAGAATCATACACCTAGACCAGCCGTCAAAAGAAAGTCACAGTTTATGTGATTTAAACTGTAGCACCGATATTACTGGAAGGGTTCCCGGTAGAGAATAACGCCATGGGTGTTAAGACCCAAACGAACCTTTGTCGGCAAACTGTATCCCGAAAAGGTCAAGATGACACTATATGTTTTTATGACGAATCCGGTTCTGATCTTCTAGAAGCGAACACAAATAGCTTCCACTCGTTTACCTTATGATGTAGCCTGCATGTTTTCCTTGCAGGAGTACGTGTACTGTAAATAAAACATATATGCCTATTACAATTGTAGCACACAAATAATAATAATAATAATAATAATAATAATAATAATAATAATAATAATAATAATAATAAAGGTGATTTTATGTTTAAAAAACACATGGCATTCGATATTTTCACCATACAGCGTCTATTTCCCAGAGACTTCTCAACATGTCAAAAAAAACCCTTTCGTTTCTGTTGTACAGTTAAATAAGAAGCCTTCTCTCCGTCAGTGAACACACAGAATAGGCCCCTCTAACTAATAGTTAAAGCTGGTCACCTCTTCCGCCGGCGCCACACTCTCGCCGTAATTGAAGCTACATTCGCCATAAACGCAACTTATGCACAGCGACCAGCTGAACAAATTTGTGATTAACAAAAGCAATTCGTAATAGTTACTTACCGTTTGTCGATCGACTCACCGGGCCTAGGACCAGGTTTGTTTGCATGCAAACAAATGTCCGGCACTGCTATTCGTCTGACGCGAGCGATATAACCCGACGCTCTGTTCGGGCAGAGTAGTAAGCTGTGCTTGTCGCATATCCTGCGTTTCACCTGCACTCGTCCAACGTCAACGCCAATATGCGGACCTTCACTGTCGTCGCGTCGCTATTATTTCTGCTACTGGTGCTACATACGTCGATAGCTAGCGCAAATGCAAAGAAAAGAAGTAAGTACGCGACAGGCCGAGAATTCAGAGGTATCATGGCTCCCGGAGGCGCTTACCCCTCCCGAAAGAGTCCTTTCCCCTTGTCCTCATTCCACGTGTCATTTAGTTTTGCGTTTCTTGTTCAGCTTCTTGTCATTTACACTCCTCTTCAGTTCTTATCGCTAGTTCATTTTAAAGATGCATTGAAAATCATGTTTATCAAATAAAATGGCGCGTGCGGTACTGTAGTATCTAGGCAACACAATAAGGACACTCACCGTTCGGGTAACCGGCTTAGTTCGCGTCGACACCGGGAAAGACTCTCTGGTTTATTTCAGACCATTTTATAGGCATTCCCTGCGCCCCCTGGTGGCAGGGAATCCCCCACCGCGGGCCGTTCGCTTAGATCAATCATTATCATCATAGATCACTATCCACATTCATCCATCTCATATACTACACTCTCCCCCCCTTCACTTTTTAAGCGTTACCTACTACCTACGACTAACTATCTATCTCACATAATCCTTCAGATATTTTGGTGTTGCTTTTGTCCTGCTCGACCGTCTCAGTTCCGGTTGGGGTTGCTCGGTGTCACTTCCTTCTGCCGATATGTATTCCTCCAGTTCCGGTGATCGTTCCTCTGGTTCCGACTGTTCCGCCGGTTGCTCTTCTGGTTCCGATTGTTCTGACGACGGTTGTTCTTCTGGTTCCGATTGTTCCGACGATGGTTGTTCTTCGGGTTCCGATTCTTCCCCCCCCCTCACAGGGACCGGGACTGCCGGTCCACCTTGTGTGGCAGTCATTGGTGCCTGTCTCTGCTGGGTTGTTATTGTTGTAGTTGGTGGCTTGGCGGACACCAGTCTGTTTCGGTGCCATAATCTTCCGTCGGCCAACAAGTATGTATCAGCCCCTTTTTGTGCCATTACTTGGACAGGTGAGCTGTACTTCTTTTCGCCTTTCCTTACTGTTGGCCGCCTGATGCGCACCCATTGTCCTTGTCTCAGCACCTCATCCGTGGCTGCTCTGCGCCGATCGGCGTATTCCTTCTGCGCTCGCTGTCGCCTTTCAGTGTGTTCGCGGATTAGTGTATCACTTCGAGCGGGTTCCAACGGCCTTTTTACATCCATTCGCGTTCGCATCGGTCGGCCATGTAGTAACGTGGCTGGGGCCCGACCCGTGGTTGCATGCGGTGTGGCATTATATGCTCCAACCATTTCTACTACGCGTCTTCTGAAGTCTCCCCCAAGCTGTTTAGCTGTCTCGAAGAATCCCCCCAGGGTTCTATTAAACCTTTCCACCAGTCCATTCGCCGCTGCATGATAGACCGGGGTTAGCTGGTGAACCACTCCGAATTTCTCCATGAACTCTGCGAACACTCTGCTAGTCATTTGCGTACCGTTGTCCGTTATTAAATATTCCGGCACCCCTTCCTGGTGAAATAGTCTGTGCAGGAAATCCACTATTTTCTCTGCGGTCGCTTCCTGGACTAGCTCCACTTCTGCCCATTTCGAATAATAGTCTATGACTACTATTGCAAATCTCAGTTGTCCTCCCACTGATACGTCCGGTCCCCGGATGTCCAATGCTAACTTCGTCCATGGTTGTTTCGGCCACGGTGTGGTTCGGATCGGAGCAGTCACAGGAAGTGCTGTTTTGTCGTGTCGAGCACACAGTCCGCAGTTGTGGATAGCTTGTTCCACGAATTTATCAATTCCTGGCCACCAGAATCGCTCCCGTAGTCGCTGTTTCGTCCGGACAATTCCTTGATGTGCATCGTCGTGTGCCAACTTGAACGCCTGTAACCTGCACGCCAACGGTAACACAATCTTGGCGCCCCGCATTAGTACTCCTTGAACTTCTGACAATTCATGTATCACTGAGGCCCACACTCTATCTTTTGGCGAGGGCTTTCTGTGCCGCATCCATCCCCGTACCTGTGTTAGCTCGGAATCTAACCTAGACATTTGTGCAATTTCTTCCCAGTTTAATGGTTTTACCTCTTCGGTCACATATGATATTACTATCTCAGTTGCATCATTCGCTTCGAATTCATCAGCACTTGGTAATCGTGACAACATATCCGGAATATGATTGGACGCTCCCGCGCGGTATTCTATAGAAAAATTATATCCCCTCAATCGCTCTACCCAGCGCCCTATACGCATTGGTGCTCTTCCTGTTCCCTTCGCTCCCAGCAACGTAACTAGCGCTGAGTGATCTGTACGCAGTCGAAACCGTCGTCCAAATAGATATACATGCCACCGTTCTATAGCAAAAAGGCACGCCAGTGCTTCTTTTTCCCCTGTCGAATATTTTTGCTGCGTTTCTGTTAATGTGCAAGAAGCATACGCTACCGGCCTTTCGCCTTCTGGGCCCTTTTGCAATAACACTCCCCCCAAGCCAATATTGCTCGCATCGGTTTCTACGATTACGTCGTACTCTGTGTTAAATACCGCTAGGGGTTTCGCTTGTATAATCCTTCGTTTCATCTCTTCGAAGGCTTCCCGCTGTTCCTGTCCCCATACAAATTTTGACTCTTTTTTCAATAATCGTCTCAACGGCTCCGTCAATTCGGAAAATCGCGGAACACATCTCATATAAAAACTCGCTGCCCCCAACACTGATCTCACTTGCCCTGCATTCTTTGGTTCCGCTAGTTCACTAATCGCCTTGATATTATCCATACATGGTGTAACTCCGTCCCGACTTATACTGAATCCCACAAAATCCACCTTTTCCACTCCAATAACGCACTTTGAATTTAATGTCATTCCCGATCCCGATATCTTGCGTAAGACCTCTCTAAGCCTACCATCATGTTGTTCTCTAGATTCTCCATAAATTAGAATATCATCTAAGTACACCACTACTCCTTCTAGTCCTCCTAGCATGTCCTTCATCATTTTCTGAAACGCTGCTGGTGCCGAGGCCAATCCGAAGCACACCCGTTTATAGCGGAACAATCCCCATGGCGTAATAAATGCCGTCAGATCCCTCGATTCTTCCGCTAACTCAACCTGATGATACGCTGACATCGCATCCAGCTTCGAAAACCACTTCGCTCCCTTTAATTCTGCTAACAAGTCCTCTAAATGCGGTAACGGAAACACCTGGGGTATTATAGCCTCGTTCACCTGTCGTAAATCCACACACACTCTTACTCCACCTCCTTTCTTTGCCACTACCACCATAGCTGATATCCACTCCGATGCCTCTATAGGTTCAATCACCCCCATTTCTATTTGTCTATCGATTTCTTTTTTAACGGCCTCCACTGTTGCTAACGGCAGTCGTCTCAATTTTTGTTGAGTTGGTCTAACCCCTTGCTTCACTTTCACACGATGTCGATACCCCCTCACTAACCCCAGTTGTCCTGAAAACAATTCTCTATACTCCTCCACTGTCCCCGACTTGTTCACTGCCGCTACCACCTTTTCATCCACTATACACTTTCGGCCTTTGCAATCCACACAGACTCCTAACTTAGCTAATGCATCTCGTCCTAATACTGATTTCCCCCACTGTACCACGAATACAATCATTTCCACGGATTTCTTTCCTAATTCAATTATACATTCCACTACTCCTAATACATCGATCACCTCTCCACTATACGTCTTAAGTACCACTTCCGTTTCATCCCCCTTCCGCACTTTCCTCTTTAATACTCCCCTTACATCATTATAATTCACTATTGTCACCGCACTCCCTGTATCCACTAGAAATTTTACCTCATGCTTATCTACTCGTGCATTTATCCTAATTTCCGAGCTAACACACAGGGTATAAATTTGCACATATTTATTCGGCTGACTCGCCTGCTCTTCCTCAAGCCATGCACCGGCTCGTGCTCCGTCGTCTTCTCTTTCTATTGTGCGCACCGTCCGCGCGCTTCCTGCCGCTCCACACACCCTCTCGAAATGGCCGGTTCGATGACACTTAAAGCACGTCGCCTTCCTGGCCGGGCACATTAAGTACCCAGCCAGGTGCGTATCATTTCCGCACGCCGTGCAAGGCTTCCACCCACCTCCGCTGTTGCTGCGGCTGCTCGCCCTGATCGGCTGTGTGGCAGTGGCCGGCTGCCGCCGTCGCGCCACCGCTGCCACCACGTGGTCTCGCTCTAACATCTTCGCCTCCGCCATGTTGCGCTCGAACCGGATGCCCATCTCTCGCACTTGGTCCAGCTTGATATCGTCATCCTCCATCAGCAGCCGCTCTCGCAGTCTCGGGTTCGACGTCCCCGTCGTCGCTTGCGTCTTGATAGCCTCATCCGCCGAAAACTGCTCGAATTTACACTTGGCCGCCATTCGTGTCAGCTCGGCTATGTACTCCTCGAATGGCTCCCCGGGACGCTGCCGTCGCCTATTAAACTCGTCCCGGGCCGCCGCCAGCCCTTTCCTCTGCGCGAACCGTGCCACTAGTCGCGCTTTCATCTCTTCGTACGCATCTCCCTCCACGTTGGCCGGCACCGGCCTATCCTTGATAAGGTTGTACTGCCTTATCCCTTCCAATCCCAGCGCGTTCTTAAGAAGCGCGCACTTTTTCTTTTCGTCGAGCTTCTCCGCGTTCGGATGTGCTTCCACGTACGCATCGAACGCTACGATCCAATCTTCTATGGGCGCCGCTGGTGGTCCGGCCACCGGCATAAATTGCTGCAGCGGCATTGGTCCGTACGACATCATTCCTGTTTGTGCGTTTCTTCACACACCACTCCAACCGCGCACCGTCGCTTGCTGTCCACCGTCACCACCACTCGACGTTCGCCGTCCACCGTCACCACCACTCGACGCTCGCCGTCCACCGTCACCACCGCTCGCCGTTCGCCGTCACCACCACTCGACGCTCGCCGTCCACCGTCACCACCGCTCGCCGTTCGCCGTCGTTCGCCGTCACCACAGCTCGCCGTCCACCGTTACCACCAACCGCCGCTCGCGTAACCACCAACCGCCGCTCGCGTACCCACCAACCGCCGCTCGCTGCAACCCCGTTTCGGTTACTCTCCTTGTGTGCTACAAGACTGACCGCCAGGTCCAGTCACAGTCGACTGCGCCAATGTAGTATCTAGGCAACACAATAAGGACACTCACCGTTCGGGTAACCGGCTTAGTTCGCGTCGACACCGGGAAAGACTCTCTGGTTTATTTCAGACCATTTTATAGGCATTCCCTGCGCCCCCTGGTGGCAGGGAATCCCCCACCGCGGGCCGTTCGCTTAGATCAATCATTATCATCATAGATCACTATCCACATTCATCCATCTCATATACTACAGGTACAATAATCGAACCATTCAGAAAGATGAGAGGATCTTGCAGGGACATCAATTCCCTTCAAGTAAGTGGAAGCGATCAGGATCATTTAGCTATACATGTTGATGCTGCTCCACATTCTAGCGTTTTCTTCATCTAGCTACGTGTATCGCGTAACTCTTACGCTTTCTAACTATCCGTATGCACTTATGGGTAAAATTATATTACAACTTTGAAGAAATGTTGAAAGGGTCTGAGTCGAGTCCTAGAGCTCTTACCACGAATCGTGCAGGAAGTTTTGTCAATGAATGGATACATGCATAGTAATGAATGAATTACAGAGTGACAGAATACTGTTTACTATGAAAAGAATACTTTAATTAGAGTTGCATGCAAATAACGTAAATTTGGTTCTTTTTTCAAACGGAATAATGTATCAACATTTCACGTAATTGAAACATTATGTATCTGTATTTTTTCTCTCTAGAGGGCCCATCTCTTAGTGCAAAATCTCCGTTGGCCCGTTAATGGCCGCCTGGTACTGACGATGATGACGCTGAAGCTCGGGCAATAAACGGGAACAGTCAGCGCTCACTAACTTTGGCAAATAAAATTGGTCCACTTAATCACTTCTTCCTTGCACTTCGGTCGTTTTTATTAACCCTAACAAGGTAGGCTTAGCAACGTTAGTCATGAAGGGATGTGTTAGTGCCCAATGCTGTTTCTGTTGTTATATGCCATTGTTATATATATATATATATATATATATATATATATATATATATATATATATATATATATATATATATATATTTAATGAGCGCTCGTATAGGACGATGTGTGTCATAGCCACGGCACGCTTTGGACATACGCACACAAAAACATCTTTTTTGTTACATAAAATAATTTATGAGTGTTTGTAGAGATTTTTATCAGTGCTTGTAGACCTCGGGATCAATGACGGTAAGACAACAACGAATGCTGTTTTAAATATACGTTATATGAAGTGTTAGCTTGTGCGAGTACACAACCGTTGCTGAATGACTGGCTGAATTACATCTCTATTGTCGCAAACGTTGGGCATATGTATAAGGTCTCCCAGAAATATTTAAAAAGCGATAAAGAGAATCGTAGAGCTCGTTGTAAAAAAAAATTATTGCTTTGGAGACCTTGCACACATCGGAGACATTTTGTGCTGCTATGTCGGGCAATAACACCAGTGTCAAGGATTTTAGTAATCTCACTTCTAAACAATATATATATATATATATATATATATATATATATATATATATATATATATATATATAGATAATATATACGAAACCTGCTATTATATGTTGCTAATTTGTTTTTCTAGTCATTTAATGCGAAATCCTGTCATAGATCGCAATGCCATTTGCGTTTAATAAAGTACTTGTAGCTTGTGTATTTCCGATACCCGGTTAGGTAGCCCTCCCAATAATGCCGAAAAAAGCAACATACTGAGTCCGCCTTCTTGGATCACTCCGGTCGTCTGCGTTACTCTTCCCAGAATTACTATACCGTGTCGAGGCATACGTTATAGATCATGTCATGTTCTTGATGGGGTCACGTAGGTTAAATGCTGTTATGTTCCTTAAAAGCTTCAGTAGGAGTGCGTGCTGCGCCGCCCATGCTGGACACCTCAACACAGTGTCTTACGGGGTGTTATCAAGTACATCGCGAACCCTTTTGTGCATGCTGTACTCTCCCTACGAATGGTCACCAAAGTTTGGAAAACCGATATGGAACTCCTTCCAAGGCAAACTTATTTATAGATCTGCGTATAATGGTCTTCCCGGCTCCGGTAGAGTTTCCAAATGTTTGCTAGCAGTTGGCGCTGGGACGTATGGATCGTCTATAATCTTCTAAACCTATGTTGTTCTTGTAGAACACCATTTCTGGTTTTGAGAAAGTACTCGAGTTTCTCTAGTATTATCCATGGCAATAACTTTTAGGGGCAACTCTTAAGTGTTGTTCTCCTCCAAGCTTCCGGCTCTGTTTTTATGTCTTTCCTTCTTCTTTTAGGTGTAACAATATGGGTATCCTCCTTCCACGCTTTAGGTATTTCACCGGTAGGGCCGCTTCGGTCGGCGCCGTAACCATCAGAGCTAGTTCACCAGCGTCCAAAAGCCTAGTCCTTTCTAGATAGACGTTGATGCCAAGCCTCCCCGTATAGGCCAAGTTCTAAGAAACGGGTCACAGAATCTTTCCCTGTAGGACCCAGTCGTAACCCGTTAAATTTGGACTCTTAACTTTTCGTGCTGACTCCCAACTAGCAGTTACGGTCCACGGATTTGCTTTCGCATAGTTTTGTAAGACGGACCCCATAAGCACAAATGTGCAACAGTGGGGTTCGAACCTGTACACCTATGTGTCTTCTCCAGTCACAAGGCGCACGCGACCTCTGCAAGTGGACTTTTTTCTCACAGGAAGGATGACCCCATTTGGCAGAGGTACGTAGATATTCCCTTTATTTTCAGCGCTTCTACGACTACTTTTTAGTTCATCGTGATGGTCTCTAATTAGTCGTGATTGAGTTCACTGATTGGTGATTAGTGATTGAGTTCACAGTGTTGGTGACGTCAACATGTGGTGGCTATGATGACTATGGTGAGGCTGAGAAAATAGCACTAAGCGTCTGCGACGGGCCGTTATAGTGCTGCGGTTTGCACGGTATCCACGCTCGTCATCTGGAAGAACCTCTTTAAACTCGAGGCGGGGCGTTAATCTGCGACACAGTGGTTGGAATAATTTTTTGTCACGCAACGTTTTGCAATCACTCTACAAGCATTTGATTCAATACGGTTCATTTTACCTTTTGGTATTAAATTTACCAGGTAATTCCGCCAGCACTTGTATAATTGTACTGTCCTTAGACGTCCTCAGTACGGCGCAAGCTTGTTTAAGGTGTTCATTTCGTACCCTGCTTGACCCCGTTGATCTGGCGCGATCTGGCAGTCGAGACACGAGTTCTAGTATCTCGCTGAGCAATATTTGTTTCTGGTTTTCTGATTCTGGGAGGATTCAAGCGGGGTGGCCTCTCATGACCGTGAAGCCCGTAGACCTTGCTTCCGCACAAGAGACGCGCAGCGCAAAATAGTGTTTTATGCCGTCCACCATGCGAGACGCAAAGCACCCAGTTGTCACTGATAGGATTCTTTGTCATTGAGTAGGTATGTATTTATATATGCTTACTCAATGACAAATAATCTTATATATATATATATATATATATATAACAAAACAAAAAAAATATATATATATTTTTTTTACCTCATGAGGGGTGTAAACATTTGTCTCCAGTGAACGGTTCCTTGCCTGGAACCATCTGGAACTGACCGTGATCATATCACGTTTTGAACTCCGATCTTAGACTCTTCGATTAGTTCCCTTGATAACACCGAGTGCAACTTAAGCTCATTCCTTCCGCCAGGCTGGATTAGTAACGGTTGTGGCCCTGATAAAATACATATTTTCAAACACACTAATAATGTAGGAAATCTCCGACTTACATCATCGGAACATCTGTGGTATGACTTCAGTGTATGTGGGGAGCCCCTCACCTGGCTTTCATTTCACAGTCCGCTAGGGGCGCTTCGTGTGGCGCCGACTCCCATCTGCCATTTGGGTCGTTATCCTCATAACGGCTTCGACGAAATCATCGGCGAAAGCCGCGTTCCGGTCTTGATTCGGGCAGGCTGACTGCAAAGTGCCATCGAGAACAAAACATTTGTAATCTACGTCAGTTGCCTCGTCAGCATATATATATATATATATACTCCCTCGAAATATCACTCAACTTGTCATCTCTCGAAAGTAACTTTCTTGTGTTGTCATTTTTATATATGTCTGATCCAATGTAAGCATATTCTTCAGAAGACTCTCAGCAAAGTTACTTTCAAAAATGTTGCATTTCTAGCAATTTAACATAATAAATGATTGGAAATTTTGGAATTGAACGACAATAAATTTTAGGAAATGTTTGAATTGAACAGCAGTAGGTTGCTGGAAATGTCCGAATTGAACCTACAAACTGAAGCAGAAATTCTGGATTGCTTCAGGGAGTGATTACAGAAGACAGTCATGGAGGCATATGGTTACGAAATCGAGACCAAAGCCCAATCCTCCCAGTGGTGTTTCTGTAGGATAGAAGTGGCCGTTCAGGAGCGGGGGCATAAACAGCGTTGGTTGGCGGCAATGGCGGAGCAAGTTAAACCATGACGCCAAATAGAATATGTCGCCACTCCAGTAGCAAACTTCTAGCGTATTGGACACTACAACTGGCGCAGACGACAGGATAAATCACAGTCCTCTCCTCCCTCCGTTCCAGCCATCCAGGGACCGGCCGACAGTACCGTGGACAAAACGGCACCCAGCATTTGAGGTATATTTAGAAGCTACTTCGGTTGGCGGGGCAAAGCTAGCCGACACGAGGCAGTGTGCAATACACTGCCTTAAATCGCAAGGAAGTGTGCATTACACTGTCTGTGTGCAAGACACTGCAAATATCGTACCATAGTGTATCGGCCAACGGAGCCGGAGAACGACGGCAAGACGGCGTTAGCCGCGTACGCCAGGATGATGATGAAGCCAACAGAGATGTTTTAGAAACATAAAAAAGCGGCCGTTGCCGCGACGAATTTGTCCGGTGACGACAACGCTACACTGCGGTAACTAATGGTGGGGTGAGAGTTCGACGTTTCGGGGTCTGGTGTTGAGGAGCCAGCTTACTCTGGGAGCAACAATGCCACAGGGGAGAGAAAAGCTCCTTTTTGAAGAGGCATTGCTCTTCGAACATATCCTAATAACTGCCTTGCACAAGAGGATGTGCGTCACAGAAACCAGGTGGATCGCAGGAAAAAAACGAGTAGATGAACGGCGTGCAAAAAGCGGGAAGACTGGTGGAAAGAAGCGAATCAAGGCCGGCAGCAGGGCGAAAACACGGAGTGGGTAAATGCCAGGCGTACGGATAAACAAGCCACGAGCACGGGGTCGAAGTGTACCCGGAAAAACGAGTGAGATGCCGTAAGTGTGGCAAGTTTGGCCATTCCAGCCGGAAGTGCACAAACGCAACAGAATGTACAGACGATTAGCGTGAAAAAGCAGCAACGAAAACCAACGGCGAATGCCTGGAGGCGGCGGAAGATGCACATTCTGGGATAGTGAAGACGCATCGATTACGAAACACGTCCCGGTGGCTGATAAGGACGGAACTGGATGCGGTCTCCGGCGAGGAAACACCTAACAAGACATTGAGGATGAGCGAACGTGAGTGAACGAAAAACAGAATAAACAGAAGGAGTTTACAAACAGAAAAAGAACGGCAGTTGAAACCAAGTTCGTGCGTTCGTGGCCGGCGACTGGATCAGAATACGGAAACCGGCCGCCGCCGCCGGATGCGCCACGTAAACAACATGAAGACGACAGCGCACCGGTGTAAAGAACATCCATGGCGGGTGAGACGCGCAGCGAGCATTTTTACGGGAGATACGGGAGTGTTACGAGAGTATGGGTGAAAACGGGATCGAATTCAAACAAAGCCTGTGAAGGGGGGATAATGTAGGATAGAAGCGGCCGTTAAGCAGCGCGGGCATAAACAGCGTCTGTTGGTGGCAATGGCAAAGCAACCCCAATAGCAAACACGCGGGAAGTCACTGGATGCGCGGGCAATTTGTGGTATATACGGAGGCATGAGAATAAATGAGTCAGTAGTCGTTGGCGCCAGCACAGGATGTGTGTTGTTTGAGAGACTGGCGAACTCATAACGGTCGCCGTCCGGTCGTGGGGGACACTACAGCTTCCAAAGATAGTCCTTGAAAGAAATTCAGATGGGTGGATCCAAAACCAAGGCTCCGTTTTTCGTTTTTCGACTACAATAGAATCATTTTCCGCGAATTTTGGCTACCTTGTTCTACAATCAATAAAGAATATTAGTGTGACATTAACAGGAGTTGCGCGAGAACGTCCGACGTAAGAGTTCTGAACTCTGGGCAAACAACTCTTGGGTTTTTCATTACGACAACGCACCGGGGCACGTCATTACAGATTATTCAATAGAAAATCGAGATCTATATTTTCGCAATTTCTCTATTTATTGTAACTGGCTTCGTGTGACTTTTCCTGTTCCTACGGATGAAAAATAAGGGACATAAAGAGATAATTAAAGGTAAATAACTGGCTCCGTGTGACTTTTTCCTGTTCCTACGGATAAAAAATAAGAACAACGTAAAGAGATAATTAAAGGTAAATAAAAATCACAGGAGGAACTCAGATTGATTCCGAAAGACACGTTTTAAGAATGTTTCGAACAGTGGGAAAAAATGGCACACGTGTATTGCAGCGGGCGGAAGCTATTTTGCAGGGGACAAAAATACCTGAAAAATTAAATAAATATTATTTTTTATAAATATATAGATTAGATTATTTTACCTTTCCTCGCTATATATATCCCTTAGTGTCATCGTAAGTAACCAGAAAGCCAATAAATCAACCTAGTTTCCCAATATTAAATTTCATCACTCGACGTAGTTTTTAAGCTCTAAATTCTTAGACCATCGGTGCTCTAGATTTTTGATCCGTTCGAAAAAGTAGGAAGTCTTGAGGTCATCAAAAAAGAGCATTCACAACGGCCATGACTTTTTCATCGAATGAAAGTATCTTTTTCCTGAGCCTAATGTTAAGGTTTAGGAATAGGAAGAGCCAGTTCGTTTGCAGCAGTGTTAACGGCCCAGAGGTGTGGAATAATATGCTCTTGTGACTGTTTGACCCTTCTGTATATTGTCAATAAAGATAATTAGTTTGGAATTCTAACAACCAGTCGTTAGTTTTCCTCCGGTCGCTATTCCTCGGGTTCTTGCGCCCACATTTACTAGGCGCTGTCCGTTGCATTGGCTGCTGTTTCGACTCGGGTGTACAGTGGTAGATCCAGGTCTCGTCCTCGGTCACAAATCTGTGTCAAACATTTTTGGACTGCTCAAGCATTCACCAACACTGCTGCGAAGTGTTCTCTCGTGTGATTTTGATCAATGGTCAGTACCACAGTGTGCACAGCTTTTTCACTTTTACTCCTTCGTGCAGTGTCGTGCAGTATATTTTGCAGCCTACCTACTGACGTGCTAGCAATCTCAGACAGCTTCAGTCTATCCTCGATGACGATATGATGGATGTTTCTGGCCTAAGGATCTACACTCGACGTCCGGGGCGCGCTTTATTTTGCAGATGTCTGGCCACGTTTGAATGATTTAGTTCAGCAATAAATGGTTGCCAGCGCTGGTGCACGTTCTTCGTAAGCTTTACCCAACTCGGCTTTAATTATAGAGAAAGCTCGTCAAGACAGGTGTCAAACAAACAGTTGTTATTTTTCTTAATTTACTCTTTCGATGTATGTGGAAATTGTTTAGGTTTAGCTGAACAATTTCAACATTCATCATTTTTGAGGGACAAGTCAACTGGGACTCCGGTTGGTTTTCAGACTCATCTGTCTTCACGACCTTTTTAACGTAAGTCATAATTCATCGTTTGTCAAACTTTACGGTCCGCTCTCTCGTTTTGAATACATTCTTGCAAACTTCGCCGAATCAAAAAATCTTGAAAGTCTTGAAAACATTAGATTCTACTGATAATGCCATTTACGGCAAGCGTCGTCACAACTGCCGTCCTCATGAACTTGAGTGCATCGTCTTTCAACACACTCCAAACTCAGCAGATTCCAGAGGTTAAAGTCCTTTCTTATTTTCTGTTCTTGTCCTGCCAGTATACATATCAGAGCGCTAGCTAAAGGCGTAATTATCGGTACACGCGGGTGACCTGGTCCACTCAGGGCAAGTCAATTTTATCTTCTTAATTTAGCTCTTTCCCAAGAGGGTGCTTAATGCTAAAGTATTCTCCGTTCCCTATAAGCCAGGAGTCCATGCTGTTGTTCCACACTTCTTGTGACAGCACCAACGCCGACTCTTAGGGGTACAGTGTTTCATCTATTCTCCATGAGCATTGCTAAAAAAAATCGATCAACAGCAAGGATCACGCCGGCGACAGCCCCGTATATGACAACCATGATAGCGCTCTAGCCCTCTGAGCCATGCCGTTCCCAAGTCGATTCTATGTATATGCAACAATCTTTTCTATTTTTAACGAGATATATTACCGATGTTGGATCGCAAATTAATACCAGCATGGCCGAAGCAATGATGTTTCGTAACGAAGGTCGGATGGCTTCTTCAGATGCTCTTTGAATTAGGGGATAGCTTGAAGTAATGTTGACAGCTATATATATTGTACATGAGACTGATGGTACGTCATATACGAAGCATGTTGCTGAATGCCTTACGAAAGCGTTAATAGCAGTTTGGCTATTCCTCCATGGTCATCATATTGTGCTTTACGCCACACAAGAGTTCCATCATGCAGTCTGCCTATCTGGGTTTTTTATGAACCAAATGACTCATGCATCTTCAAACAATGCAGATCTTACGCAGAAATCTGCACACCTTTTGCGCCATTGGCGTAAGTGATTGTTGTTTTAATTAAACCGCTTTGAATGACCAAATTGGGATTTACATTGGAGTAAATGTGGTCGATACAACTGGTGACGTTGGTAGAACGGCCACTTCCCTCTACTGCTCTTAAATAAGCACAATGTTTACTGAAGATTACGAGCGTCATTGCACCAAGCATCTATATTACCATCCCCAATGAGGAGCATATTTTGACGGTTAATCTTCGAAAGCATATCTTCTAAACCATTCATGAAGTCGGCGGCCATATATAAGTAAGGAACAACAGCAATACCAAGTGAAAAAATTATGAAGTGTTGCTTGTATGAGCAGTCGTGCACGTCATCCATTTAAAATAAAGCACCGAAACTCACAACATTCGACTCCCTCGTGTCGCCTAAACCTTTTCTAAAAAGACGTCAATCAAAACAAAAACACTCTCTGATATCACAAATAGAATTTACATTGATTCTTAAATGCGTAAGAAGTAAAGGAGTAGAGGTTCTAACGGCAGATTCAAAAATAATTTGGGAGTTTATCATCTTTAAGGCATTTTAGTGTGGGGGCCGGTATTACCGTTTGGTACAATCTGTGACAAGATCTTTAACAGGACATTACAAACACACGACTACTGAGAACAGTGTCAACAAATCCAAACGAAATCACACCGTTACTCCAAGGCTAATTTTTGAGCGGGTACTAAGCGAAACAACCAGTCCGAGAAACAAAAACATATTTGCACTTAAATACAGGGAGTCAGACAATTATCTTTGCTAAGCGACGAAAATACCGGCTCTCCATTAGGCCGATGCAAAGTATTCCAATGGCGCTGTAGCATGTCAAATCATCTTTACCATTCTTAAGGAGGACTCAATCAACAAACGAATGCACCGAAAATGGTTTGCCAAGTTCTGTGGTTGAGATTTTGAACTGAACGATGAAAAAGTGCGGTGGAATCTCTTTGCTGGACGTTCTGCGCTTGAAAATGCAAAAAAATCAACGATTAACGGTCACTCGATCACTCGCGCAGTAAGTTGAAGTTCACCAAGCAACCATTGCTAGGACGGTCAAAATACTTGGAATTGCTTGTAAGCCGTGCAAGTGGGTTCCTCACAAACTAGGTGATGGCAACAAATTGGAAATTTTTTAAAAAGCGTTTACACTTCTATCGTTAATCGCCACCGCCAAGCTTAGTTCTTAGATCATTTGGTAATTAGCAATAAAAAATCAATCTTCTACGAGAATGTAAGCAAACAAAGATTTAGGCTCGAGGGCGCAGACAGTTCTTAGAGTCAACTCAAGCAATGCGTCCACTCGAATAAAGTTATGCTTTATTGTTGGTAGGACATCAGGGGCATCGTTCACTTAGAACTTTCGAGAAGGAACCAGCTCAACACGAATCTCTATTGCCGACAACCCCGACGAGTTTAAGAACAATTGACCCATAGGTGTCCACGACTCGTGAACAGGAAAGAAGTCATACTTCACAAAACAACACGCAAACTCATATGAGAACACCAGTCTTAAAAAGAGATAACCTTGGCAAGGCGTTTACGAAAGAAGGATTGGAAAGTTGGTTGATTGTTAAAATTGGTTATTGAAAAAAGGGGAGACTATATTAATAATTAGTCTAAAACAAACCCGTACGTTCTTACAAATTTGTGTTGTCGCATTAGGCAAAAATGGAAGGAACTTTTGCATCAATCCAATTATTAAACTCATTTTGGGAGAGATTCTAAAGGGAACATCCGAAATACATTGCTTAGAACATCGAAGCCGCCCGAAAAAAGAGGACACTATATATATATATATATATATATATATATATATATATACAAATACATGAATATACACATACAATCAATGTAACTTCGATCGAAATGAATATGCAAGTAGAAGTTAGTTCACCTCGGACCACGTTGACCTCACGTCATTAGGCGATCCTCACATGTGTGTTACCGTTATGAGTGTGTTGTCTTTTTGCCTTTTGTGACAGTTACCGCCCGTTTGAGTATACATTATCCAGTGTTAGCTCAGTGTAGCGCCTAGCAAAATAACTACAGCAACAACAACAACAACAACAACAACTACAGCAACAACAACAACTACAGCAAGAACAACAACTACAGCAACAACAACAACAGCAGCAGCAGCAACAACAACAACAAAAGCAACTACAGCAACAACAACAACAACAACAACAACAACAACAACAACAACAGCAGCAGCAACAACAGCTTTACAATACATATTGGTGTTTGTTCAATTGTTGCTGTAACGGGTCGAGTAAAACCGTAGCGGCAGTTTCAAAAACACCTGAACGGCGGCCCTGGAAATCGGATAGCATCAGATACAATTATGCGACAAGCTTAGGTAAGTCGAGTTACGCCTCCTGCGAACGGTCCGATAGGGCATCGATGTAGATCGCACATGGGCGTTTTTCATTTCTACATTTGAACAGCATGGTTCGCCTTCGACTGATGAAAGAACGCGAGAGAGAAACAGAAGCATATTTGCAAGAGTGCACAGCGCACATAGGAATGTGTACGGAATTAACAATGATGATCAAAGAAGTGAGTAGAAAATGATTGCTTATAATATCCTCGCGCGAACCATAAACCGCGCGCATGTAACTTCAAATTGAAGCAAATTGATTGACTCTCGTTGTTCGCCAGTAGCAAAGGCGTCCATACTGGCGACGGCCGAGGCAACGGATCGCCATTCGAGTAGAAGGTGGACGTGCTATAACGCCGAGAACGAAAACAGGCTAAAAGTCAGTTTCGATTCGTTCGGACAAAGCTTTCTAGTGATGTTCTGGTCTATTCAGACAGTCGACGAATACATACAGCCGGTATGCTGCAAAGTGTCCTCATTGCGTCGGCACTTACGTCGCTGCTACCGATGATACCGTTGCCCTGCGAAGGCTCTAGTGGAGCACGGCCACAGCACGTCACGTCGCCGTGAACACACCCCGACCAAGTAGGTAGAATGCCGATAGCCCCGGTACTGGTATCCGAGGAGGACGGATTCATGATGAGCACTGCATTTAATGATTGTCCCAGGAAGGCTGGTGCATAACAGTAGTTATGCACGATAAGTCACCGCCACGTGTAAGCCATGGCGACATGGCGTGTAAGCACTCGGGGCAAATGTGTACCGAAACTACGATTGGTTTACGATACAATTTTATTTCTTTGGGCTAGTAGTAGGAGTAGTGCTAGTAAGGCTAGTGTGAAGTGTTTATATTACATGTCTTCTTTGTATTTCGTATAATGTTATTATGATTTGTATCATATTCAGATAAGTAAATAATAATCTTGCTTGCAATTTTAGTTAAATATTATCAAGACGCGCACATCTGGAGGGAGCTTGGCCCAACATGTGTAACCGAGATTTGATAATGAGAAACGAGATTGGTTACGTACAATTTCTGGCAAAATGGGAAGCTTTGTGTGTCATAAATTTGTATTTATGTTAATTGTGAAGTGGGAGAGATTAATCAGGCTCGGATGAATTCCCATTAAGATTCGTTTAATCTCAGTAAAGACAGGATAGGGCAGACTGGACATTTTCATGCAGTTACAGAGCTCGGACTCCCATGGTGGGTGCCCTAATATTACTCGCAAAGTAAATTTTTCAGGCGGCGTAACGAACAAACATTGATTTGAAATAAAGAAGTGTACTCAATTTAATCCTCTCCTTCTATATAATATATATATATATATATATATATATATATATATATATATAGAAAATATTGTGATGATTTATTAATCATTTATAATATGTTTGCACACTCGGCAGTGCTCGCCTAATATATATATATATATATATATATATATATATATACAGGTAGTTCAACAAGTTCTTAGAATGAAAACCAAGAATTTTCCAAATCTTGTTTTTAATTTTTTCTTATTCGATATACTCCCCGAGAAGCTCAATACACTTTTCCCACCGAGATTTCAGGGCATTTATACCTCTTGAGTAGAATTCCGCGTCTTTAGACTGAAAATAGGCATTGACAGCAGCCTTAAACTCTTCATTGCTGGAAAAACGCTTTCCACCGAGACTATTCTTCAAATGTTCGAAGAGGAAATAATCAGAGGGGGCCAGGTCTGGAGAATAGGAAGGTTGTTCAATAAGTTCGAACCTCAGTTGGGCCAGTTTTGCCGTTGCTTGCCGCGACTTGTGTGCGGGAGCATTGTCCTGGTGAAGCAGGACAACCTTCTTCTGCAAAGCGGGCCGTTTCACGATGAGTTCTTGCTTCAGGCAGTCCAACAGTCTTGCATAATATTCTCCCGTGATCGTTTTACCGCTCTCAAGGTAGTCGACCAGAATCATTCCACGTTGGTCCCAAAAAACCGTAGCCATCATCTTTCCGGCCGATGCCGTTGTCCGCACCCTCTTCGGAGGTCCTTCACCAGGTGCACACCATTGACGAGATGCTTCTTGGGTCTCGGGAGTGTAGTGATGGACCCAGCATTCATCGACGGTCACGAATCTGCGCCAAAAATCCGACGGATTTTTCGACATCTTGGCCAAATTTCGCTGTGAAGCGGAAACGCGCGCGTCTTTTTGGCCTTGGTTGAGCAAATGCGGCACCCATTTTGCTCTGAGCGTTTTAATCTTCAAGTTCTCGTGCAGGATGAAATGCACTCTACCCAAACTGATCTCCAAGGCCTCCGCTATCTCCCTAATGTCACTCGCTTATCTGCGGCAACGATTTTCCGCACTCTTTCCACGTTTTCCTCATCAGTTGCCGTTTTTGAGCGTCCTGAACGTAGTTTATCCTCGGTGCTCCTGCGACCTCTTTTTAACTTATTAATCCAGTTGGAAACAGTGGCAAAACATGGCGCAGAGTCATCGTACACCTCGTCTAACTCAGTTTTCACTTGGGTCGCATTCCAACCTTTGAAATAAAAATGCTTGATAACCACTCGAAACTCTTTTTTCTCCATTTTTCAAAATCACGCCGATACGTTGCACGGGAAAAGCGATCAAACGAAATCGCAACGGCCAATCACCATAATATTTTGACTGCTAGCATTCGAAAAGTTGCCGTTTCCAATAGCCAAAATTCGAATTCTGAAAAGCTCATTTTAAGAACTTGTTGAACTACCTGTATATATATATATATATATATATATATATATATATATATATGGACTTTTGCGTAAAGCAGATATGTGTATAGTTATAAGCAAAATAATATTAATTTTAAATTGATATTTATGCACATAAAAGTTACTTTAAAAGACTAGTATTGCTAAAAACTATTTATTTTCCGATTGATTCAGCTTGCTTAAATTGTGCTACGATAACGCTTACAAGGACAACTGTCGCAAGCACCGCCTACGGTGGCACTATAACAAAACGCTAGGGGTCGCTCCTTTAGAGGCGGATATATCGAGGAGATGTATCAAAACCCACCCGTCTAACGCCGTTCGTCGAATACAAAAATATACGTTGCATTATAAGTCAAATTTGTGGACCAAACAATTACCACAAAAAAAGATCTTCGAAAGTTACGCTAACTAAAATAGAGAGTACTTAGATACAGCAAACAATGGACACAACAAAGGTTCACGAACTAATCATAATTTATGTTTTTAGAGAAAAGGAGGACAATAGTCGCTGAAATTAACGTATAAAATTTCTTCATATAAATTCACGTGGCCGCTCTTCGAGCCAGACGGGCCTCTAGCGGAGCGAAAGTTTCCGAAAATGCACACTAAGTAAAGTCTCCAGAACTAATTGACAAGTAAAGAGACTTGCTCCACGTTGAATAATCCTAGGTTTCAAGCATAAAGCAGCCCGCTGTCTTCAACTCTTCTCCGACTAACATACTGTTGGCTGGCGCAAGATCCAGAATATGTTCACATTATGGGACAAACGAGGCTTTCAGCGTTTTTTTCAAGTTTGACGTTTATTTACGGTACTGCAATTTCACAATGCTTAATTTGTCGTAAACAAACATATGTAAAATGTGTAAAAGCACCAACCTATATTTTTCATATTTCACCATGTCTCACGCGTGTGAGCACGCGAATCTTCGTTTGGTCCGGACAATCGGCAGAGTGGACGCGAAAGCATGACAGGTGAACTATCTTAAAGCTACCGGCCTAACAAATTCCGCTAACAGAAGCTGTTATAGAGAAATCAGCATTATGCGGAATAACTCATCTATACAACATAAACGCAAGCAAGGTAATGTTGACCCTGTAGATATCCTAGGTTAAAGCCATGAAACACTCACGAACCGAATCAAGTTAAAAACCGCCCTGAGGGCATCATTCTGACTGACTTCCGCCCTGTGAGTTATACCCCTATTATGAATCCCCTAAATCGAGAGCATGCCATAACAGAGTATTGGCACTTTTAGAAGTTAAACCCAGCAATTTGACAGTAGGCAAGAATGTCACTTCCATTCCATTAAACTTCAGCATCTGAACCTGCGCAGCCTTTTTGGGCGGGGTGAAACTGCGCGAGTCCAGTTTTGGTTGCATTTATCACCAGGTCGAATCTCTCAAACACAAAAACAACACAATCTGTACGTCATCCTGTATCGCAGATGGCTGAATACGAATGTAAAGTCGTAGCATCAGCAAAGACGATAAGCCTACAGGACCTCCTAATGCAATTTCCTCTATAATGAAGTTGATAAAAATAATAAACATAAATGGTCTAGAATCTGACTCTTGCGGCGTCTCGACACAGTCGATGTTTACTTTCGAAGGGCAATTCAAAGTAACTTACCTTTACTGCCTGCTCCCTCTCTGCTAGGTATGACGCAAACCATGACATGACAGTGCCATCACAACCAAGAATTCAAGCATTTGTAAATACAACGAATGATTTAGTCAGTTGAAGGCGCCAGAAACCTCAAAAAAAAGACCGAGGAAAAGTTGGTTGTTTTAAAAGGAACCCACGACCTTATAATAGAGACGAGCAATAATAACTTCAATTGAGCTTGCTTTACGAAAACCAAACTTATTGCTCGAATTGCACTTTAGGGCTGTGAGAGTCCCAGACAGCTTTGGCAATCTGTCGGGGATTTTCACACGTGTAGTGCGTCTGACGTTAGAGCTGTTCGAAAGATCTTTTGCAAACGCCTGAGATAACCACAACGTCATATTGAAATTTCTATTGTGTATCATCTCTCGTATCGGCCAACTCTGAATCAACTTGCTATAGTTTGGGCTTATGACACGCAGATACCCGTCGTGGGTGCGGTTTTTGTCATTTTTTGTTCTTGTCAAGGCACATTGACTATCAAGGTCAATGTGTCTTTAGTAGGCGTTTCTAGCGGTATTGAACATAGTTCGTCTTCTGCGGTTGTTGGCTGTGCAAGAACTAAGTGCCGGGTGATCCGGCAGCACTGTCTGCCAATAAATGCAATGGAACTTACGTTTGCACTAGTCAGCATAACAACTAGAAGTACTTGCAAAGTTGCAACTTCGTCTAGTCTATCCTCTAAGTAAACTTTTTCGGGCTGACTCTCAGCCAACATTGAACGTCCATGGAACCGCTCTCGCATTGCTTCGTAAGACGGACCCTAATAAATACAAATGTGTAACGGTGGGAACGGAACCTGTGCACCTTTGTGTCTGCTCCGATCGCAAGGCACAACACTTCGCAAGGCAAATTCCAACGACACCACGTAATTGCAGCTTAAGACGAGTGCTACATCTGTTACTACGAATGAGGTAACTGTCCAGATGCCGAACATTGGCCAGTGAACTTATTTCAGCCATACTCCGATTATATATTGATTATAGATTATAAAAGACGCCGTGAAAATAATAGTCGTTACGTCCATAAGCTTATTCCCAACGGAACTTCAACGACAGATCCACAACAATAGACAGATTAGAATTACGGTTGTTATATTATAAAGTGTGTTGCAAAAAATTAGCAACTCATGTTTTTTTGCGATAATTTCGGCTTGGTTTATTTGAATGGCTTGAAATTTTAAGCGCATGATGTACATGACGAAACATGAATATAGTGTTGATTTCATTACAATCTCAAAATCGGTTCATACAAAAATAAAAAAGTGTGAAAAAACAGTGTTGCAAAATATTTGCAACAATAACATGCTAACAACACAGCTCTTGTTTGTGAAGGATAGTCGATACTACAGCTGATATTCGATCCCAGGGATCAAATGTCAGGAATATTGTCTAGCTAAATCAATCGTTATATAGCTGCAAAATATTCTACAGCTTAGTCGTTGTTCCGAACTAACGACGAATCTTATGTTTAAACCATGGGTCGTACAAAGGATCTTTCGGATAACGAAAAGACAAGAATTGAGGCATATGCTGAGCTCGGTCATACAGTAACTGCTATAGCAACCAGATTAGGACGGCATAAGAGCACCATCAGCAGGTTCTTACACCCTGGAGTGAACCAAAGGTGCAGATCTAACAGTGGGCGTAAGCCAGTTTTGACTATTCGAGATCGGCGAAGGATGATACAGTTGGCTACTCATGACCAAATGTCTTCTTCCAGGATTAGGACTACTTTGGGAGTGCCAGTGCACCGATCCACAGTGTACCGAGTGTTAAGTTCTGACAAAAACGTGCGATACGCGAAAAGGAAGCTTATGCCGCGACTGCAACCGAAGCACATTGTCGCACGGCGTGAATTTTCGCATAGATACCAAACTTGGGATAACGAGTGGAAAAACATCGTCTTCTCGGATGAAAAGAAATTTAATCTCGATGGCCCTGACGGCTGTCAGTACTATTGGCACGATTTACGGAAGGAACCTAAATGGTTCTCGAAACGTGTGGCCGGTGGTGGCTCTGTGAAATATTGGGGCGCGTTTGGATATAATGGGAAGTCTGATCTAGTCGAGATTGTGGGCCGAAACAATTCTGACATGTACCAGCGCATTGTCGGTTCCCAGTTAGAAGCCCACTTCAGAAGAATTGGGGGACCTGACGCAGTTTTTCAACATGACAACGCCACGTTTCATACCTCGGCTAGCACTATAGCCTTTTTTCAAGAACAAGGAGTGCCACTTTTTGACTGGCCGGCATTAAGTCCAGACCTGAATCCTATTGAAAATCTTTGGGGACATTTGGTAAAGCAGATTTACGCAAATAGTCGACAATATAATCATTTGTCGGACCTCAAAGAAGCTGTCCAGCAAGCATGGACTAATATTCCACTTTCGTACTTACAACAGCTCATTAACTCCATGAAAGACCGAGTTTACGATTTGATTCAGAAGAAGGGACGAAAAACCCGTTTCTAGAATAAAATATGTAGTTTCAAATGAGTCATACATCCCTGCTAAGAATCGAATACGCTGTAAGGCGCGATTGTTGCTAATATTTTGCAACACTGTTTTTTCACACTTTTTTTATTTTTTGTATGAACCGATGTTGAGATTGCAATGAAATCTACAACACTACTCAACACTATACTCATGTTTCGTCATGTACATCATGCGCTTAAAATTTCAAGCCATTCAAATAAACCAAGCCGAAATTATCACAAAAAGACATGAGTTGCTAATTTTTTGCAACACACTTTATTTAATAAAGTTTATTTGTTTCGGCTTAATAATACCTTTCGGTAAAGCTCTTGTGCGATAAAGTTGTCTTTGTAGTTTCAATCCAGTGGATTGAGCTAAGGTGAGAACGTCTCAATAAGGCTTGCAACTAGATAGCTTTTATTTTATCATCTCAATCCCAAACACTAAGGATGGAACCAGGCTATAATTGGTTGTCCGGGGAAGACAGTGTGCCACATGCCAATAAATAACCTAGGCAACCTGGTAAAACTCGTTTTTTAACGCTCTGACAACCACATTTTAGACGCTCGTAATGGGCGCTCGTAAGTTGCATGTGGCACGATAGCGTCTAAATGCATCTATCGTCATCGCGTTCTCGTACTGGAATTATATAGGCTTTCTCTAACAGAGGTATGTAGCAGCAGGGCAATGGACTCGGCCGGGACTCGAATTAGCGATGTTTTGCTAACCGTGGTTGCCATGGCAACGCCCCGTTTCGAACGGTGCGTTAGCCGCCTTAGCCACCGCCACTACAAGCGATGTCATTCTGAGAAATATAAATCTTGCTCAAAAGAGGCTCGAAGAGTGAAGCCAACCCAAAAAATGTTTTTTCCCCTTTGACAAAATAAAGGTGCATTTGAATTGAATTTAATTGAATGTAAGGAAAGCTACGTTTGTCAGAGATTTTGCCATTTAAAAAGGGCTTTGCGGTGATATATTCTAGATAACAGCGGTATTAATTTGTGTTATATTTAAGCTGTAGAAAACGCCATTTCTGCACCGCTGGTACATTATTAAATTCGTATATTAAAATTAATCGCTTGAAAGGTGAGGCAGATTATACATCACATTTAAGCTGAACGCGTCCGCTGAACTCGCTCCATTGGATTCGGTGACGTCATGGCGGCCGATAATGCCGACAGGTACGAGCATCAACACCATTAAGCGCAAGCTGCAAACCAAGAAGTGCGGTCGATGTCGTACTAACCTCAGCACAGCAGCCACAATCAATAACCCGCGAGATTGAATTAACCCCAACATCAAAAACATCATAACATAACTTTCAAATTGCACCAAACCAACATGCCAAATGAACTCTGCGTACACATCTCAGCCGCTCACTAAACCCCTAGGTATAACAACAAGTCAACTCATCCAACCAAGACACAATATCGGTGGAATTGAAACATCTATCCTGTGGGCAATTCATATTTCACGCGCATGGGTGCCGTTACGCAAACCCACTGTGTACAGATTGTGCTGATGAACAATGCAAAGTACACAATATGTAAACACGCGTATTTTAACCTGGACAACTACAGCGACTCTCGGATATGAAACGGAATTTTAAAAAGGCAAGGAACAAGCATATGATATCATTCAGCGCGTGACACGTGTACAACAAAGTGCTACAAAACCATAAATAAAAACGACTTACTGCACCAATTCCATTACCTAATGGCAGTGAATGGATACTTCATTTTACGCGTCTATGCTAGCTTCGAAGGAGAATACATTTGATTACAATGAACATCTACAAAAGAAAGCGTCGCCAACGAAGTCCAATCCATATAAAATTCCAGATCTGCAAGCAACAAAAATAGGCGGCGCAACCGACCCAACCAACTATCTAACCAGTGAAATTGCACTAATAAGCGTCGTTTATGAAATTTTAGTTTTACTTGCTGTAGAATGCTTATACGGCGCTGTAGGCCCAGATTTACCATGTGACTAATATGGATTCGTAAGAAGACAATTCACCTCTGACGCTATTAGTACTGTATTTGAGTGCGTTAGAAAAGAGAAGCACATTGAAGTACTTCGAGCCCGATTTTCTGTAGAGGGAACCATGTATAATTTGATACGCGGCATGCTTGAAGTGAATTTAATGACTATCAAAAGCGAGGCACCGTATGTGTCAAAACCAAACGAAACCGCAGCTGTAGTTTGAAGCATTAACATTTGCGGTAACTCTGTTGTTTGCAACGTGGATAGTTGCCCACCAACTTGAATAGAAATAGATATATAATGATGCCACAAACTTAGGCAAACGCGGGTTACGCCTCCTTCGAACGATAAGGTAGGGCATTAACTCACATCGTAGCTAGCATACAGGCATTCGACTTCCATCGCATTCAGCTGACAAGAGAAAAATAAATAAAGACATTCGCGACTATGTTGAACCTCGCATTCAGCGCACACACACTACGGGTGATGAAAGTGATCAAACGTGTGAGTAGAAAATTATTGCTTACAATGTATTTGTGTGTTTCGCGGCAACGGCGCCAGCGGCATAGGTCAAAGAGACAGAGTGCCATCCGGACGGAGTAGAAGTCGAGATATAGCTCTGACGACGAGGGCAGACTGATTTATAGATCTGGAGTACTTTCAGATCGACTTGGCTATTCTACTCTGATCGTTCTGAATATAATCGGTATGCTGAAGCCTGTCCTAATCATCTCGGTACTCATGGTGCTGCTGCCGATTCTACTATCAACATGCGAGGCCTCCAGGAGAACACGGCGCGCCCCAGGGGGACGCAACGGCACGGGACTTGGACTAGGTAGGTGGACCGCCGATACCTGTGTCCGGAATGTGTGTCATGAGAGAACGGACACAAGCACAAATGCTTTATAGCCTCAGAAAAGTTACCACAGTATTTACGCACATTAAGTCACCTGCATGTTCCTTATGATTCGTGATAAAAGCGTTAACTCGATTCACATATGTGTCCGAAAAACAATCGCAATTTGAGATTTCTAGCATCAATCATGCGTCCCAAAAGTCGAGATTATCTTTCGGGTGAAGAACTGCGTCTGTTGGTTTCGGGTGTCATTTTTGCTCTGGATGGCCATGTTGGCTTAAGTAGCACGGTTTAGAAAGGCATTCCCAAAACTTTCCATACAAACAATTAACAGGCCTGTTAAAATTTTGTATGCAAAAATCGCCTTCGAGAAAGTTGAAGCCACAGACATAGAACGACTTTTTGGCCACTAGTGTTCTATTATTGTTCACATACAAATGCAGATTTTACTAAAGTCTACAGAAAAGTGGGCTCAAACAGACACTGCATAAAGCTGCAGAACACGGTAAATGAGTTTTATAAGTGGTCTGACTTTCTTGATTCGAAACAACCATTAGACAAGTGCGTTATGCTTTACGGTAGCCACACAAATGTACATTACAACTACTCCCTCAATAGCCTTCCATTTCCTTTCTAAAAAAAAAATACTTATGAGATGCCCGCGCGAACCGGAATACTTGCTCATTCGAAAAAAATGAGGTGTTTAAAGAAAATTCAGCAGCTTTTAAACAAGATTCGCAAAAATATTATCGTAGAGTTCCTTAATATGAAGTTTCATAAATATGGCTATACACACAATGTGTGCGATCATATATATATATATATATATATATATATTGCATTAAAGGAGAGTGTTGCCGTCAAGGTGCAGTGTATATATATATATATAGAAATTGAGAGATATTTCAAAACCCCTCTATTACTAAATAAATCACCTTTTACGTGACTGACTGGACTGACTCAAACAGTGTCTCAAACATGCTGCGGGAATCTGCTCCAGAGCATGCGTGATGTATTCTCCGGACTGACCTGCAGTAGAACGCCGAATGAGAGTCTTCGCCCTAGCGGACATCTGCCAAATGCTACAAATCACAAGGTCCTTAGCTGCACCGCGTGCATAACCGTCGATGGAAAAACGTATTGTAGATTTGACGAATAAATTATTTATATGCGGTCGCTGGCGGCCGCCAACTGCTGGCGATCTGACGAGAATGTCTTCACTACCTGTTTGATTTACTTTAGAAAATACTGTACTTATTGTATGACCTAGTTGTGGAAATGAGCTACTACCCAGCGAGTAAAAGAAAACTAATTTGAATTTGTTAACTCCTATTAGACTACTTTTAGAAATAAACATGATCTGACTTTCTTGACTTGCACATGCCGGAATTATTTGCCCTAATGTGGGAACAAAATGTAGGTAACTGAGGTCACCGTAGCATAGTGACGCTATATAAAGCGAATTTCGAAGCATTTCCTATTACGATAATAGGAAATACTTCAAAACCACTGCTGAATGAATAATATTTTATTTTATTAAATTAAATATGGTATATATATATATATATATATATATATATATATATAAAAGTAATAAAACTTAAGTATATACAAGTAATTATAGTTTTATTATCTTGCAAGCTGCAAAACATCGCTATTTCAAACGGCTGTAAATGGCGCCCGCGTCGAGCCCACGGTTTTTAGGGGCTCGCCGGTCGTCTCTTATCCGACTACGTCCTGCCGATACTTGGCAGATAATTGGTTACGCCCACAGGCCTAATTACCACCAAGAAGGATTTATTGGCAATGCAAGGTAGTACGTATCGGCAATGACGCGACGTTCCGGTGTTTGTTTTTAAGGTTATTTTCTCACTACCAGCTGCTCGAACACGTAATACAAAGGCTATTTTGGTCTAAATAAAAGTACGTTTACTATAAATATTAATAATACATTGACACAAATATAATATAATAGATTGATTATTTCTGCGAATATGATAGTCGCCTCCGCCGATGGTGAAGATGATGCGAAGGGGACGTTTGTCGTGACACACCAGCAAGAATGGTGCCGTTTGGAGAAGCTTTTTGGTATCATTTATTGATCGTGCAGAAATTACGAGGTTCCACATCCACAAAAGCCATAAAACATAAAAACAAATGTAATACCCTTCAGCCGGGGAAGGATGCTTGTCTGGACACCACAGTTACCGACTTATTAGCACCTTCAATGGTTGGTGACGGGGCGGCCTCAGCAGGTTACGCTGTTAATCTAGCCGAGACAAGGAAGCTCGCAAAATACGTATCAATAGATTCCCCACATGAGTTCCAACCACTAGCGTTCGAGACCTTGGGCGGCCCAGGCGACGTCACTCGCAAGCTTCTTGACAGGAAGCTGAACCTTGCAACCGGAACTGACATCTGCAGCTTATTTGAGGCAGCGCCGCGGTCTCGATTTCTAACGCGGGAATGCGGCATCTGTCCGGGGCACGCTGTTGAAGTGGAACCAGCCCACTCCTCACAAGATGGAGCAATATTTCCCGTGCACTTGTTCCCAGGAGACACATATATATATACATATATATAAAGGTTAAATGTAATACAATATTTAATATAAAACAGCCTGGAACAGTGTCAATATATGGCGAATACGCAAACTGACTCTTTTTGACAATTGACTAATCAAGCCCAGGAAAGGGTGTCGGTTTTGCAAGCTGGAGGATGAGGAAAATGTAACCCGTGTGAAAGCTGCAATTGACGGAAACTCAAACATAACATTTGCATAGCTAGAGAAGACCTTAGCCTTAAGTGCCGTGATCTCCCAAGGAATCCTTCCCGACCAGGTCGGACTCACCAATAAATGTACTCGTGATGAGAAGTACCTTATGATTTGCCACAGAACGAAAAAGAAATGCAGGTCTTCCTGGATCGAGAATTTCTGATAAAACTCGACGAATAAGAAAATAAAAAAATGTTTGTTCTCGAGACTCATCGCAGACTACAAGACTTACGTTTACTTTTACGACTTCTCATCACTGTAGTCGCAGAGCTTGCGATTGTTGGCCTGTCTGAACGTCTTAACGCACAAAGGTGGTGCAGAACCAACGGTCGGGTCGGCTGCCGAGGTGGTGGCCGAATACGAACTTCCACGAGGAGTGCAGGGAGTGCGTCTGTCGACTGTGCTCTCAGACGTGTCTGAAGTATCATGCATCTGCTGGCCTGGCCCTAACGAAGATATAACTGCACTGCTCCTCGCAAATAACATGCCGAGAACAGCTGACAACGGTGTCAATGTTATATGCATGATCAATATGAGTGAAATAAATGATGAGTGATGATGATGAAGAATGCCTGCCAAAAGTTTTCACTCTTCTCACCAGGAAAAGCTCCAACGCCTCTCCTAAGCGGTGGCTAATCCACCGCAAGAACGTGCTAGCCTACAAGACGTTTTTTTGTCACCGGCGATGAAAACACGGAGGTTCTCATCGCCGCATATGGTAGCAAGCTCGTAGAATACGTAGCTCATTTACTTAAATTGGCACAGGGCTAGTGGTTCTTCTTCATTCCGACAGTGAGCAAACATTTAGGCGAAAATTATTTGATTAATGCGAATCGGTGCTTGAAGCCGTCGAGGCAAAGCTGGAAAAATTATACAACGAACACGATTTATTATTGTGCTTCATTGTATGAATTCATTGTTTCAACAAATGCATAGAAATTGATGGACATTGCACCGAAAATTAATTAATCTGCTCTCAGAAAAAACATGTCTACACTCTATCATAAAAATTGAAGTAACCGAAAAATATCACTAATTGCAAGGCGAGATACAATTGAGAGAAAAAGGAAACGACAGGCTTTGTCAAAAGACATCGACTCAATAATTGAACGTTTCAAAACACGATGTAAGATATCGTTGACAGAATAAATCAAAATAGGTGTACTGGTACTTTAGAGGTAATACTCGGCGAGTGCATCACGCAAACGTAGCACATCTAGAAATAACCTGAAGCTAATAAAACATAACAGATGGCAATATTGCCAGCTGAGCTAAATTATTACCTGGTTCTGAGAACTTTCACATAAAATACACGGGGAAAACTGTCAGCGTTTTCCGAATGAATTAGGTAGCCGTTTTTCTTTTATTTCATTAGACGTATCTACATCAGGGAATAGCTGCTATAACATTTGGTATAACTTGATTAATTTGTAGTGACTGTTTAGTACAAGACAACACATCTATTAGATCAGCCGCGTAAAACGATATTGCGGAAGAGAGACGCTTTTTTCAAGTTCTTTGCATATTATAAAATGGCTTTCTTGGGAACTGCAGTGATTTTCCATGTAAGTATGTCGTTTAAGACACATTTTGTTCTGTAAACTTTGAAACGACTTTTCCAACACTAGTATTGTTGCGTAGGTGGCATTAAACATGGTCTCTATCACGTCTGCATTATTTTTCTCACTTTCCTTTTAAAGATTCAGGCCATAAGTGATTATTCGCAGGGCATATATTGCAACAGTAAGGTCAGAAAAGATTGATGGATCTCTAAGTATGAATGAACGTAGGATTCTGTTAGCGACGTCCTACGCACCAGAACCAGTATGTCTGCTGCACTACGCTTTTGGCGATTTAGGGATTACATAACTCTTGATGATAAGTATTTACTATTTCATAACCTTTTGTGATATGAATGCTTGACCACCAGTGGTATATTCATAAACTTTTTTTATTATACTAAAGTAAATCATAAAAACTTTTTGAGAGATAGTTTTACATTAAGTGGGTTCTTTCAGAACCCCAGAAGTGTAATGTCTGTTGCAACATTAGACATTACTCAAGCCTTCGGTTCAGGTTCGGAGTATAGCATTAATAAATAAATACATTTTGGTGGCAATAATGAAAACTAGAATTGGGTAGACGCTAGTTGTGTCTGATCAACAAAGCCTATTGTAGTGTAGCCATAGGACTAGCTACGGTCGAGCGGAATACTTTTGTTACTGAAGTCTGCCGAGCATCGACGTGAACTCCAACTAAATATCTGCGTAACCCGGTACAGCAAAGATATGGCAACGAAGAGTAAGAGGCCACGGTGAGTGATTTTCCAGAACAAAGACGTTATATCTACATTAAAACGTGCAAGGAAAAAAACTGAGGGTTTGTGCATTCAAGCAAGATACAGGAAAAGTCCACGCAATATGCTATCGAGAGGGCCTACCGACAGCGTCAATGAAATCAATGATCCAGAATGATTCATAGTGACTGTGTTTGTACAAGATAAAAAATATTTTAGACCAATTATGATCTTTAATGACATTGTGAAACACACGGCTAAGGATGGGGATAGAAGGAGGAACAGCTCTAGCATTAAAAGAAACATATCCACAGACCAAGCAATATGTTATCTCTCTCTCTCTCTCTCTCTATATATATATATATATATATATATATAACCAGACTCTTCCAAAAAGATTTAAGAGCTTGTTAAAGAAAATCTTTTTTTTAAATGAAGCATTACCCAAAGAAAATTTGATCAACATCGGGGATCAAACCGGCAATGCCTCGGCAGGTGACAACCATGACTAGTGCACTAGTTGTAGTATCCATCACCCTAACGACCGGACGACTACCGATCCGAGTTCGCTAGGCTCTCGCTTAAACAACACACGTCCTCTGCCTGGCTCGCACCAACGACTACTGATTCCTTTATTCTCGTGCCTCCTTATATACTCAAAGATTGCCCGCGCTCTTAGTGACTTTCCGCGTCTTCTCTAGTAGGATGGCGGCATATTCTATTGTATTTAGCTTGCTTCGGCATTGCCGCTAACCGACGCTGTCTATGCCCGCGCTGCTTAACGGACACTGCTATCCTACATTCTCCCCCCCCCTTTGCAGGCTTGTTTTGAAATTTATCCCGTCTTTACTCACGAACTCCCGTAAATGGCTTGGTGCGCGTCTAACCCGCCGTGGACGTCCTTCAGAGCGGTGCGCTGTCGTCTTCATGTTCATCGTGTGGCCCACCTGGCGGCGGCTGGCCTCCGTACTCTGACCCAGTCGCCGGGTACGACCGCACGAACCTGGTTCTGACTGCCGTTCTTCTTCCGTCTGCGTGCTCCTTCGGTTCGTCCACTCGCGCTCTCTCATCCAAATGTGCATCGTCCGCCGCCTCCAGGCATTCGCCTTTGGTCCAACGATCCCAGCGTGGCCGCTCCTCCACGCTGATCGCCTGCACATTCTGCCGTGTTCGTACACTTTCGGCCGAAATGGCCAAACTTGTCACACTTTCGGCTCCTCACTTGTTTTGCCGGGCACATTTCGGCCCCGTACTCGTGCCTTGTCCATCCGCACGCCTGGCACCCATCCGTTCCGTATTTCGCCCTGCCGCCAGCATCATTCCGCTTCGTTCCGCCGGCTCTCGTTCACCAACTCGTATCGTACTGCAATCCATCCTGGCCTCCGTGACGCACGTCTCCACGTGTAACGCGGCCGTCAGGGCCTGTTTGACTGCTCCGCACTCGTGGCTTTTCCATCCGTACACCTGGCATCCACCCGCTCCGGGTTCTCGCTTCATTCTGCCGGCCTTTATCCGCTTCATTCCGCCGGCCCTTCAGCTTTCCGCTACTCGTCACCTACCCGTATCGTCCGCAATCCACCGTTGTCGTCATCCCGTAATTCGCCTCGTCGACTTCCTTCGGCTCCGAGCCTGGTGCTATTCCGTCCAAGGTGTTGTTGACCGGTCCATGGATGGCAGAACCGTAGGTGGGAGTGGCAGACCTGTGGCATTGTTGCACTGCTGTTTTCCCGGATCCTGTCAGCTGCGCCAGTTGTAGTGTCTAGCCACCCCCATGACCGGCCGGCGACCGCTATGAGTTCGCTAGGCTCTCGCTCAAACAACACACGTCCTCTTCCTGGCTCGCACCAACGACTACTGATTCTTTTATTCTCGTGCCTCCTTATATACTCAAAGATTTTCCGCGCTTTTAGTGACTTCCCGCGTCTTCTCTAGTAGGGTGGCGGCATCTTCTAATTGGCGCCATGTATTTAGCTTGCTTCGGCATTGCCGCTAACCGACGCTGTCTATGCCCACGCTGCTTAACGGGCACTGCTATCCTACACTAGTTCCCTAGATAACGCCGCCTCATGGCACTGTAATCAGCTAACGGCTTCCACGGAGGTTCTGTGCATGAGTAGTTTTGTCAATATTGACGGCGCCGGTTCGTTAGTGTGCCGTGTCACTATCATATAAGATATCCAAGTGTCAAACGCATCTTTATAAAGTAGTCTAAAGTCTGATGATGAAAGAAAGTACCTTGTTACCTCGTACCTTGCTAATGTACAAATAGTATAAAATGTATAGTGTATATAAACTATCTCAATAGCATTGCAAAAATAATTATTAGCAGAGTTTTCAATTATTTGCCGTTTTCTTATGCGGCATTCGTTAAATCGAGCTTTTTAAAACCCCGGACGCTCTAACGTTTTTGACTTTTGCTATAATACTAAGATGCTATGATCGATGTGCAGAATTTAACAATAAAGGCTCAACCTGCTATAGCGAATTGATGTGGGGTTGCTGCTAGCAGAAAGCAACTATATTCAAGTCAAGCAAATTAGCTTTACGTACAAATAAGATGTCTTGTGATCGTGTGACCGGTGACAATGAGTGACAAACAATGAAGAAGAATTTCTACAAACGTTTAACGTTTAAATAAGCATAATGTAACCTTCATAATACACATTGGAGAGGTCGGCGGAGTGTAGCATCCTTAAAATGATAAATGGCTATTTCAATAATCAGATAAATCTGCATGTTCTTAAAAGTGCCGTAAAAAGCCGTTGGCCGTAAATAACGAATAGAAAAAACCTTTTAAGCAATACAATATTGCGACGAGACGCCCCACCCTTTCTGTATTAGCCCACCGTGATGACCGACGCGCAAGATGTGCACGCCATGTGATTTCACGCCTGAATTGAAAAGCATGTCTATACGAAACAACCACAATTAACTTAACTTTGACCGAAATAAACAGGTAAGCCAATGATAGGTTAGTCTACTTTAAACCACGCTGACCTTACGTCTTTAGGCTATCCTTACGCGTGTGTTACCGTCATAAGTGTATTGTCTTTTCACTAGTTATCTAACACCACTCGTGACAGTTACCGCCCCTCTGAGTACACATTCTCAAATGTTAGCTCAGTGTAGCCCTTAACAACAAGTACAACTTTATAATGCATATTTGTGTTTGGTCTAATAGTGCTGTAAGCTGTAACGGTAAACCGTAGCAGCAGTTTTAAAAAGTCATACCTAACACACGCGACAACTCTATTGTTTGCCATGTGAATGGTGGCCCTGGAAATTCGAGAGCATCAGATACAAATATGCGACAAACTTAGGTAAGACACGCCTCTTGCAAAGTGGTCCGGCATCGACTCAGATCACTTATGGGCGTTTTTCATTTCTACATTTGGGCAGCATTGTTCGCGTTCTACTGATGAAAGAACGCAAGAGAGAGAAACAAAGACACATTTGCAAGAGTGCACAGCACACATACGTATGGGCACGGAATTAACAATGGTCATCAACCCGTGTGAGTAGAAAATTATTGTTTACAATATCCTCGTGTGTAGCACAAAACGCGCGAATGCAACCTCGAATTAAAGCGCCCGGATTGGCTCTCGTTGTTTTTCGGCAGCAAAGGCGTCCGCACTGGCGACTGTCAAGGCAACGGACCGCCATCCGAGTAGATATGGGATCGTGCTATAAGGCGGAGGACGAGGACAGGCTAAGTCTTAGTTTCGATTCGTTCGGACAAAGCTTTCTGTTCTGGTCTAGTCCAATAGCCGACGACTACATACAGTCGGTGTGCTGCAAAGTGTCCTCATGGCGTCGGTAGTTATGTCGCTGCTACCGATGATACCGTTACCCTGCGAGGGCTCTAGTGGAGCACGGCCACATCACATCGTGATATCGTGAACCCAACTCCGACCAAGTATGTAGACAGCCGATAGCCCCGGTAATAGCTTTCGAAGTGGACGAAGTCATGATGAACACTTCAATCAATGATTGTCTCAGGAAGGCTGGTACAGTAGTATGCACGATAAGTCACTACTGCCACGTGTAAGTCCTGGCGACATGGCGTGTATGCACTTTGGGTAAGCGTGTACCGAAACTACGACACAATTTTACTTCTGTGGGCGGCAATCGGATATCGTCGAGGGTACCGAAACGCTCGTGGCACTATGTGTTTTAATTACTACATTGTCGTTAAAATCGCCGTAAACATGATGGGTTATTCAAGTAGACGCAAAATTTCGCAACCCCTCAAAGCCATCAAAGGCTAGTATGAAGTGTTCACATAATATGTCTTTTTTGTATTTTGTATAATGTTATAATGATTTTGATCGTATTCGGATGAGATTAAAAACGGTTTTTCTATAATATGGTTTGCCATTTTAGTGTAATATTATCAAAGCGCGCACATCTGAAGGGAGATTTGATATTGAAAAACGAGATTGATTACATAAAGTTGCAGGCAAGATGACAAGTTTGTAGTATGTATGGGTGATACCTTTGTGTTTGTGTTGAATGTTAAGTGGGAGAGATTAAACAGGCTCGGATGGATTCCGATTAGGATTCGTTTGATCTCAGTAACAAGGTAGGACAGACTCGACATATCCATGTAGTTATAGAGCCCCTATGGTGGGTACCCCAATATTACTCGCTCTTTTTGCAGGCGGCGTAACAGCAGCTCTCATAGAGAAAACAGCATCATCCGGAGTAGCTCCTCTATACATCTTAAACGCAAACAAGGTCATTTTGACGCTGTACATTTAAGTTTTTGCCTTTACAGGGCATCATTCTGACTGACTTCGGCCCTGTGAGTTAAACCCCTATTATAAATCCCCCAAACAGAGATGCCATAACAAAGTATTGGCCCTAATATCTTTCAGGTTCATTCACCACGAATTGGTGGCATAATACAATAGTTCACATATAATTTTTTAGACTAAGAATATTGTTGACACTTGATTGTAGTGACGACGTTTCGATAAACGAGCAGGTGAGTATGTGGTAACGCCCTATATTGCACTCGCCACAATATTTACATACGCACTCGTCAATTTTAGAACAATTTTGTTTCAAGCACATAGATTATAAACATAGACATTATAGATATGTTTTTCTGTTATGACAGTTTCCATTGACTGCTGCAAAAAGCAGGACCCTCGATAAAGAGACCCGTTGCAAATGCTATGTTGTGGTTTTCTCTAAATTCTCTGTAGGCTTCTATGATTTGTGTACTAAACGGTATCTTGTCCAGTACTAAATCTTCTACTAGTGTACCTTCGTGCGCGTCGCCATTGCGTTTTTTGGCAAGTCCAACGTGCGCTTTATGAAATAAGATTTTGTTTTTGCGTGAAGGCAGTATCTTACGCTTTGACACGAATGTCTTTATATACACCATAAGAACGTCCTCAGCAGACACTCCTAGTTCTCTTCGTCGGCATATAAATGCAATTGCCGCATAGCATTTAGGCGTAAAAATATCAAAGTGATCTTGCCATCTAAGCGTCTCATGTAAAGTTAAGACATTTAATAGTAGGCAAGAGTGTCACTTCCGTTCCATTCAATTTCAACATTTGAAACAACGTGACTCCAGTTTTGATTGCATTTATCACCAGATCAAATCTCTCAAACACAAAAACAACGCACTTTGTACGTCAGTCTGTATCGCAGATGGTTGAATACGAAAGTAAAGTCGTAGAATCAGCATAGATGATGGGCTTACGTGACCCCCTAATGCGATCTCTTCTATAATAAAGTTGATAAAAGTTATAAACATAAATGATTCAGAATTAATCATTGCGGCGTGTCAACGCCATAGGCGTTTATTTTCTAAAGGCAATTCAAGGTAACTTACCTTTACTGCATGGTTCCTCTCTGCTAGGTCTGATGAAAACCAAGACACGACAGCGCTATTTTAACCAAGAATTTCAAGCACGTTTAACAACAACGAATGATTTGATTCGATAGAAATGAGCAAAAGTAAGTTCAATTGAGCGTGCCTTACAAAAACCAAACTCACTTCTCGAAAACTAATCAATTGAACTTAGATGATCTTCGCATCTGAGCTTAACCACTTTTCAAATAGTTTGGATTGGTTATCCACTAAAAAAATTGGGCGGTATTATATTTTTTACGATCGCCCTTAGTTTTTGAATAAGGGAATAATTTTTGACACATTTAATCCAGTTGGAATAACACCCGTCATTAGGAAATGGTTTTCTACATGCGCTAATGAACGAGCACAAGTGACGAAGGATACAATTTGGGGCTGCGAGAATCCCAGACAGCTTTAGCAACCTGTTGGATTATTTCACACGTGTAGTGTGTCTAACGTCAGAGCTATGTGAACGATCTTTTGTAAACGCCTGAGGTAACCGCAACGTCATATGGAAAATTCTATTGTGTATCATATCCCGTATCGGCCAACCCACAATGAACTTTGTTATAATTTGGACCCATAAGATGCACATACCCGTGGTGGATGCGGTTCCTGTCAGTGGCAATGTGCTTTCAGTGGGCGTTTTTAGTGGTACTGGAAAGACTTCCTCTTCTGTGGTTGTTGGCTGTGCCAAAGCCAACTACCGTATGCTTCGGCCGCATGGTCTGCTAACATATGCATTGTAACTTGCGTTTGCATTAGTCAGCTTACCAGGTAAATGTATTTAGAAAGCTGCAATTTCTACTAGTCTATCATCTAAGTAAACTTTTTTTGGGGCTGACTCTCAGCTAACGTTTAACCTCTACGGAACCGTTCTCGCATTGCTTCAGAACACGGACTCCAAAAAATACAAATGTGTAACGGTGGGGTGAACCCTTGCATTATTGTGTCTCCCCCGGTCGCAAGACACATGCGAATGCACCACGCTATCGGTCCCTAATCTAGTGGCTTAAAATACAAAAATATTCTTTACAGTGGCCATTCAGTTAAATGCCTAAACAGCTAACATTGAATCAAATTGTCCTTCGTAGCTCTAATAAACACAAAAACGACCAAATTTTCCACAATAATACGTTATTCCAGCTTACTACCTACCCGATGGAAAATCCCGCCTCTTTATACGAGCGGCTTAAAAAATGAGTTGAAAATATATCTTTATTTTTTTAACAACTCTTACTCAACTAGAAAAAGGTCGGTTATTAACCTAACCTTCAATTTGACCCTGGTCGAGTCACCTGTTACTACGAATCATGTGACGGTCCAGATACCGACGATTGGCCAGTGAACTTTTTCAGACATAGTCCGGTTATATATAAATCATAGATAAGAAAAGGCGCTGTGAAAATGATTAATATTAGTTATGTCCATAAGCTTACTCCCAACGAAATCCGGTTTAAGTTAAATTATAAAGACAGATCCACAGCAATGGACATATTAGAATTACAGTTGTTCTATTAGACTTAATAAAGTTTATTTGCTTCGACTTAGTAGAACGTTTCGGTAAGGTTGTTGTGCCATAACGTTGTCCTTGTAGTTTACCTCCAGTAGATTGTGCTAAGGTGAAAACGTGTTAATCAGGCCTGCAACTTGATAGTCATTGGTTCACCATCTCAATCCCATGCACAGTTCGAAGAAACACCTAAATATTAAGCATATGTAGACTCTATCTTGTAAAATACTAAATGAATGACCCTCAAAACGTCGAACTTACGACAAAAGTAGATTTGTTCATTGCCGAGGGTGGGACCAGGCTAAAATTAGTTGTCCGGAAAAGGCAGTGTAGCACATGTCAATAAATAATCCAAGCAACCTAGTGTAACTCCAAAGTGATGCCATTATAAAAAATACAAATCTCGCTCAAAAGAGGCTCCGAGAAAAGAGTCAATCAACGAATTGTAAGGAAAGCTACAATTGTCGCAGCACTCTGCCGGAGATTCTTCCATTTAAAAAATATAACAGCCTTACTCATCTGTGTTGTCTTTAAGCTGTAGATTGCGCAATTTATGCACTGCCGGCATAAAATCAATTCGTATCTTAAAAATGAATTGCTTGAAACACTGTTAAAGCAGATTATATATCATAGTTCAGCAACGAGTCAATTGATTAATGGCCTTCTAAACGACAAAATAATTCTTTTTTTTAATTACTTTTCAACGACAGACTTTGATCCTGCTAATTCCAGGTCATGGGTTTAAGCAGATGGCTATAAAATACCAATCCACGCATTGGTAAAGTCTTGGTTTCATGGCCACCAATGTAGCATACAACGAATAAGAAGAAGTTGTTAGCAGTGAGGCTCAACTAGTTGATTCGACTTTTCGATTTGCACTGAACCGCCAAGCCCAATGCAACCTCAGCATGCTCTTTATGGCGTTCACTGAACACCCATATAACAAGCACTTTAACTCGTTCTGCCAACAGACAAAAGACAATGTCACTAAAAGAGCTATCCCACGGGCAATTCAAGCACATGAATATCCTTATGCCAACCCACTGCACACAACCCATAGTTTAATAAGCAAAGCAAAACCGTAAAATACACCACGTGTGTATAGGGAGAGCTACAAAAACTCTCTGATATAAAACGGAATTTAAAAATAAAAATTAGAAAAGAAACAAGCATATGATATCGGCACGCATGTGTGACACGCATACAATAAAGTGCTACAAAACCATAAAGAAAAAATGGCCCACTCCGTCAAATCCAGAATGGATACTTAATTTTACGCACCTATACGGTGGCAACTTTATACTACTTTTAAGGAAGAATACCTATGGTTACCAAAAATTTACAGAAGAATAGGTCGCCAAAGAAGTGAATCCGAAGGAAATCTCTGACCCAGGGTTAGCCCAGTCTAACAATGTGACCCGAAGAGGCGCTGCATTTCTTAGTTGACTGTCGAGTGACAGCCTCTGATGCAATAATTCGGATGCTCTCGAGTCTCCTGTCAAAAAATTAAAGCTTGTACATACGCGCTGAATCAGTTTGAGCGTAAGGGGGCCTGCAGTTCCCATATTCTCGAACGCCAACGGACAAAATTCGTGCGGATAATCCGCACTGGAATATTTTCCGCATTTGTTAGCTTCAGCTAACTTGGAAGTATGACCTGCTCAGTCCGCACCGACCATCGAAGGGCTAATGAGTCGGTTACAGTTGCGTCCCAAACAAGCATGCGGCCACGCTTAAAGGGCGTCAAAGTCAGGCCGTCAGGTCTGTTTCCGTCATCCATCGATAGACTCGGGGGCTTTAAATCACATGGGAAGCCGGCAGATCGAAGTGCGCGACTAAAGGTGTCATTTAAAGCGGAGTAACGTGCTCGTCGGCCTGCACTTAACGCGCATGACTGGTCATGATGGGCCAACGCGTCCACAAAATCACCACAACAACATCGGTGGGGCACAACTAGGTCAACACCAAGTCGCAGCCCTGCGCTTATGCGTGTGGCCTCGTCGCCCAACAGAGTCCCAATTTGCGGACATGGTAGGGCGTGTAGCCAAGGCCCAGCTCCTTGAGTACTAACAGCTCGAAGCCTGGCTTCATCAACAACAGAAGGTGCTCTAATAATCAGGTTTGCCAGTCGCTTTTCTTGAAGGGGGGGGGGGGGGTGGTCCAATTGCCCTGGTTAGCCCTGTCGTCGGGAGGAGAATCAAACAACAAAGACAATTTGTCGGTCAGTCTTTGAAGCTCACCGTTATAGGCGTCCCACCCATCGCTGTTCAATAATGCTTTAACGCTGTCCGCCGCCTGGGTCAATGACGACACGATATATATATATATATATATAGACTACACTGTACAACGCACGCCTGCGCTGCGGTAAATTACTAGAAAAGTGGAGAAAACGTTTCCTGTAGTCAATTTACAAAAATATAGCAACCGGCCAAACCAACTACCGTGCAATGCACTACTTAGCGTCGTTTACGAGATGTCAACTTTATTTGATGCAGAACGCCTGTACAACGCCGTAGACCCAGATTTACCATGCGAGCAATATGGATTCCTGAAAAGATGATCCACGTTTGACGCCGCTGCCTTGATTTTAGACCACGTAACAGGCCGTTAAGATAAAAAAGATATGACATTTTTTGTTTTTATCGATTTTACTTCATTTAACTGCATTTGACTACGCTGGAAGAGACTAACTTATTAAAGTACTTTAAACCCGATTTTCTATAGAGGAAACTATGTGCAACTTGATACGCTTCATTCAGGGTCCCGTTCTTTTTCGCACAGCATATAGCTGGTTTTGCGTACGTCCTCAGAAACGTAAAAGCGACATACGCATTTGATGCCGACTACTTAGTAGTGCTTGCAAAGACAGGAAACCACCGCAGATGATCGATGCATTATGATTGAGGGAGTAACTATTGAACTCGTCAATCTCTTTTGCTATCTAAGAGTAACAACAGTGGCTGCTATTCAGCAGACCTGTAAGAGAAATGCGTAGCAAGGTCACCGCGGCCATGATTCTAGTGGGAGACGTTACCGACATAAAACAAAGAACTGTGGTAAACTTGAACAAACTAAAAAGAAACTTTTTCAAAAACATCTTTTCCTTTTACTGCTAGAAAATAATCAGAGAGCCAAATTGAGCACTCGCTGCTAGCAATTTGACTCGCTTAAGAAAAAAAGAATTTTTTAGTTTATCCAAAGGTGCGCGAAACGTATTTACGGGAAGTAGGTGGACTTTTACAATAAACCATCTTAACTTACTCGACTTATAAAATACATTTAATATTCATTCACTCGGACTGTCTAGCGATTCAACCACATATACATCACTTTAACAACTATACGTACAGTGAGTCAAAACTATTAGCGAGTAACCTGCAGATATATATGCATTCCCTGGTATAAAATATAATAAAATATAAAAGCTACAAGGCCCCACAGTGACGGGCTAATACATTAAAAGATTGCACAAGATTACATTCTGCGGCATGGTATCTTTGGCAGAGTTCACCGCTGCGACGACATACACATGTCTTACATGGTTCACGGAACTCAGCCCGCTGACATACATTGCAATAAAAGTCATGCAATACAAACCGTGTTATCACGTGTCTGTTGCTTCACTATGGCCCCTTCCAGTCCGCATTTATTATCGCTCCGGTATAGAAGGATTCCGGGTCGAGTTTGTAAATGTTTACCTCCCAACTTCCAATGCAGTCGTTAAAGGCTGTATTGCAAGGGAGGTTATAACGGCGCCTCAGGTTTTCTAGGAGGAATGGACAATCTGCTAATAGTTAGATAAGGCGGTTGCGCGTTGACGCATGGAGTGTCAGAGTCCGTTTTAGGAAGGCTGCTTTTATCTGATTCAGCTGGTCCAAGTTTCTGGGAGTCAGGTGCGTCCATATTGACTCCACCCCATATGAAGCGACGGGGACGACCTGCAGGTCGAGGAGGCGGATGGCTGTCACGAGGGACAGGCGGTGCGGGCTCCTGATGGAAGATGCTTTCCTGCATCTCTCTTATAAAACGCACGCCCCTGAAAAAAAGGTGCTAAATAAGATGCTCCAGAAGCATCTACTTCTTCCACTAAAGGGGGTGAAGAAACCCACTGGCTGCATGCAAGGCGTCATTACAGGGATAAAAGAGTTTTCCAATGATTACAAACGTCCGTACGCTTTGCGAAATATTGGTTTCGCCATAGGCAACAAACAGAGCCATCCATTTGAACAGTATAATCTATAAAGGTGCGTGCGCGGGTATGTTTGACGCGAAGCTCTAGAGACGGTAGTGAATTAACTGACCGAAACCGTAGCTGTAGTCTGAAGCTTTGACGAATACGGTAACTCTATTATTTGCTACGCGGATGGCGGCCCACGAACTTCAATAGGTAAAGATAAAATGATGCGACAAACTTAGGCCAAGTTTGCTTAAGTCTGTCGCATTATTATATATATTTCTACTGAGGTGACGCCTCCTATAGACGATCAGGTAGGGTTACGCCTCCTATGGACGATCAGGTAGGGTTACGCCTCCTATGGACGATCAGGTAGGGATCAGGTAGAGTCTGAGTTGATATAAGGTTGTAGCTAGCAATACAGGCATTCGACTTGACTGACGACAGAAAAATAAATAGGGACATTGCAACTATTCTGCACCCGTACAGCGGGCACACACACATGGGAACGGATTTCATAATAGTGATCAAAAGTGTGTGTAGAATGTATTTGTGTGTTCCTCGGCAACGGCACCAGCGGCAGCGGCAAAGAGACGGAGCGCCATCCGAGTAGAGGTCGAGATATAACCCGGACGACGAGGGCAGACTGAGTCACAGACTTTGAATACTTTCAGAGTGTTTTGACCATTTTACTCTGATCACTCTGAATATAGCCGTTATGCTGAAGCGTGTCTTAAATACCTCGGTGCTGATGTTGTTGCTGATGTTGTTGCTGCCAGCTCTACCATTGTTATCCAGAACCTCCAATGGAACGTGCTCTTGGAGACGCACGGCCATAAGACACCATCCAAGTAAGTGGACCGCTGATACCTCCGGAATCAGTGTCCTGAGAGGACAGACCAGAACAAATGCTTTAATGCCTCAGAAAACTTACTATATGATTGATGTATGTTCCTTATGACTCGCGAGAATGATGTCATTTCAATTCACAGATTTGTTCGAGAAAAGCAATTTCAATTCGAGAGGTCTAGCGTCAAGCATGCGTCCTAACAATTTATTTGCTTCCGACGAATGCAAAAAAATAGAAAACATTCTTCGGAGGAAAAACTGCGTTTGCTGGTTTCGGGTGTCATTTATTGTCTGGATGACCATGCTGGCTTTAGTCGGCGTTTGAGGAATCAGGTAATCCACAAACATTCCATACAAAAAATTAGCAGACGTTTAGGGCGTAATAGCCATCCATCTCTGCTAAGAAGAAAAAACCTATCAGAGGCCTGGGCAAACTGGATCAATTGCCTATTCATACTATTTGAGGTGTACAAACTGTCCATAATAATATTTGCAGCAATCGGGTAGTACTGGGTTTAAGACTTAACCCGGCCACTCTTTTGTTTTCCTTTTTTGTCGTAAATATGTCTTTTATTTTAATAATTAGCAAACAATTATGGGAAATAAAAACACTTTCGCTAGCGCGGTGGTCCTGAGTTGCAGCGATGATGTTCCGGCCCAGCTTCTTAATAAACTTCATAGACTCCTATCCGATAGGGTTGGAAAGTTCTATGGCAATTGGCTGAACTACAAATTGCGACTCAACTCCTGGTATCTCGTCAATGTTCGATTATCGGCGAGCCGGGCGCCCGCGCCCACCTCACGGCTCGTGCTTTGAACCAGCGCCGTTCCCAGTTGCGACGAGAGGAGGGCTTGACGCCACTTGCCATTTATTTGTTCAAAGCACGCTTTTATTGCGATATTGTTGTACTTTTTGCAGCTCTATTATAAAACGCATGTTCCAAGAATGGTTAGCGGCTGTTAGGCAAGATTTGCAGTGAATACCAATTACAAATGTGGAGTTTCATTAAATTATGATATGATATGACGTTCATTTATTCTTAATTATGGCCATACGCACAAGCACACAATATATGGTCGTGCATATTAAGGAATACAAATATACAACCGCATTATGGTATTTTTTAAACAATAAATATAATCATAATTTATATTGCATTAGAAGGTATTATCATCAAGATACGGTATTTATATATATACATCGAAGATAAAAAAAAATACTTGGAAACATCGCTAAATGAATCATTTTTATTTGACTGATTGGACTGACTTAAACAGAGCCTGAGAGATGCTACCAGCAGCTGTTCGAAGACGATTGTACATCGTACTCCGAAGGCTTTTACTACAATGTCACGCAGCAGCAGTGTGTTCATCATGTCGGACGTCTACCACCGCCCACCGCAAATGGTACGGACAACTGGTTCAATAGCAACAGCTCGTGCCAAGACACATGCGGTACCAGAGTCAAACGTGGTGATAAGGGCTAATAAATTGTTTAAATGCAGTTGCTTGCAATCGCCAACTGCGGGCAATGAGACAATAATGTCCCCACAACCTATTTCATTTACGTAAGAAATTACTGCGCTTATTGATTAGATATGAATGTGGAACTGGGCCACTACGAAGTGAGTAAAAGAAAAAAATACTTATATTTTTTAACTATTATTAGACTACTTTTGGAAATAAACATGATTTAATTCTCTTGACATGAAACTGTCGGTCGATAAGTGCGTTGTGTTTCACTTTAGACTTTTTGATAGCTATTCCCTTGCTGAGAAAAAACTTATCAAAGGCCTGAGTGTAGTGACGTCTGTTACTGACGTGCACATGAGGGAGGGAGCGCAACAGACATTGCTCTTAGGGCAACACAGCGACCGCACGAACTGGATCTATTGCAAATTCATCCTTTTTTATGGGAGGTTTCGGAAATGCATGATGCAGCTTGCGTGACTAGTGAGGACTCACAAAGCCACTAAACCCGGCTTCCTCCCCAACCTCCTAACTCGATATTACTTTAGCTTTACTTCGAAGCTGTGGGAGAGACACGTTCTCCTTCACTCAGCTCTATCATCACGCATGTTTACCTGCGATTGGATAGTGGAATTCTGCTATTTTGTAAACCGTCCTGTGAGGACGCGTCGGCAGTTTTCTTGGCTGTATTGAGCGTCAAAACGGCGTCGAAGAAGTTTGTCGCCTCTCTCCATGCCTCCGCCGAAGTAATAATATGGGCGACCACCTCGCTGATGCGCCGGCCTCTCACAGCGGTTGGTCCTGCATTCCTCGCTTTCCTGAGTCAATCACACGGCAGAACAGTGTGCTCCACGGTGCCCGTCTCTTCAGAGTTACGCAATACGCAGGTATCGCTGATGGTCTTCTTAATCTATAACATGTAGCTCTAGAACTGGCCGTGTCCCGTTAGAACCTGAGCCGTCCAGTAGGAAATGGTCCCGTGTCAGCGGTCGTTCCACACCCAGAGATCCGGTATCAGACTTTTGGGTCTAAGTGCACCACTATTTTATCCGTACGCAGTGCCACGTCCCCCAAACTGAGGCTGCGTATAGCATCACTGATTCAGACACCAAAGCGTTTTTCTTCTCAGCCAATACACCGACTTTGGGCATGATCCGCGCCATGTTCAGGAAGACCCTTTGACCCCTTTCGGCCGCGAACTTCACGTGTGCCAATCCGGTCAGTCCCGTATCTAGCATGGCCCCAAAGTACTTAAGCTATTCTATTATTTTTTCCGGTTTCTATCGGATGGCCCACCATCACAAGATTGTTGGCGGTCGTCCTCTTTCTGCCTGTTTGGTCTCGAGCACGCCGTTATAAGCCATATTTTAGAGTACGGGTAGTAGAATCAAGCCTTGTGGGATGCCAGCGGTAACCTGTTGAGCCTTATGCAAATAATGCGGGCAGCTGCAATCTCTTCGTTCCACCACTAGTTGGAAGGGTGGCGCCCCCCAGCAGCAGCTTTCCTGCTGCTGTGGAGAGTACACATTTATTGGAAAACGCAAAATTGCACAGATCGGCTGTGACGTGCCGTTGCTGTTTTTGGCTTGTTTTTGTTATTTGCAAAACCTTTTTTTTACTACCTGCTGATAAAATCACTTTGCCACTGAGTGCAAAGGCTATTCATGTCTAAACAGAAGTACGTTTACTAATAATATTTTTATTAAAAGTATTATTTCTGTGAAGTTGATAGCCACCATCCTCCTCGCAACCAAAACACGAATGAATTAAAAATAGTTTCGGCGTTGTAGTGGCCACCTAGGCGCCCCCGTAACACCGACTCGATGTCGGTACTAAGATTAACATAGATTTTTTTTAACTAAGCGGGAAACTAAGCCACAAATTGTTTCCTAGTGTAAAAAGTGGTGCACCTGTTAATGCATAGCCGAGGCAAGTTAGTAAAATCTTAGTGTAATCTTTATAAGAAGAATCGAGCTTACGTAAAAGGGTCTCCGCAGGGTCAGCCCATAAGATGATGGGAAGGGGACATTTGCCGCAATACTCCAGCAAGAATTGTGCCGTTTGGAGAAGCATTTTAGTGTCATATCTCAAAGAGCTGATGCAATAACCTGTCTAATGTATAACTGTATAGCGCAAATTATGTACAGTTGGCATACGTCGGATGTCATTGGTTAATATCAATTGCACCTGCACATCAGTATCATTTATTGATCGCGCAGCGTTCACGGGGTTTCACATTCACAAAAGTCATGAGACATCAAACAACTTGTAATACAATATGTATTATTCCACCTTGAACCTTGAAGGGCCACCTTGAACATAACATTTGCATCGCTAGAGGAAACCTTAGCCTTCAGTGCCGTGCTCCTTCATAGGATCCTTCCCAACTAGGTCGGACTCACCAATAAATGTACTCGTGATGAGGAGTACCTCGTGATTTGCCACAGGACGCGGGCCCTTCTGGATCAAGAATTTCTAATAAAATTCGACAAACAAATAAATCAAATTGTGTTTTTTTTTCTCGCGACTCATTAACGACTATGAGACATACGTTCATGTTTACGAATACTCATCACTGTAGTCGCAGAGCAGTTGTTTTTTTTTTGAACAAGGTCATTTATTTATTATATACACAATTACAATGGTATGTTGTTTCATACATTTACAATTATTTGCAAGGAGGATATAGTAATTTAAACCTACTACAGTTACCATTGTGTTGGTAAAAAGTTGCAGCCGGAATAAAATTACTTGTGTTTACCTCTATGCGAGGGTCAATTTAGGATGACTAGTGTATCCATTATTGACGGGGTAATAGGTGTGACTTTAAATTCTCCTTCAAGTTATTTAAGGATTTCAAACAACGCAAGCTAACCGGAAGAGTGTTCCACTCTCTGACAGCTCGCACGCCAAACGCTTGGCTGCCCTTGCTGCTTCGATGCATGCGGATCTTCAGTGTGACCGTGTTTGATGCTCTGGTCTCTCTCGCCCCTCTAAGGCGATCAAGTTCTAGTATCTTCGGCCCAATCCCATGGATATTCTTAAAAATCACTATCAAGGTTAAATAGCGCATGGTAATTTCTATATCTAAAATATTGTGTTGTTTTCTCTCTCGACTGGCCGATCCCCGAAACATACGAAGAAAGCGCCCCTGTGCCACACTCAGTCGCTCCCGCTTGTTGACCCGTTAGAGCGTCTCCACGCACAAAGGTGAAGAACCAACGGTCGAGTCGGCTGCCAAGGTGGTGGCCGCTATCTTATTCTCCAAGAGTGCAATTGTGGCGTTGGTCAAACTGGGTGAAGGTGGTGGCACAGTGACGACTGATTGATATGCCTGCGAAATGTTCATGGCTTTTATCACCTGGTCTGTTCGAATAGGAACTTCCACGAGAAACTTTCACAGAGTACCTCTGTAGACTGTGCTCTCAGGCGTGTACAAAGTATTATGCATCTGCCTGTTGTCTGGCCTTAGCGAAGAGATCACTGCACTGCCTTTCGCAAATAACATGCCGAGAGCATGTGACAACGGTATACGGTATGCTGCCGCTCTAAGCGCCCCTCATATAAAAGGGTGGCATGAGTATTTAGGTATATATGCCAAGCGAACAATAAATCAATCAATCAATGTACATACTGAATTTTAGTGAAATAAATGTGATGATAATAAATAATGCCTGCCAAAAGTTTTCACTGTGCTCACCCGGAAGAGCTCCAAAGCTTCCCTTAAGCGGTGGATGGTCCACCGCAAAAACGTGCTAGCCCCCAAGGTTGAACACACGAAGGTTTTTTATTGCCGTATGTGGTAGCAAGATAGTAGAACACGTAGCTTGTTCACTTAACTTGACACTGTGCGAGTAGTTCTTCTTCATTCTTACAATGAGAAAACATTCAGAGGAGAACGAAACAGCAAACATGATTTGTTGGTGTGATTGGTATGAATCTACCGTTTCAAGAAATGCATAGAAACTGGTGGGTATTGCGTCGAAAAGTAATAAACTTACTGTTAGAATTTATGACTACACTCTATCATAGAAATTGTAATAACCAAAATAACATCACGAATCGCAAGTCGAGATAATGTTTTTTTTTAAGATTGACACGACACGCTTTACCAAAAGCCATCGACTCTCAATAAATAAACGTTTTAGAAAAGCACTATATAAGGGATCGTTAAAAGAATAAATCAAAACAAGGGTACTGCAAGAGTTTAGGGGTTATACTTGTAAGTGCATCAGGAAAACGTAGAACTCCAGGGATAACCTAGAGCGTAATTAAAATTGACAGATGGCAATCAAGCCCGCTAAGCTATTTGATTACTTGGTTCTGAGAACTTTCACATGAGCTACAAGGGAAAATTATAATTTCTTCCAAATGAAATAGATGACTATTTTTCTCTTAACTGTTTAGACGCATCTACCTAAAAAAATAACTACAATAATATTCGGTTTAACTTAATTAATTGTTAGTGACTGTTTAGTGCAAGATAACTAATTTATTAGATCAGTCGCCTAAAACGGTATTGCGGAATAGAGACGCTTTTTCAAAATCGTATGATGTCTCCGTTGTAAGCTGCAGTGATTTTCCATGTAAATCGATCGTTTAAGACACAGTTTGTTCTGTAAACTTTGAAACAACCTTTCTAACACTAGTGTGGTTGCATAAGTGGCATTAAACAAGATCTACATTATGTTTGCATTCTTTTTCTCACATTCCTTAAGAAACCTATAGATATGTGCTGGTCCTTCTTTTAGATGCAGGCCATAAGTTGTCATTTACGGGACATAGGTTGCAAAAATAAGGTTAAAAAATCGATAGATCTCTAAGCATAAATTAATGTAGGATTCTGTTAGCGATGTCCTACGCACCACAACCAATATGTCTGCTACACCACGCTCTTGACTGATTAGGGATTACATTGCTCTTGATGATAACTATTTACTATTTTGTAACCTTTTGTGACATGAATGTTTGGTCACTAATGGTATACTTATTACAGTATTATACTGACTAAAGTAAACCACAACTTTTTTTTGTTGGAGATATAGTTTGACATTAAGTGGGTTCTTTCAGAACCACAGCAGTTTATTGTCCCTTGCAACATTACACATCACTCAAGATTTTGGTTCAGGTTCGGACTATAGTAACAAAATATGGTGCACGTTAGTTGTGACTGATCCACAAAGCTTGTTGCACTGTAGCCATATGACTGCTTCTGTTACAGAACTTCTGCCGAGCGTCGACAAGAACTCCAACTAAATATCTGCATAACCCGGTGCAGCAGAGACAGAGAGGCTACGGTGTGTAATTTTCTAGAGAAATTCGGCTTACCTAGGACGTGCAGGGAAAAACTGGGGCTTTATACAATTGAGCAAAATACATAAAAAAATCCACTCAATATGCTATCAAAAGAGCCTGTCGACAGTGTGTAGGATGATTCATAGTGACCTTGTTTGTACAAGATGAAAAATATTTTAGTCCACAAACATTTAATAACATTGCGAAACACACGGCTAAGGATGGGGATAGAAGGAGGAATAGCTCTGCCATAAAAACATACTTTGTGCAATTGCAAGGCACCCAGTCTCCTATACAGAAACAAAGCACATCGTCGTGTTCGTGCATCTTCTAAAGAAGCAGAATAAAATTCTGCTTTTTTAGAAGATGCACCAAGAAAAGAATTTTTGTACCAAATCTACGGTGACCCGTTGTTGTGGAGTAATAAAGGTTTCCGGCGGTTATATCGGGATTGAATGCGTGCATAAATTGCCTACTCCGTCGGATAAATCACTCTAAGTCACTTACGCATGCATTTAATCTCGACATGCCCGCCAAAAATCTTAACTACTCTGCAATCACGGCTTGATTTCTAAAATTTTGGTACCAGAATTATCGTCATGACATGTGTTTGTCATGCTTTAATTTAATCGGCGTGATTTTTTTAGCCAGAAAAAGTTAACAAAATAACTTCCTTTTTGCGAATTCTCTTCTAAACGACAGTGTTGCATTTTCGAGCCGGCGTTATATGTTCTTTAGCAGAAGCAGAATTTTCTCACGAACACGACATTTTGCTTAGTTTCTGCATAGAAGGATGATTGTCTCACAATTGCACATTTTGTCCTCCTATGTCGGGCAACAACACCAATGCCACGGATTTTAGTAATATCGATCTCACTCCAAAACAAGACTTTTCAGAGACTATGTTTCATTAAAAAATAGTTACTTTACCGAACTCTACAATTTTTAGAATAGATTTTAACCGTTCAAACGTGTTCTTTGTAGCAGCGGCAAGATGACACCACTAGCGACCGATTTTCGCCGAAACAGTGTTTACAGGTTCTAAACTGTAGACCACCCTAACGACCGGACGGCGACCGTTACGAGTTCGCTAGTCTTTCGCTCAAACAACACACGTCTTCTGCTGGACTCGCACCAACGACCACTGATTCAATTATTCTCGTGCCTCCTTATATATCACAGATTTGCCCGCGCATTTAGTAACTTCCCGCGTCTTCGCTACTGGTGTGGCGGCATCCTCTATTTGGCGCCCTGTATTTAGTTTGCTTCAGCATTGCCGCCAACTGACGATATATATGCCTGCGCTGCTTAACGGACGCTGCTATCCTACATTCTCCCTCTTCACCGGCTTGTTTCGAATTCGGTCCCATCTTCACCCACGAACTCTCATAGCCGACTCGGTGCGCGTCTCTTCCGCCGTGGACGCCCTTCACACGGCGTGCTGTTGTTCTCATGTTGTTCTTCTGGCGCACCTCGTCTTTCTTCTTTAGGTCTTTGCTGTGCACCTTGATTCGGGCGCTGTAGATAGCCTGGCCTCTGCGCTGCCCGTGCTACCTGTGGTTGGGCGGCACGCGTCAACCGGTTCCTGTGTCGAATTCCGAATTCGGTCATAAATGCTTCGAACTCATAGCTCAGGAGCTGGAGTCCGTTGTCCGGTACTATGCTAACCGGAATGCCTTCACGGTATATGAGCCGGTGTAGCATGCCAATAATCCGACGAGTTGTAGTATCCACCACCCTAACGACCGGACGGCGACCGTAACGAGTTTGCTAGTCTTTCGCTCAAACAACACACGTCCTCTGCCGGGCTCGCACCAACGACTACTGATTCATTTATTCTCGTGCCTAATTATATATTACAGATTTGCCCGCGCATTTAGTAACTTCCCGCGTCTTCGCTACTGGTGTGGCGGCATCCTCTATTTGGCGCCCTGTATTTAGTTTGCTTCAGCATTGCCGCCAACAGACGATATACCTGTATATGCCCGCGCTGCTTAACGGACGCTGCTATCCTACATAAACATTTTAGGATAAAAACAGTAGCTGTTGTTAATCGTTCTCCTCTGCCATGAATTAGCTTGAAGTTCTTTACCGTTTAGGTTAGCTTCAGTGTCGCCAACAATACGTCGGATGGCCCTGCGGTCGCGTTGTATGACCACAATATCATCAGCATGCATTACTGCGTTTCTAGGCTTCTCTTGTAAATGGCGGACTAGGCCCGTGATAAGTGGGACGAACGAAAGGCAGCTGAGCGAGTTTCCTTGCGGGCTCGCGCTGCCCCACAGGCCTGCCCAAGGTAGTTCTCAGCAAAGAAGCTAGCGAGCACTCTACGAATAAAAGCACCCATACTAGCTTGACAAAATAAATCAACCAGCGAGTGGCGAGGTCTTTTTGACCAGGGGGAGCTGGATCAGCATAACTGCCGGCGCGGGAAATTGACCAATTGTGTAGCTCAGGTTCTAACAGGTCTCGGTCAGTTCCGGTGCTACATGGTTAAGGTAAGGAAGGCCACTGTGTGGACCACGCTAACCTCGACTATGAACCTTTTTGGGAAGCTAGGTGTACGGGCTCTACGACCATGAACCACCAAGGACGCCCTACTAAGGAGGTGGTTAGCTACGTAATGACCTTAACGAAAGGGTGGAAGGAAGCAACGTACCTTTTCGACGCCACTTGGATGCTTAACGCAACCAGGAGACCGCTATGTCGAAGAGATTCACGCGGCAGCTTCGGGAGAGTGGAATTGCCAGGGAGGTAGGAGTGGGAGGGAAAGTGCCGCAAAATCTTGATGCACCCCTTTAGGATGGTGTACGAGTATACCTTGATAAAAGCCTTCTATCTGGATACAACGCGCAGAAAAATAGAAGGATCCATAGCTAAACTGAGGATAATGGCAGGGACATCTCTCCGACGGCTTCGAAGAAATGCCACCTGTTACCAAGCCTGAGAGAGTAGGGAGGAATTCGAATTTAGCAGATTTGTGAGTCTTACTCAACTCACGCATGCTGGTATTGGCCCACGTGAATCACGTGTTTCCGAAAACTACCAACCAATTTAACACATGATTTATTTTCACACCGGATTGAGTAAAATGTACAATAGTATAATCAATATCACTACAGATTTGTAATGATATTAAAATTAAAAGTCGCTTAGTGCCAGCCTAGTTAGCCAGGGGACTGCATTGCACTTACTGCCATGATATCTTACACAAACACTATAACAGTATGTACAAACACAGGCATCACACGGTTCATCTTTCGCGTCTTAAAGAGGTGGTGAAAGCCGTGCACAGCAAAACGGGCGATTATTTGCCTGTTTGTCCTGCTCGTGACCCTCCATTTTGACCTATCTAATATGGGTCGATCAATGCCATCTTCTTTTCATATCATAGGGGGTCACTGTTATACCTAGATTTGTAAACTTATTAAATAATTCAGGTCCTGTGCATTTAACTTAAGTGTATCGGTCAGGGCCAGCCTGCCTGCGTGCCTGAACTACATAGCTCTGTTTTCTGCAAATTTATTTCAAGGCCTATTGCGTTCACATACGCCGACAAAGTAGCCAGCGCCTGTTGCAGATGCTATCTGCTGCTACTGTAGCGTACTAGGTCGTCGGCATACATAATTATTTTGATAGCTGGGTGTCGGGTCTGTATACGTGTTGGTAACTCGGCTACTAATAGTTAGTTACTAATAGAGAAAAAAACAAAGGGCTGAGATAATTGCCCTGGGCAAAGCCTGTCGTTTGTTCTATGCTTAGGTGCTCCGCTATACCGTCGATCAGGATGATCTGATTGGACTGTAGCACGCCTTTCATCAATGTCAACATTCGTATCGGGACCCCAATTTCGGCGTGCTTAAGCAGGACCCGAGTTCCTGAGCCTGAATCAAACGCTGTTCGAAAATCTATAAATACGCTTCATGAAAAAATTGTCTTTTTCATGCTAGGGTTTGCTCGATATTTGCAAAAAGGATTGCATATGCTGCTAGTGTTGACCTGTCTGCACGAAAGCCATGTTGTTCGTCTGGTTATGCATTTTGAACCTCGCCAAGAAGGGGCTCGGTCCTCGGTCCCTTGCCCTTTGGAATAAATGCCATAACGCGCTGTCTTCATGCTGCGGGTAGTCGACCGTTGTAAATGCACTTATTGAAAAGCGTGGCCCGGCGTGGGCCATTGTGACTGCCTGTTGCAGATGCTCATTACAGATGCCATCTGGCCCGGGTGCTTAGTTCCTCGGGAGTTAACGCAGTGCCTCCGCCACCTCCTGGACGGTAAAGTATTGGTCCAGTTGGGTTCTCCATTGCAGAGGTTTTTCTGACTAGACGGACATGAGAGTGGGCCTTGGCCTCGGCACTATGTCATGTGAGCTGACAGTGAGCATGCATATCTGTCCCGCAAAGTGTTATGAAGTCAAAGATATGGATTTTGTTCGGTCTTCTAAAGCAATCGGGTCTCCACTTGCTGCTCGTGCTGCCTCGTCGGTAAATAGATCTCGTAGCTGCGAAGAAAAGTCTTATATCCGGCCTTATACGTTCCAGCACCTTTGCTTGGTAGTGAATGGGCTTTGCTTGGGTACATTCCGGAATCCACCATCTCCTTGCTCCTTTCCGTTTCACATGCTTTGCGCATGCTTTGAAAACTCGGGTGAGCAGTTCATTGTTGATTTTTTCGTCTTGCTCTGCTCTTTCGGTTCTAAGGAATTCAATGGCTTCTTGTAGGCGGTCCGCTTTAAGTGATCTTGACACAGGTTTCCGTCGCGCTGTCGCTCATGGCAGGCTGGGACCGCGATAGTCAGACAAACAGGTTTATGCGCCGTCAGGTTCGCTCCTCCTCTCATTAGATGATCTGTTCCCACAAAACACACATTTAGTTTCGGCATATTTGTAGCAAAGAAATGTATAGGCTATTTATTTATTGCACCTTCAAATGTTGAAAAACTCGGGTCATTGGCCACTCATAAGCCCAGATCCGAGAGTACTTCCGTCCTCGCGTCCGTGGGCCTGCCGAGTCTTGCGTTCATATCTCCCACAATCACTGTGGGGTGAGCACGGTTTACCTTTTGTGCGCACTTCGTAACTTTTTCTATAGGTGTGAACGTGTCCTTAACTGCTACTGGCTTCACATACATGGCAATCGAATTCAGTCTTCGACCATCCATAACCACGCAGTTGTCCTCTGACAGGAGCACTTTTATGTCCTAGCCGGCTATTGTAGAAAACTGACATAACTCTACTAGAACTGCCCAAGGAACTAGATCGAGAAGCGAGACAGTGTGCTGGGTGATGTCATTGCACTGTGGGGGGGCGTCAGAGGCCATGCCTCCGTAAGCGCTAGAACGTAGATTCCGTTTAGCGCCAGTGTGCATAAGACCACAACAAAAAAAAATAAAAAGGGTTTTGCCACCACCCACTGTACCTTAGACTGAAGTACATGTATAGGGTCCTGTTGCTTCGGCTATCCTTAAACCCGATTTGCTCCGGTGGAAGGACCTTCTCTACAGTTCTCTTAATGACTAAATAGAAGGAATAAATTCGAAGACATTTTAAGACGATAAGATTCAGACAGTTCACAGCATGACAGTTTTTTTTTCTTGAATCGTGGAATTCGCATTATGTGAGGCCTGGGGTTTGCGACCCCCTCTGAGCCCCATATATGTGAGCAGACAACAAAGACGGCCTTTTAATGCATCTGCGGACGTTGCTCAATGCTCGTAGTAAATCCCAGCTGGACCACTCTTCTTCCTATTAGGGAGGCTTTTTAGTAGGGCAGAGACATTTTTGTCCCTGAGGTGCTGATCCAACGTGAGCGGTTGCTCGCTCAAGGGATCGCGAATCGGAATATGCTGAACTAGCGACAAAGCGGTCAAGGCTTGACGAACCCGCTGCTCTGTCATGCTGCGCACTCTGTTCGTACAGGCGCTTACTATCTATTAGCAGCCTCTTGTAGGATGCTTTGTTTATCCATACACAACCCTATGCTTATCAATTATCTGGGGCTTATCTTTTTCCGCTTAGCAAACGTACCCCAACTGATCACGCTCATTTGCACAAAGCAGACCACTGCTACTCAGAAATTTTATCAGCTCATCTTTTTCGTTGCCCATGCCATGCTCGCATTGACAGCATTGGTTAGCTCGATGTCATCGTACTGAGGTGGTAAGGTTGAATTTACCTGACATTAAAGTGAAGAAGCAACGTTGACCTCTCAGCTCAACAAACACATTGCATGCGGGACAACCCCAATTCAATAACTCCTGAATCTAGTCGGAACTCATCGCAATTGGCCAGTTTTCCTTTTCGTCAAAATTTCATCGCTTTAGTCGCATTCATCTCCAGTTGGTCCCGGTAAACATAGCGGTGTAGATCGGGAGAACAATACCAAATCATCGGCATAAATAAGCGCTTCGACTTGTAAATGCCAACTTTGTATTTCCGTTGGGAGATTGCTTACCAACATTGAGAACAACACGGGACTCAAATTGTCACCCTGAGCGACTCCGGTGGTCTGAGTTATCGGCGCGTGCTCAACAACCCCATCGTCTATTATTACCAGTCCTTTCTGCAAGATGGTTCTTAGAAGTTCTAGCATGCTCGGTAGAACTCCACAGCGTGCCAGCTTGTCGAGAATGATCGTTCGCCAGGCCGTATCGAAGGTCGCCTTGAAGTCCACGAACACAGTGAAAAGATAGCTTCCCTTGCTCCGAAGTGTACGATGCACCGAGTTTAGAAGCACGGCGCGCGTAGGCACTGTTGATCTGCTCTTCTAAATTCGTGTTGTTGCTCAGGCAGTGCCCCGGTAACTTCTAAAAATACTTTAAGATAGCCGATAAAAGCTTATCTATTACGCTCTTTTCCGTTATTGTTGGTAGGACGATGGAGCCAGCGGGTCTGCTTTTCCATTAGCAATGATACTAAGGAGACTGGTCCTCCATTCCACGGGTAATTGAAACGTTTTGAGCACTTCATTAAAGAGAGCAGTGAAACACGGTACCAGCCAAGTGGCCTGGCATAGATATTCATTTATTTCTAATTCGGGTCTTTCCCGAAACCCAGCGGCGCGTTTACCATTGCATCAGTCACCTCTGAGTCGCTAAAAGGGCGAGACAGGGCAAGCTTCCTGAACTTGTCTGCTTTATGCTTAAAATACCACAGGAGCACCGTTCGGAATATTTATTGCACGGACAAACATTTTACGGAAGTGCTCGTCTAACTTCTTAGGCTGGATTGGACATGCGGTATCGCGTCTATCGGCACGCAACCATTTGTATGGTGATTGATATGCCTAGACCAGTAACCTGTACTCACTTCGCTCTATATGCTCTTTTATAGCGTTTTTCACCACTTTTTTCATAGTCGCGATTTAGTCGACTGTATAAAGTGCTTGCAGAAGCAGCACTGTTGATTGTACCATGGGACATAGTGTATTTACTACGAGCTCGTTTTGATCGGATGCAACCGGTAATGACGCTACGGAGCCTGCAAGCATACGACTTCACGTCGATCAGAGCTGAAACAGGAAGAACACTTCGAAAAACGGTTTTTAGTTGCGTGATGTCGAGGTGCGACTTAGAGAAGGCAGCTTGTTGTAAAAAGTTAGCGGGTGGAGAGAGATATCTATCGGAACCGGTAAATGCCACTTTATACAAAACGCCAGGACATCCTTTTGTATTCTTCTTCCAGATCAGCACTTGTAGCAAATATATCTATTGTCAATTGTCCTTGCGGCGCGATAAATGTTGAGTCATCAGCTGTAAATTCAACCCACATGCTCTGAGACGCCAGTATGTACTGGAGTGACGCTGTCCTTGGGTGCTTTGCCTTATTGAGTGGATATTTAAGATTGCCACGGCGGACAGTTATTTTTTGCGAGTCTACCATATCTAGACGCGCTATCAGATTCTCTAGCAAAGTTTCTGTATCCTCTGATGGACTATAATAGGCTGCAATCACGTTTATGGTGTTTCCTGTCAGGACTACGCAATTATCTTTACTGTAGCAGGGTTGGATTTCAGGAAGTGTACTGTTATATATGACAGCAACTCCTTCACTCGTTCGGCTTGGTCTTCTCACTGGGCACCAAGACATTCCGCTACACGCCAATTCGGAATGGCCGTGACTTTGATAGCCCTGGTCTCGGTAATAACTAACACATCGAACTGCTCCACTAAGGGAAGTAGTCGTAAACTTGATTTGATACTCTCACCGTTTCACTGAAATAACTAATTGACGACCTTTTGCTTTGACTAGATTGTGGTTTCTTTGATGCTGGAACGTCAATGATTGTTGTGTGAGGTAGTCATGATCCGCCTGGAGGCTTACCGCTCTTGCATAACTCTGAGGTGTTTCTATGGTTTCTTGTATTATGGTTCCAAGGAGAGTGCTGTCAATAACTTTAGTCGGCTTGTCACTCTTCTCTACTACGAAAACTCTGGGGAACAAGTAGAGAAGCAGCTTTTTCAATAAGGCTGGTGACTGCTGTTTGAATCGTTTCTATTATGCAAGGAACGATTCTGTCTAGCTAGATCCGCAGTCTTCTTCGTAGATTTTGCTCCGGAGTCGACTTCTCGGTTCAGACGACCAACTCCGTTTCGTGAAGTTTTCAGAGGCTTGAACGTATGCGGCGTGAGACTCGCTTGGACATCTCTATACGACTCATCCTAGCGGGGCAAGAGCCCGATGTAGCCTCGTGCTCGCCGTTATATAGGTAACACCTAGACTGAGCTTTGCACGCCCTTCTAAGATGTTCCAGGAAACTGCACCTCCTACACCTTGGCTTCGGAATCTTACAATCGGCGGCAAAGCGATCCATACTGTAGCATTTAAAGCACTGCATTTGATCTCGGTACAACACAACTCCGTGCTGCCATAAACCAAAGCGGAATTCTAACGGGAAATGGTTGCCCGCACACGTTAGGACAGCTTCTGTCTTGGACATCAGGTTATTCTTCGGGTTTTCGGTTTTAACTCGAGCCACCTCGGTCACTCCCGAATTGAGTGCAGCTTGTATGGTTGCATTTGGAATAGAAGGATGTACACCAGATATTTTGCCCTTCACAGAAGAGCGCGCTTTACTTATCCTGGCAGATAATTTAATACCAGCCAACTCTTGCAGCGAAAACAGGGTGCCTCTATTTTGTGACATCTATGACAAGCTTCCCGGTTATTGTAAAACGAAGCTCTTCAATCCTCCCATTGACATGGCTGGCAATACAGTAGCAAACTTCATTGAAATTATTCCGCAGCTTGTCTTCATCAGCAAAAAATATTATTGGTTGTTACCTTGTCACGACGACCTTCGGCGCTTGCGGTCTCCTGGTGAATCTGAGGTTAATTAAAAAAAAATTCAAAAAATAAATCCGGCGGATTATCTTGCGATACTCGCACGTCTTTTACCCGCGCGTCTTCAATTGGGCTCGACGTTGCGCGTTTTGCTCCTCCAGCACGAACTGTACGGTCGTCCGCCCCAAGCATGTCGGCAGATGTTGGTGCCGGCTGGACCGTTAGTCCAGCCCCGCGCGGTTTTAGCGGCGGAAAGCGTTCGACCGGCATCTTGTGTCCGTTACGGCGTTATCGGCCGAAAAAATAAATACATTTATAAATAAAAAGACTCATTTTCGAGATTTGAACCCGAGACTTTTCGCAAGGTAGTTCGCCACTCAACCGCTGCATGACTGTGGCCGCGGCGTCTGGACGGGCAAATTAGCGACTTGCTGGCCCTTACCTGGACTACATTTTTAGAAGGTACCTCAAAGTTAATTACGGAGTGAAGTTATTTACACACTTGAACGTTCACCATTAATCACCAGTCATCTCACGGATTGCACGATTGTGCTTACATGCTGCTACTCCGGTTTAACTGTAACCGACCAGTCGTTCTGGAGCGTAGAACGTCCCTAATTATGGAAGTTGGAAAATTGAGCTTTTCAAAGCAGTAAAAATCTGTGGAATATATCCAGGAAGTTCTAGGAACTGCACTTTGTCCGTCACGGTGCAATTTCACTTTGTGAACTTTACAGAACCAGCAAAAAACACAGCCTTGGAGGAGCGCAACTAAATATGTCAACACAGCAGCCGTGAACAACTGACTACTTCTACTAACATAAAAATGCAGGCCGACCGCCGGGACTCGATAGCGAAGATGTTAACGATTTTCCAGGGGACTCTAAACCGCTTATTTGGGGGATGACATAAGGAAGCGACGGAAGCGTGGAAGGAGACGAAGAACCTGTGGAACGCCATTTGAACGCTTAAGACAGCCAAGGAGGCCGCCGGGCGGGAGACGCAGAAGTAAGAGGGGAAGTGCAACCAAGCCGCCGAAGTCTTGGCGCACCTCTTCAGGACTTCAGAACTGTGTCTCCTTTGACATAGGCCCTCTATGTGGAAGCAGCACACAGAAAAATAGGAGCAGACATAGTTGAAGCAAGGAGAATGGCAAGGACGCCTCTCCTGCGGCGTCGAAGAAATGGCAAGTGTCACCGAGCCTGAGAGGGTGGGGAGAAATCCGGCTTTAGTGGTTTGTGAGTCCCACACTACTCGTGCAGGCTGGTAGTGACGCACGTGCATCATGCATTCCCAAAACGAACCAAAAAATAAAAAAAGGGTTGTGCCACCACCCGCTTAACCTCAGACTAAAGTATATGAATCGCGTTCTGTGTACATTGGCTCTTCCTAAACGCAAATTACTCCGGTGAAAGGGTCTTCTCCACAGTTGGCGACATCTTTATGACTAAATAGAGAGAATATCTATGAAGATATTTTAAGAGTGCGTTTTGACACAATACCCTATCACAGATTTTGATAGTCTACACCATCACCGCTTTCTTCCTTGTTAAGAAGCGTGAGTCTCGCAATATGCGATCCTTGACGTATGCGGCTACATCTGAATATCTATGTAAAAAGACAACAAAAATAGCATGTCAATGCATTAGCGGACCTTGCTCAATGCTCGTAGTGAATCCTATTTGGACCACTACTCTTCCTACTCCTAGCCAGGCTTCGTAGTATGGCAGCGACTTCCTTGGCTTCCTTAAGAGCACCGTTGTCGTGCACTGTTGCAAATCAAGCACGGTGGCGTAGTGCCAGGCATGCTCAGAAGGGAGCTTCTTCCGCCTTGCCAAATGGTCGTGAATTAATGACGCCTGTTTGCGCAAAGCAGAATTCTACTTTTCAGAAATCATATAAGCTCATCTTTTGTGACCGCGGTCAGCAAACTAGGGTGAAGTTGCGACCTCTACCTTCACCGCTGGTGTTCAGCAGCAGCGGCTCTGTCATCAGTTAGAATAAACTTCTTAGGACGTTGTCTTTAATTCTAGACTAATCTTCTTCTTTCCCCTGTGGGCTTGGAACTCACCGCGAGCCATATCGGCATTTCTTCAGCCGGTAAATTGATTATCATATATTTTCAGAGAGCATTGATCAAAGAATATTCGATCAACTTCGAGGATCGAAACCGCTGTTTTATCTCCGATGTTGAGGCAATACCTCGGTAGATGACAACTATGACTAGCGCACTAGTCCCCTAGACCACGCCGCCGCATGGCACTATCGTCAGCTAACGGCTTCCATGAAGGTTCCGCGCTGCTTATGACCAGTTTTGTCAATATTGACGGCGTCGGTTCGTTCGAATGCGTAAGTACCTACGAAACTCTACCTTCTATACGTACGTATGTAAGTACTTTGTTACCTAGCACCTTGCTAATGTACGAACCGCATAAAGTAGACAATTGCTTTCAATAGCATTGCCAAAAAAATCTATGCGTGGCGGAGTTTTCATTTATTTGCGAGTTTATCCTGCGACTTTCGGCAAACAGAGCTTTTGTTTAAAACCCTAGATGCTCTAGCGTTTATTTTCTTTTGCTATATTGGTAAGATGCCATGATCAATGTGCATCATTTAGTAATAAAGGCTAAAGGACCTGCTATAGTGAATTGCTGCTACCAGAAAGCAACTATGTTCAAGTCAAGCACATAGCTGAAATAAGCTTCACAAACAAATAAAATGTCCTGTAATCGCGTGCCCGGTGAAAATGAGCGACAACTCATTAAGCACATGTAATTAATAAAACGCACTTATATAAATAAAAAAAGAAGCTAGCTGGGTGTAGACAACGCATATTTAAAATTATAAATGGCAATTTCGATGATTAGATAAATGCGCACGTTCTTAAAAAATGCTGAAGAATGCCGTTGGCTGTAAGCTACGAATAGAAAAAACCTTTCAAGCAAAATAATATTGTGACGAGACACCCCACCCTCTCGGCATGAGACCGATCGTGGTGGCCAATGTGCAAAATGTCTACAACGTATGATTGAAAAGCATGTCTATACGAAACAACCACAACTAACTTAATTTTGACCGCAATGAATAGACAGGCCAAGGATAGCATCAGGCCACGCTGGCCTTACGTCTTTAGGTTATCCTTACGCGTGTGTTACCGTCATAAGTATGTTGTTTCGCTAGTTATTTCACTCTACTCGTGACAATTACCGCCCCTTTGAGTACACATTCTCAAGTGTTAGCTCGGTGTAGCGCTTAACAACAACAACAACAACAACAACAACAACAATATTGGTGTTCGGTCCAATATTGCTGTAAGCTTTTACGGTACGAATGGACCCGTAGCGGCAGTTTTAAAAAGTCACACCTAACATATGCGACCACTCTATTGTTTGCCACTCGAATGGTGGCCCTGGAAATTCGATAGCATCAGATACAATTATGCGACAAGCTTAGGTAAGTCGGGTTACGCCTCCTGTGAACGGTATGGTAGGGGTGTCGACTCAGATCACATACGGGCGTTTTTTCATTTCTACATTTGGGCAGCATTGTTTGCGCTCGACTGATGAGAGAACGCGAGAGAGAGAAACAGAGGCACAATTGCAAGAGTCCACAGCGCAAATACGTATCGGTACGGAATAAACAATATTGATCAAAGGTGTGAGTAGAAAATTATGGTTTATAATAGTTTCGTGCGGACCACAAAACGCGCGCATGCAACTTCAAATTGAGGCGCCCGGATTGGCTCTCGTTGTTTGTCGGCAGCAAAGGCGTCCGCACTGGCAACGGTCAAGGCAACGGATTGTCCTCCGAGTAGATAGCTGGTCGCGGTATAACGCGGAGGACGAGGACAGGCTGAGTCTCAGTTTTGATTCGTTTGGTTCAAGCTTTCTGGTGACGTTCTGGTCAAGCCGACGAATACATACAGCCGGTATGCTGCAAAGTGTCCTCATTGCGTCGGTACTTTTGTCGCTGCTACCGATGATTCCACTACCCTGCGAGGGATCCGGCGGAGCACGTCGCATTGCCGAACGTCGTGTTGGCGTGAAACCAACCCGAACAAGTAGGTAGGCTGCCGATAGCTGCAGCATGAGTGTTCGAAGAGGACGGTCTCATGATAAACACTTCATTTATTGATTGTCTCAGGAAGGCTGCCGTAATAGTTATGCGCGTTAAGTCATCGCCACGTGTAAGTCATGGCGACGCGGCGTGTAGGCACTTAGGGCTGACGTGTACCGAAACTACATCGGTTTACGGCAAAATTTCAATCCACGTTTTCAGTTTGCTGACCAGCGTTTAGAACGACTGCTTGTTGGACCTCACATTTGCGTCGTTGGCTTTGAAACTTATAGAGTGATTTTACTAGATGTTAAAATATCAGCGCAAAATACAATAGCACATAAATATATATATATATATATATATATATATATATATAACATATCAAAAGTTACCTTTATTACATGAAGGTAAACAAGGTGGATATGTGCATGTAGATATATATAGGCTTTTGCATGTATAAATGTCAGTGTAATGGTATATTACAATATCAATTTTAGACTAAGGACACGTATATATATATATGTGTGTGTGTACGGACATAGGAGTAACTTTGCAAGTTGACTATCGCTAAAAATGATTTATTTTCTGACTGATTCGGCTTGCTTAAACAGAGGTCAACGGATGGTGCTACGATGAGGCCTACAGGGGCAACTGTCGCGCGTCTCACGTAATGTGGTACTATAACGGAACGTTAGGCCAATGTCGTCGCTACTACTACGGCGGGTGTGTCGCGCCACAGGATAGACATCGTCAACTGAACAAGTTCGAGAACTGCACCATGTGTAGAAATGGTTGTGACAATTGCGACGCCCCGTGCATTCCGGAGCCGATTGATTTATAAACTGTTCGCATGCTACCCCTGACAATCGCCATCTTGTGGCCATGGAGGCTCGGCAACGAAAACGCCACTACAGCATGTCGTATTAACTTGGGCTATTTGTTAGAATTTCAATCTGCAAATCTTGAGAAGCGCCGTTTTTTCGGACGGGTCGTATAAGTGACGCCGAAATTGAACTCGCCATTTCGAGTATATCAGAATAGCCGGCGCTTCCACGCTCACGTTCTATCAATATTTAGCAACGCCACAACGAAACCCACAAACCCAATTTCCACAGACAAGTGTGTATTGAACGCATACACATGTCTGAATGCAAACACGACGTCAACTAGCGCGGGATTCATAAACCCACTAAGCCCGTATAAGGGTTGAGTGGGTTTTAAGCCTTTATTTAAATACAAAATGAACTTATAAGGGCCTGGTTCTAGTGGCTGTAGCCACTTTGACTGACCGCTTTTGCTGTTGTAACAGTTCGAGTAATAAAACACGAATGCATTTAATCCAATAACTGCTTGTTGTAGTAGAAAAATCATTCATGCCGATTCAGAAGAAGAGGACAGTCTCTCATACGTAACGTAAAAATACTGTATTTGTTGAAAGTAAGCAGTGACATTAATTTTGTGAAACTACGGTGTTTGCTAAACGTATGCGGTGATGTAGTATTAGTTATAATCGACACAGCTTTTTATATGTTTTATACCGCTTTATTGTACTTTGTAATATAATAATATTTATTTATAAGTTTATTATTATTAATATAATTTTGACTATTAGCATTGTTACTGTTGCGTCGACTATTTGTATATAGGTATTCGTCTAAGTGATATTTTGATTGATCAAGACACGCTGCATAATAAGCTAATTTAGTGACGGTTGGAGAAAAAATAGGGACGAATTCGTACATAGCAGAGCGGAGGATTCAAATAATATACGCCGAGGACTCACTCCAGAGTTGATTACGGTAGTGCAAAGTGTGATTGCACGATTTTCCAGTTTCGATACATGCTTTGAACGGCAAAGAACGATCTCAGACATAAGTTCTTCGCAAAATTCAGAAAGACTCTCTCTAGAGCCGACAAAGCGAACAGACTTGCTCGATGTGGGATGATCCTGGATTTTTTCAAGCATAAAGCAACAGGCAGTTCTAAATAATTCTTTAACGATAATATATTCACCGTAGGCCAAAAACCAACCGGCGGAAAGACCACTGCATACCGTCCAGAAGATGGTCCTATTCTGAGGCAAAGCAAGCTTACAACTTTGTTTTTCAAATTTGATGTTTATTCACGGAACCGCAATTTCACCTCGCTTAAGTTATCGTAAATAAAAGTATGTAAAGTATATAAAAACACATTTTTTTGCATAATTCAACCTGTCGTACTCCATGCAAAGCCAACTTTTTAAGTCGACAATTTAGGTCTAAAAATGCTCGAGGTTTTCAACCTACTGTCAGATAACTAGCTCGGACTAAGTTTTGTACGTGTTACTCATTCTTCACCTTACGCTTAAATATTCTGACTGAAGTGAATACCCGATTTCTTGGGGAGGTTCGGTTCAGATAGTCGGCAAAGGTACGGCAGAGCATAATGAGTGGTCTTTTTAAAGCTTCCGGTCTCACAAATTCCGTAGCACGGCAAATCGTACGTCTAACAATCGCTGTTATAGAACAACCAGCATCATTCTGAATAACTTCTCTAAACATCTTCTAGCCAAGCAAGGCCATTTTTACCTGGATTGATATACAGGATATATCAACTCTGTACATATCCTTTAGCGGCAAAAATTTAGTCATAAAAACTCTGACGGAACGAATCGAACGACGCAAGCTATGTACCGCCCTAAGGGCATTATTCTGAATGACTTCCGCCCTGTGATGTGATGGGTTATGTAGTGCTATGTTAAGCCCCCTGAGAGGTTATATTTGGGGTATAATGTATACCCGTATTATGGATCCCCAAAAGGAAGATACCATATTAAAGAATTTGCACTAATAGCATCTTATACGCCATAATGAGACCCTCAACAGGCACTCCTAGATCGCTTAGTTGGCGAATAAATGCCAGCGCCGCATCGCATTTAGGTATAAGACCATTTCAGTAATCATGCCAGTTAAGCGTCTCATACATAGATAAGCCCAGACATTTGATAGTAGGGAAAAATACCTTTTCCGTTTCATTGAGCTTTAACATCTGAACCTGCGCAGCTTTCTTGAGCAGAGCGAAACAACATGAGTCCAGTTTTGCTTAAATTCATTACCAGATCAATTCTTTTAAACACAAGAACAGCACACTATACTACTTGCATCGCTTTCTGTACGGCAGACGGTTAAATGCCAACAAATAAATTTGTCGGCGTAAATAATGGGCTTACATGACCTCCTTAATGCGATATCTTCTATATTAAATAAAAAAAAGATAAACAGAAACTGCTCTACGATTCTCGCGAGTCCCGAGGTTTACTCTACATTGGCTGTTGTCTTTTTGCTAGATGTGAGCTAAACCAAGACACGAAGTACCATCATAACCAAACATTTTAAACATATATAAAAACAACGCATAGTCTAGGCTGTTAAAGACGGCAGAAACATCCAAACGGCACCAAGGAAAAGTCAATTGATTTGGAAGGAGTTCACGATCTCTTGATAAAGATGATTCAGGCAAGTTCCGTTGAGCATGTTTTACAAAAACCAAACTAAATCCTCAAAAAGGGATTAAATGAACGAAACCTCCTTTTTGAATATTTTGGATACATAATCTACTACAGAAATTGGATAATGATTAATCGGATTTTTACGATCGCTTTTATTTCTAATTATGGAAATGCATTGTGGGCTCCTTTGATTAGCTCGAAAAACACCAGTCATCGAAGAACAGTTCACGAGGAAGGCGCGTCAGTAGACGAGCAAAATAGCAGAGAACAACTTGGCAATCTGTCTGGGATTTTTACAGCCCTAACTCTGTAGAAATTCTTTTTAGAATCTAGCCCTCTTTGAATTCCCAACGTATTCACTGGAAAAACATTAAACGACAAACCAGGTGGCCATCAGAGCTGACTAAAATGCCCTTGAGTTGAAGTGTCTCATTCAACAAACCCAGCAGAACTTCTTTAGACGTACCTGGAAAACATGTACGTTACCATCGTATCTACATTTAGCAAGCTTACAGACATTAAGGCAGTTCGAGCGTATGTAAATGCCTAACGCGCCCCCTTGTTTACTAGTTTCACGTCTTACCCCATTCAAAGTGAAGCCGGGGATATGCGTCATAATGAAAACATCCTAAAGCATCTCCGCAGGCTTGCCAACAAGCGGAGCGCAACCCCGACGGTACCCAGCTTTTGTCTATAAAAAATGAGGCTACGACGTATGCGTTCCATTTTCTATGATTTTCCGCTGATCCCTGGAGAAAGGAAGTGTACCTAGTCTCTTTCGGTGTGCTACTGTATGTCCGGTACACAAACGCGGAGAAAAAGTAATCCGAATAATAAAAGGCTAGTATCACTCACCTCCGTCCCATGCAAACTATTTGAGAAGGCCATCGCCGAAGAGATCTATTGAAACGCAAATGCACAAGACCTTATTTCAAAGGAACAATTTACGTATCGTCCCGCTCACTCGACGCTCTTGCAACTGCTCAAGACCCAAAATGACAGGTGTCTTCTTTTAAATGATGGAAGAGCATTTGACTGTGTGTACTTCGATTTTAAATCTGCCTTCGAAAGCAGCACGCACTCAAAGCTGCTTAAGCTCCTGCCGCAATACGGAGTTAGTAGTCGTATAGTTAATTGGATTAGGGCTTTTCTGTCGGATAGACTTTTAGAGTTAGGGTTAATCATTGCCTATCATCAACGGCAGAAGTCACATCTGGTTGTCCCCAGGTTACCATACTTGGGCCATTAATGTACATATTGTATACTGACCCTATGAAACGGATAATACCTCAACATGTGCAGGTAAATATATATGCTGACGATTGTAAAAATGTATACACCTGTAGATAATGTAAATCATATTGTTTCGTTCCAAGGAACACTGGACAAATTTACAGAATGGTGCAAGGGACTTGATCTTAAACTGTCGGTGGATAAGTGTGCTGTCCTTCACTTTGGCCACAACAATCCTGCACATATATATATATATATATATATATATATATACACATTGGGCACTAAGGAGTTAACTGCAAAAATATCTATAAAAGACCTAGGTGTGTTAACGGCATCCAATTTAAACTATGCTCCTCACATTCTAGAAGTAGCAACGTCGGCTAAGAGGAGAATGAACTGGATTCTGCGTTCCTTTGTGATCAAACAACCCTCTCTGCATGTAAGACTCTATAAACAATATGTTCTCCCGATTTTGGTATATGCCTCACCTGTGTGGAATCTAGGATATTCTCGTGATGAAAAGATACTGGCCGGTATTCATAAAAAGTTTGTTAAACGTGTTGCATATCGTTGCAACATTAGCGAAAACGATGTTAAATGCGACAATATTGTTGAAATGTTAGATAGAATTGACATACGCACGTTTACTCGCATATGTAAACGGTCCGAGCAAGCAGTGAGATTTTTTTAACATGAATGCTACAAACACTCGCTCGAGAATCAATATCCAGGCCAAAATTATTGCCAGGAAAGCGATCGTTAACAAAATGTTTGCATGGCGCTTAGTCCGTAAGCTTAACCATGTACAACCCGCCGCCTGAAGGCCGACTTGCGATAACCTTCTTCTGTGATCTTAATAAAGCCCCCCTGCTAAAGGGTGTGTGAATATATACATATATATGCTTCATATATATACGGTTATGACTACACCAACTAGCCCAGCACCCACGTACGCCAAAAAATCACCCAGCGTTTCGAGTTGTCCTGATCTTTTGAGCCCTCCTGTTCCCGCATTAAGGTGGGGAGCTGATAGATTACAAAAACGAATTGTATGCATGTTGCGTTTTACATGTAAGAAAAACAATTAAGTCAATCAGCTTGTAATGTAATTGTCCCAAAAAGGCTTTTCATAAATTCCACAGCTTGTAGACAAATAGCATTTTAAATTACCATAATGGGCTTAAACACTTCCCTTTGCCCAGTGACTTTAGAAACAAGCTTCTTTTGCTAAAAGTATTCTTCTTCGTCCTAAAGATCCGCTTAGCTTATGTACAGGTTTTGAGTGTTTTGTCTAGTGAAAAAACGTGACAACACCACTTTTCCACGCCCAAACAATTACACACGGAGTTTATTTGCACGTTCTGCAAACTGTAGTGTAGCCATGGAATACATGTTGTGTCTATCGCTTTGCAATACATGGCACTAATGGTGATATAATACTGTGCACCCGCTTATAGCAGTCATTTTGACAAGAGAGGGTGGCTGTGTGGGACCTCCATCTAGTTTTAGGCATTAGCAAATCGTGATTGGCAAGGTTTGCAACATCTTTGTTTAAAAAAAAGTTTAGGGATCGATTTAAAGAGGCAACTATAGAAAACGGCGGTTACATTAAACAAATATATCGAATAAATTGTCATTTTTTTGTGTTTATTAGAATCCGTCATAAGACGGAACTATAATAAAATATAAACTTGTGGCTCAAAATACAAAAATATACTTTGCAATGGCTATTAAGTTAAATGCTCAAGCATGCTGACATTAAATTAATCAAAGCTTTAGGAAACAACGACGACCAAATTTTGAAATATAATACATAATTGCAGCCTAGTGCTGGATCAAATATCCCGTCTTTATACGACCCGCTGAAAAAAAAAGAGTTAAAACATATCTCTGGATTACATTTACGGAAAAAAGCCTTTTAGGAAGCATAATAACTAGACTTAACCTTTGCTCACATAACCAAGTGTGATATGTTGATGCACGTACGCTTGCAAATCTGAGAGACATAAGATATAATAAAATAGTGCAGCGGCTAATCTAGTAATTAATTTAGTCTAACTTGTGACCGATAGATCTCATTTAACTAGAAAAAAAATCGATTTTAACGTAACCTTCAATTTGACGCTGGACGAGTGCAACACCTGTTACGATAAATTATGTAGAAGTCCAGATGCCGATGATTGCCAGTGAAATGAATGCAGCCATATTCCGGTTATATATTAAATATAGAATATAAATAATGCTGTAGAATTAATAGAGTAGTTAGGGATCGAACGGAACTGCAGAAAGCAGTCAATCTCATATCCAGCTGGTCCAAAGCTAACCGAATGGAGTTATCTGTTCCAAAATGCGCAATTTTAAAGACCATTCCTGATGATGCTAAGTATTACTTGGACGGAAACATTATAAATGAAGTCAATGCGTACAAAGACCTGGGAGTGACGTTTGATCGCCAACTTAAGTTCCGGCAACATATTGTGGAAACAGCAACTGCAGCGACTCGACTGTGCAACCTTCTTTTAGAACGTTTATCTTGCAGGACCTAAAAATGTATATACTACTGTACGAAACAATAGTAGTACCGAAACTCACGTACTGCGCTCATGTCTGGGCACCCTTCCATGGGAAAGATGTGGCACTGTTGCAACGCGTGCAGGACAGGTTCATTAAGCGTCTGTCCTGGCGCTGCAAAATTGCTCGTGCCGAAATTGTACTCCCGAGTGTAGAGGAGTACCAACGACGGGTTGACACTCGTATTTTTAGACAGATCATAAAAGAAAATCGACTTTCAAAGTTTTTCACTGTAAGGACGAACAACTTACGGAGCGGCGTAACTATTCACGCACTGGAAATAGCCAATGCCGAAGTCGTTAACAATGCTTTTGCGTGGCGCCTGGCCCGCCGCGCACGGGACGACGACAAAATATGTGACTTGTTAAAACCCCTTTTTTAATAAAATAGACTTGTATTGTTACTTCCATAAGCTTATTCCCAACGAAACTTCACGAAATCCGACTTGAATTAAATCACAACAGTAAACAAATCCGAATCACGGTTGTTCCAATATGATTGAATGGTTTATTCGCTTGATAAGTGTGTGTACACATATCACCCTTTTATATAAGGGACGCATAACGCTGCAGCTATTAATTACCTATATTGTAGTCCCCTGTTTTTTGCCCTTATGTGTTGAGCACCTTTCATCAAGATAATGTCTGTTTCGTATCTCTATCTGTGCCTTTTTCGCATCCTTGCCTAATCCTAGCGCCTCCCCTAATTCTAAATCCCTAGTCCCTTCCAATTGTTTACATTGCCTAACCAGATGATCTACCGTTTCTTCTCTCATACCGCATACCCGACGAACCGTTATTTCTAATTCCTCGTTGCAGTTTCGTTGTATTCTCGTGTCATACCGGCTCTCGCATCCGCTAACAGCCCACTGCCTCTTGTATTATCATATAACCATGCTACTCAACCCTTTTCGATTTTATATTCGCGTATACTTCCTTTAAACTAGTTTTCTGCATAAGTGCCGTCCGCCACTTATGTGTGTATGCTGCCTTTACCCTACTTTTAATTTACCTACTGGATATAGCCGTGTCTGTCCATTGTTTACTGCTAAATCCTACCTGTCGTGCCGCAAATTCCACCCTTCTGTCGCGTTTTGTTTTTACTCCCATTGCCCTTTTTACCCGCAGTATCTTTTTAACCCATTGTTCGTTATTTATTGTCCTTATTCTACTGCAATACATTAGCTTACTTTTCACTTATCGTTCGATAAATTTTGACATACCGCCTTCCCCTTCAAGAAACTCTCTGCTACAATTGAGACGGCACCCCAATGAAAATCTAATTATTTCTCTCTGAATTCCTTCTAGTTTCCTCCATAGACCCGAGCTATGCACTAAAACAGCGTTTCCAAATGTCAGTCCTGACATACACAGTGTTCTCCAAATGTCTCTTGTAACCACATATCTATTGAATTTCCACAGACGTTTGCATCTTACCGAATTCCTACCCCTGTCTGCTTTCTTTATTCTTAACGTTTCTTCCTTTTTCGACAATTCTTCCATTGACGCTATAGTTTCATGTTTTCGCATTTCAGTCATGCTTTTTCATGCTCAGGATTAGTCATGCTTTCCCCCGCATTGACTACATATGTCCAGAATCTCTGTCTTTGCCAGTATGTTTCCCCCTTACGTTCTTAACTATTGTATACCCTTCATCATATTTATTCCGTATTATTGTATGCATTTCATCTAGATCTATCTATATGGTGTCCTCTAATAGCTAATTAATTTAATCTATTTTATGTGCCCATTTTTGTTTGTCTGTCACCTTTTTGTCTACTTTCAATTTATTAGTAGCTATTCCCCGACCCGTAACTTTCACCTAATTATGATCACTGCCAATGTTCCAGCCCTTTCATTCATCTACAATCAACTCTCCCACCCATTCCCGTATTTTTCCTTTGACCATAATATAATTTACACATGACTTCCTATTTTCCTGACTATACGTATATTTTCCAACCACTTTTTGATCTAAGTTTAGTATATTCAGCCCTGTTGTTGATATCCATGGTAATAGCATTTTCGCTTCTATATTCTCCCTCCCGTTTAACTGATGAAAGTGGGCGTTCATATCTCTAAAGCACATAGTTTCCATCCCGTCACTACTTGCGACCGCATTTGTTAATCTATTGTACAATGCTCTATCTTCCTCTTATGCATTACTCGGCGCCGGTGCAGGTGTGGACCGAGCAGGTCATGCCTCCAGGTTAGCAGAGGCTAACAAATGCAGAAAATACTCTAGTGTTGATTATCTGCACAAATTCCGTCCGTTGGCGTTTGAGACTATGGGACTTGCAGGCCCCCTTACACTCACGCTGATTCAGCGCGTGGGTAGATGCCTTAGCTTTTTGGCGGGAGACTCGAGAGCCTCTCTCTTCGTAAAAAAAGCGTCTGGTAGTAATAAATGTGTCGTATGAGATATTGCCCCTTATACGTTAAACACCTTATTGAGACCACCCATATAATTAAGGAACGTCGTAACAATAATAACAAACTGACAAACATCAAATTTAATTAACGAACTCCTTTAAATGAAAGAGTCTGCGAAAAAGTGCGGTTTAACATCCAGGTTAGTACCGCAATGATTCAGTCTTGAACCCAGTTAAAACTCAGAGGCAACCCGATATTTGAAGCATGTTTTTAATCATAAAATAACCAAGCCAATAGTCTTTGTTTTAGCACTCGAAGCTAATTGCTGTTGGAAAACCTGTTTTAGAACGTAGTGGGCGCAGGAAAGTCCGTCGCTATCTCAAACAAACTAAACAAAAAACCATAACTTGCTTTACTCCTAGAAATGATTCAGACAGCCAAACTAATCATTTGCTGCTAACAATTTGCGTCTGAGTGAGCATTTTTTTTAGAGTTTATTTAAACGTGCGCAAAACACTTTACGGGAAATATATGGTCTTTTACAATGCAAACAGAGCAAGGCAACACACTGAGCAGTCCTATTGAACAATATATAGTCTATATAGGTGCGTGTTGTGCAAGCATGTTTGACGTCAAGTTTTAGTGACAGGACTGAATTAACCGACCGAAACCGCAGCTGTAGTCTAAAGCTTTAACATTTGCGGTAACTTCATTGTTTGCCACGTGGATGGTGGCCCATGAACTTTCATAGGAATAGATATAATGATGAAACAAGCTTAAGCAAACTCGGATTACGCCTCTTATGGAACATCACAGGTGGAGCATCAACTCAGATCGTGGCTAGCAATACAGGCAGCTTTGTTCGCATTCGACTGACGCGTGAAAAATAAATAGAGACATTTGCGACTATGTCGCACCCATACAGCGCGCACACACTCATATGTGGATATGGAATTAATGATAGTGATCCAACGTGTGAGTAGAAAATTATTGTTTACAATGTATTTGTGTGTTCCTCGGCAACAGCACCAGCGGCCAAAGAGACGACATCTAGGTAGAGGTGGAGATATATCCCGGCGGACGAGGGTAGGCTGAGTCACAAATCTGGAATACTTTTAGAGTGACCTGAGCATTTTACTCCGATCGGCCTGAATATAGCCGGCATGCTGAAGCCTTTCTTAATTATCTTGGTGCTTACGGTGCTGTTGCCGAGTCTACTATCATCATGCAAGTCTTCCAATGGAACACGGCGCGGTTCAAAGAAACCCATCATCAAACTCCGACAAAGTAGGTGGGCCGCCTGGGATACCCTCGTGTCCCAATCAGTGTACTGAGAGGACGGACCAAAACAAATGCTTTCATACCTTAGAGAACTTGACACAATATACATGCACGTGAAATCACCTGCATGCTACTCATGATTTGCGATAGTAATGCCGTCTGAATTTACAGATTTGTCCCAAAAAGAATCACAGTTCGCAATCTCTAGCGTCAACCATGCGTCACGACAGCTCATTTCTTTCCAGCTATTTTGAAAAAGCAACCGTGGAAAAAGTAACCATCGTAAACCTCAGAAATCACCCTTCGGATGAAGAACTGCGTTTGCTGGTTCCGGGTATCATTTACGCTCTGGATGGGCATGTTAGCTTAAGTTAGCTTTTGAGACATCACGCATTCCCGAAAGTTTCCATACAGAACATTACCAGGTTTTTTGAGGCGGGCCGAGGCAAAGCTAAAGCCATAGAAATAGAATAACTCTTGACTTACTTGTGTTCTATTTACACTAGCCCTCACCTGGAGAAGAGCTTGTAAATTTATATAACTTCGCTATGTTAATATACTGTTATTATTTATACCGCTATATTATTATATATTCTACGCTTGTGTTCTATTATTATATACAAACGTTATACAACTATATGCAGATTATACTAAAACATATAGTAAAGTGGACTCACGCAAATACTGCATAATTCTGCTGAATACGGTAAATGTGTTTTACAAATGGTCTCACTGCCTTGATTTGAAACTGTCAGTAGATAAGTTGTGCTTCACATTGGCCACCGAAATATACATTGTAACTACTCCATAAATAGCCAACATTCAGCCAGAAAGAAAAACTTATCAGGGGCCTGAGAAATCTGAATCACTTGGTCATTCGAGTTGTAGATACTGTCCATGTCAAGCCCAGTGACGTCTGTGCCTTGCAACTGAAGGTGCGCGGGTTCGAGCCTCACCATTGCCCCACATTTGTATTTATGAGGGTCCGTCTATGAAGCAATGTGAACAACAGTTTCGTGGACGTTAAATCTTGGCTAAGTATCAGCCCGAAAACTTTAGATTCTGCCCATAATATTTGCAGCTCTATCATGGAACCCATGTTCGAAAAAACTTATCCAACGAAGATACTTGGGAACAAAGGCCACACGCACACACACAAAATAATATGCGTGCATGTGCAAAGGTATATAATTACAATAGATTTTTTTAATTTAGACAATATATATATATATATACAACGAAGATACTTATAATTGCTACGTTAATCATATTTTATTTGGCTGATTGGTCTGACAGAGCCTGCAAGGTGCTACGGGATTCCGCCCGAAGGCACGTGTCGCGCGCTTGGCAGAGGGTGGTACTACAATAGCACGCAGAGACAGTGTCTTGTCTATCACGCATGTCTGCCACCGTACGACCCAAATGGTGAAGACAACCGGTTCGATAGTAACAGCACGTGCCAACAGTTCTGTGGCACGACCATAATCAGGCGTCAAAGAGTTACTAAGAATTAAATTGTTTGAATGCTGTCATTGGCTGTCGCTAACAGCTGGCGATGGGACGAGTATGCCCCTACAATCTATTTAGTTTACTTTAGAAAATGCCGCACCTATTGAGAGGACATGGTGGAAATGGGCTGCTACGCAATGAGTAAACGAAAAAACATAGCTTTCATTTGTTAACAATTATTGGAATATGTTTGCAAATAAACATAATTCAACTCTCTTGAGTTAAAACTGTCGGTAGATGAATGCGTTGTGCTTCAGACTTTTGCTTCTTTAGACTTTTTGATAGTCCATCCTCTTGGTAAGAATTCTTTTGTTCACCAGAGGCCCGAGTGAAGTGACGTCCGCGTAACAGACACTGCGTTTAGGGCAACACGGCGACCGCACGAATTGCATCACTCGCCCTATTTATACTATTTGAGATGTCGAGCTATCCATACCGTTAAAATGTTTGAAGAAAGAATAGCGGCTTTTAGCCAAGATTTGCAGCAAATACTAACGTGAAGTATGCTTTGCAAAAAAATAACTAGAAAAAAATATTCATACAGACACAGTTGCATTATAGTAATTTAGACAGTATTTATCATTATAATGTATTTATTGCATTCTAAGAGAATACTATTGTCAAGATCGCCATAAGTGAAATTAAATAAATTAACTTTTGTTTGATTAACATAAAAAAAAAATATATATATATATATATATATATATATATATATTTAAAAACAAAGGATGAAACTAGGCTATACATCGTTTCCTAGAGGAAGAAGTGGCGCGCCTGTCAATATAATTACTGATGCAAACCTTAAAATGTAGTTATTATAAGAAGTATCGAGCTTACGCAATAGAGCCTGAGCAGGGTCAGCTTATGAGATGATGGGAAGAAGACTTTTTTCGCGAAACATCAGCAAGAATTGTGATGTCTGGAGATGCATTTTTGTGTCATATCTCACGGAGATTTGCAATAACCTGTCTCACGTTCTAAATGTGTAATGCGCAATTTGTTTACAATTGATATACCGCCATATGGCATTCGTAAATATCGATCGCAGGTGTATATCAGTATCATTTAATGATCGTGCAGCGTTTGCAGAGTTCCACGTTTCTGAAAGCTAGCAAATGTTAAATGTTACATACTAGATTGTAATATAATAATTAATATAATAAACAGCTTTGAACAGTATTAATATGTGACAAATAAGCAAATTAACTTTTTGGCGATTGACAAATCGAGCCCAAGGAAGCCTGTCGGTTTTGCAAGCTCGAAGATGCGGAAAATGTAATCCGTGTGAAAGCTACAATCGACGAAACTCAACATAACATTTGCATCACGAGAGGGGACTTTAGCAGTAAGTGTCGCGTTTCTTTATAGAATCTTTTCAGATCAGGTTGAACTCGGGAGATAATGGGGAAATGGCTAACTTTTGCCGAATTAATTAGCCGGGTAGTTTTCTTTTAACTCATTCGACGTATCCACCCCCAGGAACTATATTTGCAGCAACTATATTTGCTATAACGTTATTAACTTGCAGTGACTGCTTAGTACAAAAGAACCGATCTATTAAGCTACACTTATTTAAGATAAACTTCTTTCCGTAAACCTTTGAACGACCTTTCCAACGCTAGTGTAGTTGCAAAGGAAGAAGAAGCAAAGAATTAAACACGCTCGATGTCACGACTGCATTATTTTTCTCACTTTTTAAAAATATACTATTCGTTTTCTGTTTCATATCGAATGTATTTAAGCCATGTAGAGCTCTAAGTTCGCTCTACATTATGCAACCATATATTGAAACTTATTGCTCAACTTTTAGATAAAGCCTTTCTTCTTTTAAAGATGAGACTCATGCAAACCATAAGTGGTAACGATGTCCTACGTACCAAAACCAATATGTCTGTTCCACTACGCTCATAAGGGAATAGGGATTACATTACTCTTAATGATAATAATTTACTATTTCTTAATCTTTTATGGCATGAATGCTTGGTACCAATAGTAGATTTATAACCGCATTTTATTGTACTGTCTAAAGTAACCACGACGCATGTTTGAGAGGTAATTTGTCTTTAAGTGGGTCCTTCCAGAACCACAGGAGTTTAATGTCTTGTGCAGCATTAGACATTACTTAAGCTTTCGGTTTAGGTTCGGAGCAATAAGATTTGGTGGACGCTATTTGTGCCTGATCAACAAGGCTCATTGTAGCCATAGGGCCTGCTGTGGTCGAGCGGAATACTACTGTTACAGAAGGTCTGCGGAGCATCGACAACAACCCCGACTGAATATCTGCGTAACCCGGTACAACCGAGTTATGGCAACCGATATCAAGAGGCCACGGTGAGTGACCTTCCAGAGGAAAGTCGGTATGTCTATCTTGGGATGTGCAGGGAAAAAACTGGGGCGTAATACATTAGAGCAAGATACAGAGAGATTCCACTCAACATGCTATCAAGAGGGCCTGCCAGCAGTGCCAATGACATCAATAGTCTAGAATGATTCATAGTAACTCTGTTTGCAAAAGGAGCGTTGTCCTGGTGACGCAGAACAACCTTCATCTACAAAACTGGCCGTTTCTCAGTGAGTTCCTGCAGCAAGCGATCCAACGGCCCTACATAATATTATAATGTGATCATTTTAACGCTTTCAAAAAAGTCTATCAAAATGTTTTCACTCTGATCCTAAAAAATCCGTAGGCATTACATATACACGCGCATCTTTTTGCCCTTGATTGACCAAACGCAGCACACATTTACTTTGGACTTTTTAATTTTCAAGTTATCTTGCGGAATAGAATTCACGCTACTAAGACTAATCTCTAAGGCCTCTTCCACTATCTTTCTAATGCTCATTCATCCATCTGCGGCAACGATTTTTCGCACGTTTTCCGCGTTTTCCTCATCACTAACCGCGT